>OZ010602.1:90584397-90631897 GCA_963932145.1 Acanthosepion lycidas | reverse complement strand
TAGGCCACAAAAATCTCCTGAGCCGACCAAGCATAGAAATGAATACAATATGGGAACCAGTAATAAGGAGTGCCAGAGAAAAGCAATGATAACAACAAAGTTGCAATATGGGTTCTGGTAAAAACATGGAAAGGTAACAGCAAAATTGCTGGTAAAAATGGTTGCTGAAGACATTAGGTTTATAATACCCAGAAATTCATACCCAGATGTCCTCAAGGACACATGGCACAGTGGATAAATGCGTTGGTTAGATCCAGTGACAGGACCCAAAGAGTGTCAGTTCAATACCCGGTTAAGGCAGTGGAGAACTTTCAGAGAGAAATTAACTAGAGATAACTGATAACTGACATCCATTAAACATGGCACGTGGAACTAGAGTGAAATAAAGTGTTCAGTTTGACATTCCAACCACCTGAAGAAGGCCGGAGCATACAACGGCTGAAACGTGATAGATATGAGGACAATAGTCCAAATAATGTGTGTGTATATATATATATATATAGGGACAGCAGATCATTATTCAGACATATATTGTTAAATATAACAGCAATGAACGTCTTATATTTTATCATGTGTTTTCCCAATGGCTTTAGTTTCAAGAGAAACATAGCGGTGCATAGCAAACATCTATGTAAACAAAACAGGATGTCATCTTTGACGGTGAAGATCTCTGTTGTAATGTCTATATAATCCCCCTAATGATGGCTTAGATTGATGACCAATATAATAAAGAAATATACAAATGTTGGACAGTTTTTGTCTTTATTTTCTCTTGAAACTAAAGCCATTATATGACATCAGGATTTTAGAGATGCTTAGGTGGTGCATGACCAAAAAAAAGTTGAGAAGCATTGCACTAGATCAATTTCAAGTCTGGCTTTCAGAAACTAGAATCTTTTCAAAACCCATACTTCCTGCTTTGTACTGAACCATTTCTTTACAGAACTTCCAAGAGGCTGCTTCACCAATCAATACAGTCTTAACTGTTTGACTGCTATCTTCCCTACATATCTCCATAAACTGTGCCTCTCACTCTGTAACCTTCTACCATGAGTGGATCTTGGGCCTTTTATAGTGAACATAATTATAAAAAAAGGTATTTGCATTGAAAGGTCAACTGTATTTTTAGTTGTACAAAATGGCTGGCTTTTAGCTCTTTACATCATTTATATTAATCAAAACTAAATCATCAACTCAGTAAAAGATGTTTGTAAATGTCATTGGCAACTAAACTGGTTCCTCCACCAGGTTTTTTTCTGGTGGGGAGAGTAGCTAAACAATCAGCAGGATTAAAACCTTGTCAAAAGGCTGAAGAACCTTCTTTTGGGGTCAACAGCCATCTTGCAGAACAGGGTAGACTGGGCTCTACAGCTATGTATGCAGCCAGTGCAGTGATGAGACCACATCGGTTGGCAGAGGGCTTCATAGAATAAAAGTTATCATCCAAGGTAGAGGGTTCCTCCCAATGCAATCAGTGGCCACATATCTGTGATCAAGGTGAGCCTTCAAGTTGGTTGTGGTCTGACCTGGCAATGGGATGGGTTCTACCAGATTTAGTTACCCAAAACATGGTTTGCATGAATGAATACCTCCGGCTATCAGCCTAAATATCTGGAGGGAACTAGTCTGGTACTCAATTGTACATTGACCCTACAACTACAACTGCTCATGGGACAAATAATAATGATGAAAACCTGTTTGAGAAAAAAAAAAAAAATTCTCATGTTCCACTGTTTCTGTAGATATTTGTTTTTTTATTTTAGTAATTCAATTTTTTATTTTTTTATTTTAGTAATTCAATTTTTTTTTTTTATTTTAGTAAATCATTTTTTTTTATTTTAGTAATTCAATTTTTTTTTATTTTTATTTAAGTAATTCAATTTTTTTTTTATTTTAGTAAATCAATTTTGTTTTATTTTAGTAATTCAATTTTTTTTTTTATTTTAGTAATTCAATTTTTTATTTTTTTTATTTTAGTAATTCAATGTCTCTTCACCTATTAAAAAAAATCTAACTAAAAATACTATTTATTTGTGAAAAGTATAGGAATCTTATTCATCCTTTCTTTGTTTTTTGGGTGTTTCAGATCACAAATCAGAAAAAATTTTCTTACGTCCGTGTACAATAAACCCACTTTCACCTTTTTGTATCTCCCATTGGGATTATTTTAGGCCCAAATAAAAGTTAAACCAAGAGATAAACAAAATATAAAGAAACTGAAAAATTTCATTAGAAAAAAAAGAAAAGAAAAGAATGTTCAGCTGCTATACAATCTTCCAAATGCCAGTGAATTCAGGTCAATTTCCTCACAGATTTAGAGATGACTTGAGGCAACTGTTTATTTAACGTCATTTCAACACCTTATAGGTCATTTGATGCTGAAATTTAATTTGGAAGGGAGCTTTGAAATAATAGAAATATGATACGTTATTCTGCTTTCACAATAGAATACATGGTAGATAATACTCATATTTTGTGCATAGACATGTTTCTGTGGACATGATTACTAGAGACAGTGACATGTGTTTTATGTTGTAGCTTTGTTGAAGTTATAATTTAGAATACAGTTTGATTTCTTTAAGAAATTGTAGGATATTATATGGATTAATGTCATGAAAGAGGTTTTTCATATTGCTTGGTTGATTTTGTTTAGTTGCACATCAATCTCTATTGGATATTTAATGTCAAAATGTAAATATTTTGAACACAATTTTATGGCTTCAGTGAAATATATTTTGAAAGCAATTATATGCCTTTGACTATAGACAAAATGTATTGTTAGTTATTTTATTTTAAAGAGGTATTGTTATTTATTTAATTATAAACAGGTATTGTTGGTTGGTTGATTTTATTTATCAGCATACCCACCTACATTATGAACTTTATTTATTAAAAGCTATGAGAGATAGGAAGTTATGGAGGGCCATGCTCATTCATGTCCTGAAGGGACACGACACATACAAGACGTCTACATAACTGTAAAAGTTAATTTTTTTCCCTTTACTCTTTGTTTTAAAATGTCTATAATAAAAGAAACATAATTTATTGCTTCAGTTTCTATTTTTTTAGATTTGTAGATGTGCACTGTGGTGCCATGGTTATCAGCTTGGAGTGAGAACTAGGAGAGCTGAGTTCAAAATCCAGTCAATTTCTCTAGATTCACATGCATATATATCCTTGGGAAAGATATGAATCCATCTCTTCTCCCACAAGCTATGGATTAAATAGCAGGACAGACAGGGTTCTTTAGCCTTGGTTGGCAACCAGTTTACCACAGAAATAAATGATAACCTACTGCAGGAAAAAATCTGCCTCATCAGGTATGTATCTTTCTATACATGATCGCCCAAGTGTGTATCGCGTATGGCACTTAACTGAGATGTTACACACTGACATATACATGGGCAAGTGCTGAACCCATTTTCCTAAATCTGGTTAAATGAGCAAACATCAAAATTGGTTTCTGGAATCCATTATTGGGTGAGACAAGAACCTTTCAACATTCTTTCTTTGTCTTTTGTATACATCTATAAGGCCCCCAAACTTGCTTATTATTTGCCTGATAATATGTTATTTCATACAAATCTGAATGGGAGAAGTATAAATCTCCCCAGGAACCATGTGGAGGAGGGTTTAAATATATATATATATATATATATATATATATAATGAAATGGACAAATTCCGACAATTATTTTAAGACATTTTTGTTTCTACATTCTTTTTATAGATACAAATATTTAAGTAAATGCTTGAGAAATCTTCACAGAAAATATTCGTCCTCCGACAGAATTTTACTAAATACAGTAAATTCGACCTTGTTAACCGAACACTCCTCTGTGGCCAAATCAGTTAAAGGCACATCAAGCTAAATGACAGTTCTGTATAGGATACAGGTTCAAATCCTGTCGGAGGACGAATATTTTCTGTGAAGATTTCTCAGACATTCAGGCCGGTAAATGTTGTTTAATACTGTTTATTATAAAACAGAGCATTTACTTAAATATTTGTATCTATAAAAAGAATGTATAAACATAAAAATGTCTATATATATATATATATATATATATATATATATATATATATATATATATATGTATATTTGGGTAACAACCTTTCTTTGAAACATCTTTCATTAAATATGACAGACAAGGAGAATTTAATTAATTTTTTTATTTCGTTTTCCGCTCATTCCTAAATTTTTTTTTAGGGTTGGTGGAGAGTAAAAGAAAGAAAGTCCATTGTCCCAAGCACTTTGAGACACACTTCCTTACCCATTTTCAAGGGGGTTTGTTTTAGGCTTTTTCTCTTCATGTTTTGATTGTTTAAATACTCCTACTAGTATTCAAAATTAATACATATATATATTACACTCACAACATATGTAGTATAGTTATATTTATATATACAGTCAGTCACACACACATGCTATATATATATATATATATATATATATATATATATAGCAAGTACCTATTTTCATATGTTTATACAAGTTTAGGCACATGCATATACATACACAAACAAGAACCTCTGAGTCTACATATATAAATTAAGTGGAAAGTATTTGAAAAACAAGCAAATCAGTTTTGCTTTTTGATGTATCTTTCTCATTGTTTTCAATTTTCATTTCTTTCTTTCACCTCCCCACACACTTTACTAATTTCTTTATGCTTTTCATTTTTTTTTTTTTTTTCATTTTAAAAAAGCAAAATATAGAAAAACCACCTACTCCTCTTTTTCAGACAGGTGCCCAAACTAGTTGTTTAACTTCAACATTTTCTTTTCAAAAATGGGTCACTTCTTTCAATAACTGGTCACAACAGATCCTGACCTGTTATTTTTTTTTTTTTTTAGATGTCTTTGTTAGCATTATTTCTCGTACAGGAGACAGGCCAACCTTAGTGGTTCGGCTTCCCACGGGTTTGTACACAAACTGACTTTATAGATATGCATATATGGTCATTCCCCATTAGGATGTTTGTGCTTATGCATGTGTATCCATCCCCGGCTACTTCATGACTTTCATCCCTGCCTTGAGGATTGTCTCGTAGCTTATAACCAGGTACAAACAGGAGTATGACTAAAAAATACATATAAATAAATAAAAAAAGTATATAAACTAGTTGAATATGAAATAACCACATTAAAATAATCATTTGTCAAGATTTCTCAAGATTCCCAGACAAGCGGCAAAACATTTTCAACTTTTAAAGCTGCCTGAAAATTTACCAAAAGTCTTTGAATGTAAATTTGGAGCTAGGTTTGGTCAATTTCTAATTTTGCATATGAATTTTTTAAAACTGCAGTAAGGATTAACAATATAAGAATATTTCAACTTGCAACTGTATATTAACACTATCAATTCTTAAGCGATTTCAGTTGTTAAATTTCCTGGAATCTAGACCTTCTTCTATGTACCATGTCCCTTCAGGATGTAGGCAGTTATGGCTACAATTTCCCCCTCCTTCGTAGCATTTAATAAGTTTTGTCTTTTTGTTATCTCTCCTAAATATTACTCATCCATTTATTCAAGGTAGATCAAATTTCAGGAAATAGACATGGGAAGAACGTCTACACAAATGTCGTCGAACCAATCTTCAGAAATGCCAACATACAGATTGGCTACTCTGCATTCGATTTGAAATCCCAACAAATATCACCTGAAAAAGCTGGAGCATATAAAAGCCGAAATGTTGTAAATGTAAATAATAAAGAGAAGGAAAACAGTCCAAACAATGTAAATAGTGTAAACTGGAATAAATTGTTGAAAAATCTAAATTCATGACATTACTGCAATTAAATTCATATTGATGATGTAAGCATGGTTCCAAACTTGACATTGATGCATTTTTTATGGCTTATCAACCCATTGCCTGTTATGTAATGCCAGACTATTAGACTGTTAGAATTTGGGGGGGGGATAGGAGATGAGACAAGCCTTACTAATTAACCCATAGCTGGAGGATAAGAAGTGGATTCATACCTTTTCCAAGGCTATTTGTGTGCAAGTGAATACAATGAACACAAAAAAAATTGGAAATTGGCTCTCTGATTAATAATTCTGACCATTTTTCTGGTTGCTTAACCTTTAGCCCTCTGTATCATTTAACTGCATATGGAATCCCCTGAAAATATAGTGTTTTATATATTAGTTCTATACATTTTAAATTGCAATAGCCTGGCTCTAATTTTCAGTCAAGATTGTTTTAGATGTTGCCATAGAAGGATATGACTACACAATCAAGGAATTCATATTCAACTTGCATTGGCAACACTAACATTTTGCTTGGTGAAAATAGTTACCTACAGGTTAAGAGAAATTGAAAATTTGTCTAAAGTCTTCTGACCACTTTCAATTTTCATAATCCATTATCCAGCAATTTTTCTTTGGTTTCAACCATTTTTCTGGTTACCTGAGAAAATCTGAAAATTGTCTTTTTTTCAGCTTTCCTAATCTCTCACAAAAGAGGTTTTTTTTTTTTTTTTCCATACGTATGTTGATAATTTTTTTTGTTTATATGTATGCACTGTGATTCTTTATTTCTTTACTGGGTTTTCAAATGTCACATCTTCACGTGTCAGATTTTTTTTTCACTCTGCGTATCAGGTTTTCACACATTAGTTTTTGGTGTTGTGTTTCATTCTCCTTTTTTTATTATTAATTGTGAAATATATTTAGTATGTTTGTCCTTAAATTGAAAGAAAATTTATTGATGTTTGTTTTTGTTTTTTTTATTATAGTTACTGATCATATCAGTGGTTTGTGTAGTAAATGAATGATTGAATTTTTTTTATGGCTAATAAATTTTCTGCAGGTTATTTAAAGAGAGAAAATATTTTTAGATTGTAAGAATTATTTTCAGAGATAATAATAATTTACTGATGCAAATCTTACAAATTAACCCATAGCACAGGTGGTTTCATGCAATGAACCCAACCAAAATTGGAACTAATTAACCCATAGCTAGGGGGAGAAGAGGTGGATTCATACCTTTCCCAGAAGTATTTGCGTGTAAATGAATATAAGAAATACAAGTGAAATTAGAACTCTACTCTCCAATTTCAAGCCATTATCTATTACACCACCCACACATCAAAGTTTACCTGGTATTTCCAAGTAGTCAAACATCGAGGTGCAGACCAGTCTCAACCAGTCTTGCTTAACTTTGGTGATCTCTTGAGAACTGGTGTTTCAACATGATATGGCCGCAAGCCTTTTTCAGTCGTAAGAAATGAATTTAATTAGTTTTTTTTTGCCAGTTGGTGATATTATATCTATGTACAAGGCTCCTTAGACCTTTTCTTGTCTAGTTTCTGATTATTGTACACTTGGTTTCTGTAGAGTATATTAATGGTGTTTTTTTTTATGTTAAAATTGTGTATTACTGACATTTTTTATTTGGGAGGAGGGTTAAGTTTTATTTATTATCCGGAGAAAGAAAGTGTTGTTAATTAATGTTTTATATTTTTGAGTTTGCTTGAAGATATTGTGAGTGTAGAGCAGTGTTTCCCAACCTTTTTTCAACGCCTCCATCAAATTAAATTTCAAATATTATACCAAATTCATTTTTCATAGCAAGATGACACTTAAACACTTAAGTATTAGTGCAAAAATAATTTTAATATTGTTTTCATTTCTATTATAAATACCAATGATTAAAATACTAAAAAAAAAAAAAAATTTGACAGCTGATTACAATGTTTTCAGTGCAGATGGTTGACATTTATGTTTATTGGTTAAGGCATTTACTCTAGGTTACAAACTGCTTAGAAGTAATTGTATTAGGTTGGTGCAAAAATAATGTCGTTTTCTCACATATGTTACTATGTGAGAAAACGACATTATTTTTGCACCAAAATAATAGATCTCCTTGTTTTGTAATTTGCAGGGTTTCTTTCTTTACAGATTGCGACATCTATCAGAGAGATAGAATTTAAATTTTTGTTATTGCATTATTCCAAAATTTTAACACATCAGCAGATAGCTATTAGTGTCAACAACTGAGCACAAATAGTTATTAATTAAACAAATTAGTAATTAATGTATAATATTATCCATAACTACATCTACAAGAATGTCATTTTTGATAAACATTAAAAATCACCATAAATATGTAAAAATCCATATATTGTCAAAAAATTCCTTTTCCCACAATATACCTATTTGCGCTGTTATAATGCTTATTACCTAAACAATAATAATGATGAATTATTTTATTTAAACATTAAAGTATATTTAATCACATCTTCCTAATAGCTGTTTTGATCTGTTAGTAAGAAACAGTGTAACTGTGTTGAAACCACATTCAGCCATATAGGAAGTTTGAAAAAAGAAAAGCTTGATAAGCTTCCCACAAATTTAGATACCTTTCAGAAATGTTTATTTTGTTGCCAGTATTGTATAATTTTTGAAAAAAAAAAAAAAAAAAAAAAAAAAAAAAATCGATAAATGCCCACTGCACCTCCGAGTGTGTTTACCTCCCCTCTAAACAAAATAAAAACTCTCATACCCTTTTCAACATAACAGAGATGACGGGGTGCTAACGCCCATGTTAGGACACACTGGTGTAAAGGATATTCATAGTTCTCTATTAAGTTATTTATGACGGCTATTTTGTATCTGCGTGGGAATTCATTATTATATGCCAGATTCAAATCAATCTGTCTATCTGAAAAAGGGATTCCATTATTGATGATGTATTCATATGTGAATAAAAAAGCTGAGTTATTTTCAAAGATCAATCTTAAACTTTTAACTTCTTTCGTGTTTTCAGCAAATATAAATACATCATTAATGTGTATATATTTTTATTATTTCAAACTTTAATTTTAGTGGATACCTGGATTTGAGAAAATGCTCCATTTATTTTAAACAGTACTTATTTCACCTACAAGTCGGTGTACTCAAGAAAACTTAAAGAAAATATTAAAAAATATACAGAATACTCTACATTGATTGCACACCTAGGAGTTTCATGCTATCTGCATTACATATTGATTTTATTTATATATATATGTACATAATTATTGAAAATTATAACATAAATATGTGAAAAACCACTACAAAAATAGCCATTTTGTTTGAACACTTCTGGTGTCTTATCAAGTGATGATGTTATTCAACACCATCATTTGTGTGTGTGTGTGTGTATATATATATATATATCGTCACCAAGACCCGTTGGTACAGTTAGTATGATGTTTGCCTCGTATCGTAACTGTTTAGGTTTCAATTCTTGGCACTGCTGATAAGTCCAAAATATAGGATGAAACGGCTGTTCAGTGGCTTCTCCATTCTGTATAGGTTTTTTTTGTGAATCGATGAATTACTTATTATTATCTTAAATTCTCCGAATTCCTATCACTTGTATATATAGAAGTATACTAGCCCAGGTACCTGTTGCTCAGGTGTACATGGTGGCTACAATAGTATAAATGCACCCCTTGTCTAGAAATGTCTGCTTGTGTCCCCACTTGCATGTATCATCCATTGGTATACTAAGCTACTCCCCCCACTCTCCTTTTTTATGGTATGTCCTTTGCAAGTGTTTGAATAAAGGAATTCTATCAATAAAACCTTCTTGTGTGGTTGTTGCTCAGGGTGAAATTGTTTCAATGTTTTAGATATTCAGTAAATTTCCAATCCCATAATAACTTTCAAATAAGATGGCATTGTTCACAAATGTAATAATCAAACAAAAACAGGGATGAAGTGTCAGAGCTTGATTCAACTGCAAGTGCAAATCCATGAATGCCCCCACCTCCTTCACATGTTTACTGTAAAGCTGGGGTTAATAAGAGGTTCTTCAGGAATTTTTCCCTTTTAATAATTCAATAATCATTCTCAAAGAATCTTTGTATCAAAGGTTGTTCGAATGCCAATTTCGGATGGAATCATATGAAGAAACTATTGGTTAAATGGCAAAAGACGATTTTGGACCAAGATTGTCACAGATTTTGTCCACTTACCTGAAATAATCTAAACCTAAGATTCATACAATACAATTTGTGTGCCATATGCAATTTACAAGGCAAATTTGGAAAGCATCAGATGAAAAGCCAGGGAGTTAGGGCCAAATAGGCTTTTTAAACAGTTTTTTGTGGGTTTTTTGTTATACACGGGGAAGTGAGCAGGACTAAAAGCACATTATCTTATTTCTTGCACGATGACAAATTTTTTGTGACGTGTGAAGAAAATCAGATAAAAAATGAGGAAGTTATTGAAGCTTTTATTTTGAATAGTATGAAAAACCTGATTTTTTTTCAGTCTTTTGCAATTTCTTGTGTGAAGCCAATGTTGCAGTAAAACTATTGAAGCACTCTACATAAACCTCGTAACAGGAGCTGATGTTTTGCATTAAGTGCAAAGAACATCAGCTCATCCAGTAAAAGTTTTGTTCACGCATAATTTTGCCTTGGTTTTTGCAAAATGTCATACCCACCTTCAGTTTTATCAATTTCTCTGCCAAACGAGGGAGGTGGCGAGGGTGCTGCTAAATTTGCAACAAGTGTGTACAATTTCATCAAAATCAGTCAAAAAAATGTGAAAAAACATAAATAGCAGACAGACAGACAGACACACATATCTTCTGTTTTATAGATATAGATATTTTTTGCACACACAAACACACACATAAAATAATATATATACTACCTGCACATCATTATATATATCTATATATATATATATATATATATAGATATATATTATGATGTGTCGGTAGTGTAACAGATATTATTAAAGTGTGTTGAATCAGGCTCATTTTTGGGAAGAACCAACAATAAAGAAATGGCGTAGAATGCTACAATGTCTCAAGATATCCTATCTCAGGTTTTAATTTATAGTTTTCCTTCTCCTATGCTGGTTGCCACTCATGGCAAGAGAGCCCAGTCTGCCCTGTTATTTAACCCATAGCTGGAGAAAACTGGATTTATGCCTTTTCCAAAGGCATTAGTGCAAAGGGAATGAAGTAGAATTGACACAAACACGCATATATGGATGAAAATTCATTCTGTACTTTGCAAAGAAATATTTACAATTTGTAAATACATTGTAAGATTTTATTTTTAAACAGAATCTTTACCATGCTAATTAGGGTATATCTATCTTCTTACATATCAGATTAATCTATGGAGTGAGAAAGAAAATTATATACACAAATAGACTATAACTTCAGATATGATCTTCTGTATGAAGAAATAAAAGCTTTTACAAAAAAGTATATACATATTTGTGTTCCATATATATATATATATGACAGAAAAGGTTCTTTGATTTAGTTTTTTATACAATTTCTCATATGACCTAATAATTTTTTTCTTTTCAGATGATAAGTTATATAAAAACTGTTGAAATGTCCTTTTTTTCCAAGTGCTTTTGGTTATACATTTCAAGGTTGAAATATATTAACTGTTAACAAGAAATACTTTGTTGTATGCATGTATTTATATAATGTTTTACTTTTCAAAACACGGTCAAGATATTGTGCTTGAAAAAAGAACAATTGGTCAGTTTTTATATAATTTATCATCTGAAAAGAAAAAAATTATTAGATCACATGAGAAATTGTATAAAAAACTAAATCAAAGCACCTTGTCTGTTGTATTCAATGAAATGTGCATGAAAGAAGGATTGCTGCCTAAATACACAAACATGTATATATATCCATGTAAAATGAGAATGAATAGAGTACAATTCAAATGTTCATAACATTTATACACACACACACACACATATATATATATATAGAAGTATGACTAATCACTGCATGGAGATTTGATTTTGGTTCAAAAATAAAAGTCCAAAATAAGTTTTTCCATGAGTAAAATTTAAACAAATAATCATAACCGTAAAACTGAAACCATTCATCTGTTCAGTGATTTATGCTTTCTGAATGCAATGCTTAATTGAAAGAGATTAGAGACTTACTCATCAAACAAGTTTTGTTCAGTTTAACATCTCATTAGTAAAAGAATGAATGATATTATAAAAGCTAAATAGAAAGAAATCTAAAATAAAAACCCAAAACATTACCCCCATGAGGTACCAAAACAGTTCAGCAGGTTCATTATTGCAAAAAAAAAAAAATAAAAAACAAGTTGTGCTCAGTGTTTTCAGATCCTATTTTTGGTAATACTCACATTTGCTATCTTTTCCTTTACAAAACCAAAACATTAACCTGAAAAAAACTATATTCAAGACTTTCATTTAGATGTCATGCATGGTGCCAAACTCATTCAGAAATATCTAAATTGCCAGTTGTATACAGTCCCCACTTTCTCAGATCAAAGGTTAAAAACAGTTTTGAGCAAATGAATCCTGTAGGTCACAGCAAGGATCATCCTACTTAGGTGTGACAGAATCACTAACAAATAACAGAAACCACATTACTCATGTACTTTCAACAACAACAGTAACAACTAAAATGGTTATCACATTGTAACCCGAAGAGAAAATAATGATAATAATTAAGATGTTCCACACTAACTTGATGGCTTTCACAGAGAGCCACCTTCAGGTTCCAGTCAAAGTAGCATGCTGGGCTTCTCAGAGTGCTTGAGTTTGTTCAGCGAGTGTTTCAATTGGATCCCATAAGTTCTCCCAGACATTGTTAGGCATGAACTGCTCTCCCCTAATAATTGAGGACCTGTAACGCATTATTCTCATGTAAACATGTTTGACAGTGGACTGTCACTTTCAACTGCTTGGCAATGACACTCACTGACTTGCTGGGAGAGGGGGTTCATGGTTTATGATTTTCAGGATCTGCTGGACAGACTTAGTCATCCTTACAGCACTTCTTTCTCTTGATCGTGGGTGACACTTCTCGTCAGAGGGCCTCTAAGCTCATTACTGACCTTGAACATGAAGGACATGGCAGCTTTTAAAAAGTTAGCTATCTCTGCCAAGACACTGTAGTTGGCAGTTAGTGCTACAAGTCTACTGTGCCTTTTCATTTGATGTGCCAGATTCAAAGCAGCCATGTCAATGCACTTGATACATTTGAAACTGAACTGTTAATGCTAAAATTCTGGTTATGCCGCTTTACATTATGTTAGGTCATCTTCCATTTACGGCTATCTAATTGTGTGTTCTCAAATATCTGGCGCACATTAAATTTTAAAGAATATGAAAGCACAGTTAACTATTCATACATGTCTGAAATTCTCATTAATACTGTTAAGACTATATATTCTTTTTTACTTTGTTCATTGAAGCTTGACTGTATTTAATGAAAAGGATTCCTTAACGCTGACTTGACACATTCTTTCAGATTAACAGAAGACATTAAAACATTTCAGCATGTACATTCATAACATCTGTATGTGTGTGTATCTACACACCTCATGTTTATATATATATATACACACACACACACACACACTATATATATATATATATATATACACATATACACACACACAAAAAGACTGAAGTAATTAGACATATTTTTATCCAGCCCATAAAAAATGACAGCATAAATAAATATTTTAATTGTTAACAATTCCTGGCAATTTTTGTGAGTCATTTTGATAATCTTGTTTTGAAATTTTGTTGTAGTCTACTCCTTCAAAAAGTCGTCGTTTTCAACTCCTGATATTGTAAAGATGCTCAAGTTCCCCCAGTGTAATACCAAAGAGACGCTACCACTTTACATGTCATTGTAAAGGTGATAATGTTAATTATCTCTCTTGCACTTCTGATATTAAAAATTTTACAGACAAAAAAAAAAAAATTGAACTGCTCTTAGTTTGTGCCCAAAGTTATTATATATTAGCCAAGCACAATCACATAAACAAACAAAAAATTAAATTCTTGATAATGACTGTAGCAATAGACAAAAGTACTCGGATACAAAAATACAAAAAAAAAAAAATTAAACAGAAATAAACTTACTAGTTGTATAAAGCAACTCATTCAGAAATTTGAAAAACGCAAAAAAATATTGGAAAAAACAGACCTTCGTCCTCATCTTTGTCACCATATTTATTATAATGTTTCGGCTGCTGTACCCTCTGGCCTTCTTCAGGTGGTTGGAATATCAAACTGAACCCTCACTGGGGTAGACTGTTCTAGTTCCTCATGCCATGTTTAATGGATGTCAGTTATCGGTTACTCCTGTTAATTTCTCTGAAAGTTATCCACTGCCTTAACTAGGTATTGAACTCACACTCTTTGGATCCTGTCACTGGATCTAACTAACACCTTTATCCACTGTGCCATGTGAGGACATCTGTGTATGAATTTCTGGGTATTATAAACCTAATGTCTTCAGCAACAGTTTTTTTTACCAATGCTCATATTGCAATTTTTGCTGTTATCATTACATGTTTTTTACTAGAGCTCACATCGCAATTTTTTGTTCAAACAGCCGAAACATAATAAATATGGTGACAAAGATTCGGACAATAGTCTGAATAATGTAAATAATGTACATCATACCTCATCTCAGAAACATAGACAAATACAAAACAGACCTTGTTGATATAGTTCAACAAAACTTTAATAAAAAAAATACACTTAATTTATGCAAATTGTGAGGAAATGTGGATCAAAATCTGGCAAAATCATAGGATAAAGAAACAAAGAGGAAATGTTTATCAATCTAACATATTGGCCATTATTTTGTTTTTCTTTAATTTGGTGGTATCTTAAGGGTATTAATTTTATCAGGTTAAGTGTATAATTTCATTTTTATTTATTGTTGTTTGAATTTGTATGCATATGTTTACATTAATACATTCGTGCACACACACACACACACACATATATATACATATATAGTTATATATACATGCATATATATGTACAAACATGTGCACACAAACACATGGTTAAATGGTATAGTGATTTTTTCCAATTTTTAGGATATTGTGGATTGTTAGGTTTATAGAGTATTTTCTTTGCTGTTTGAATATCTGTATATAGGGTATATAATATACACTCTCTCTCTCACATGCACGCACGCATATATCTTAAATATTGAGGTATTAATTATGGGAGACACACACACACACACACACACACACACACACACACACACACACATATATATATATTAAATATCATACACTCATTCATATATATAAATATGATAAAGAACCAATAGGAAAGGTAAATCAAACTAATATATTTCATTTTTATTAAAGCTTCAACAGAGAATGAGGTAAGGAGAAAGAAAAGGAAAGAAATTATGGTATTTTTAATTTTGTGTTGTTTGATTTTCATTTGTTAATCAGGCTTCACATGCATTTGAGTTGTTAAAAAACATTAGTATAATTTATGGCATTCTGAAATCAAGGAGAGACAATGTGTCCTTTTGAATTTCTTTCTTCTTTTTTGTCCATATCTCATTATTTGATGAAACTTTAACAAAAGATTGGTGTTAGATTGAGAAATATTACCTATTTGTTCTTTATCCTATCATATATATATATATATATATATATATATATAAAAGAGAGAGATATCAATATAGGCAGTCGTGGGCATGTGGCATTGTTCCTAAACTTAAGGCACACTGAAAGTGTCAAATTTTCTAAGCCCTGTTTCCTCATTATGTGACTTTGAAATTTCAATTCTTTCTGATGTTAAACATAAGTTTCCTTTTTGTTTCCATTTTCTCTAAGACTTTGCTGTTGTACACATGTTTTATTCATTATATTCTCAGAATCCTTCTGTAGAACCACATTTCTGTTGCCACAGGTCTCAACTTCATCTACGACATGATGGTTCTACATTCACTGCCATATAGGAGTACCAATATTACATAACAGTGCAGTACTCTTTTCTTTGATTCTAATGAGATTTTTTTGTTTCTTAATCCATTGCTTAGCTTTTGGAAGGCATCTTTTGCTATCCCAATTTACACACTGTTCAAATGATAGTTGGGCATCACGTCATTTTTCTCTACCACTGTTCAACCAGTGGCTGGGCATTACATTATTTTCTATTGACTTATTGGTTACTGGTTCAACTGGAAGCTGACTTGATGGTCGACAGATGTTGCCAATTTTCTTCAATGTCTTCTCATATACTTGTACTGATTTACGTAACAGACAAAAATGTTGCACTAAAAAAAAAAGCTTTTCCAACAGCAACAGTGCATTGCTCACAGACACGCAAGGGATTTTCTTTTTTTAAAAAACATGGTAATTAATATTAAAATATTGTCATAGAAAAAATTGTTTAACTCTGGGAAAAAGTAAATAAAGACTTTTACTGAAAATTAGGCTAAAGTAAATCAGCCAAATAAGTGAAATGAAACTAAAGACAATTAAAAGGATCCATAAACTGGGTCTGCTCAAAAGATTCAGTTTACAAATCTTGCACAGAAATAACTACATTATGGGAACCTCTAGATAGTGAAAAGAAGACACAAGGTTTTAAGCATCAGAATTCTATGGCTAGAAAGTACTCTAAGACAATAAAAGAAATGGTGAGTTTGGTTTATATATATCATCAAAGATTTCAGTTCAATTTTGGGACTAAGTTATGCAGTTTGGTTAGGTTGGTCAATTTAATGACATATCAACTATTGTTGGTTATGCAATGTCGAATACAGGTCATATATGACAGAATTAAGTGTCAAAATGTTACACATAGATCTGGTATACACAAGAGTCAAAAAGGTTTTAATTAGAAATATAGATTGTATATTACCCTAAATGTTGTTATTTAACAATACTATGAGAAATGATGATTGGTGTGAATGCAGACATACCTCTACAAATCAAGAACGAAAGATTTGTTTACGTTATTTATTACTTGTGCATACTGCTCAGCAGAACTTTTGTAAATTGTTGTGTAACTGTCTCTTGAATCTTGCATTTTAATGTGAAATCAAGAAATAGTTTTATTACATTTATAACTGTAGTACAATATTAAAAGGTAAATTGCTTCAACTAAAAATATTTACACCTGTAGTTATCATAATGAGGCAGTTGTTAGCCAACTGTGATCCATGGCACAAATATACTAGCCAACTTACCAGTATCAATACACCACAGGATTTAAGATTAGCTTTTCGTAACTGTTGTATTAGCCTCATTTTGGGAAGTAATTTTTAAGATTTAATGGTCATCTTATACACAGAAATATATGGTATTAGACTGTGTCAGAAAAAAATTTTTATTTTCATTTATCAGTTTCATGTAGAAAGAAAAAGAAAGTATAATCCCATTTTATTTAACTGTATATTGACCATTATTTGCAATGAATTTTGGCCATGTATCAGGCAGTTCTCTGATACCTTTTGAATAAAATTCTGCAGGTTTTGATGTGAAAAGGATTTTTTGACAAACTTTTGAATCTGGTTTTCATGATTCCTCATCAAAATGTTTTGCTATGATCGAAAAAAAAATTGCTTGGTGCAAGATCAATTGAATATGGTAAATAGGACAGAATAGATTAACTGTGTTCTGAATGTATTCTCTTGTATTGCCATGTTTCTTTTCATCCACTGTGTATGCTGCCATAGCCATGCAACACCTAACGTATGGTAGAGGACTCCAAAAGGATTTTCAACTGCCACATATTAGTACTTAGTATGATACATTCATCACTACAATTTGTTCCCAAAAATGGAAATTACTTAAGATTTAACCTAATATATCTGTCTATATCTCTGAGATGAGGTATTATGATCACTTACATTATTCGGACTGTTATTCTCATCTTCATTGTCATATTTACAATGTTTCGGCCATTGTACGCTCTGGCCTTCTTCAGGTGATTGGAATTTTGTAGATTGTTCTAGTTCTATGTGCCATGACTATTGAAATTTTTCAACTTTTTGTAAATTTTAGGTTCATCACTGCTGTAGCCAGATATTGAACTCACAATTCTGTTATTATTCTTTAGGTCTAGTTACTGGATCTAACCAACGCCTTTATCCATTAGGCCATGTGTTCTTGAGGACATCTGTCTATGAATCGTTGGGACTCAGCATTGTCTCAGCAATCAATTTTTTTTACAAGTGCTCATATTGCAATTTTTCTGTTATTATTCCAATCGCCTGAAGCAGGCCAGAGTGTACAACGGCCAAAATGTTGTGAATATGGCAATGAAGATAAGGATAACAATGTAAATAATGTAACTAACCTAATATGTATGAGAAAATAGTAGCGCTATAAGGCAATTTTCACCTCGTTTTTATATTTAAATCTAAATCAAGGCTAAAGCTGATCAGACTGACCTTACCCGACTTAACAGACACCAATATCAATGTTACTTTATTAGGTTTATTGTTCGGTTAATATTGATAAAGTGTTGTGTGAAAATGCAGAAAGGTGAGGAGATTAAACATAAAAAGCTATGAGCAAGTGAAGTGAAATACCAGATGACGGTCTCCACCCTCTGCAATATAAGGCATATATATATATATATATATATATATATATACTGTCATGCAGCTGTTAATATCACATGTCACACTATGGTAGAGGAGACATCAATTTCTCTGTTAAGTATGAACAGGCTTCACATTAAACACATTGTCTTGAAATGACACAAGTAAAATAATCAATTCCTAACAAATAAGATTTGTAGGTAAATTGAAAACTTGTCTATATTTATGACTGGTTAGACATCAATTTTCAAATACTAGAATTTTTAAAAATTCATTATTATATTTAAAAAAAAAAAAAGGTCTGAGTCATATCTTGAATTGAAATCTGACCGATTAACAGTTTTCAAAATTTCACAAGATAACATTTATAGTAACAATATAGAAACTGTAGAACAGGTGACTGGAATTTTGAACTGAACCCTTTATCTGTCTATGTTTCTGAGATGAGGTATTATGTACACTATTTACATTATTCAGATTATTTTCCCCATCTTTGTTGCCATATGTTTCACAACGTTTCGGCCATTATACGCCTTCTTCAGGTGGTTGGAATGTCGAACTGAACCCTTTATTTCACTCACTGGAGTAGACTGTTCTAGTTCCATGTGCCATGTTTTAATGGATGTCAGTTATCAGTTATCTCCTGTTAATTTACAGTGGATAAAGGACGTTAGATCCAGTGACAGGACCCAAAGAGTGCAAGTTCAATACATGGTTAAGGCAGTGGAGAACTTGGAAAGGGAAATTAACAGGAAATAACTGATAACTGACATCCATTAAAACATGGCGCATGGAACTAGAACAGTCTACCCCAGTGAGCGAAATAAAGGGTTCAGTTCGACATTCCAACCACCTGAAGAAGCTGTACAATGGCCGAAATGTTGTAATATGGCGACAAAGATGAGGACAATAGTCTGAATAATGTAAATAGTGTACATAATACCTCATCTCAGAAATATAGACAGATACTGAAGGGTTCAGTTCAAAATTCCAGTCACCTGTAGAAGGCTGGAGCCTACTATGGCCGAAATGTTGTGAATATGGCAATGAAGATAAGGACAACAGTCCAAACAATGTAAATAGTATAAATAATACCTATTTATAATAAATTTAACAACAATAACTATCTCTAGTAGAATGACCAACAATTCCTTTCATTTGTAGTTGAAGGCATGTAATTGCTTTCAGAATATATTTAGTTGAAGTCATAAAATTGTGTTCAAAATATTTAAATTTCGGCATTAAATAATCTGTAGAGGTTGATATGCCACTAAACAAAATCACCCACACAATCACCCAATACAAAGCTCAAGAGCCCCTCAAGGTAGAGGGTTAGTATTAAAATAGATATGATGAATAATATGAATGAAGCATAGGTGGTAGGAAGGGAAGATCATGAAGATAAGGAGGACAGATTGATTTAAAAATGTTAAGATTCTAGTGTTTCAAGGATGCATCTAAACAGGAGCAGTTCTTGGGGAAAAAGTTATCTGAGTGGAATATGGAGACAATGAGAGTGATTCAATTCCATGGAAGTAACATGGTGCATCCTATCTGTAAAAGGACTGAATTGGTGGAACTAAAACTTATTAATTCTTAGCTCTTTTGAGAATTCCTGTCATTTTTCTTGGACCAAGCAGATTTTATTTCGTTAAGTTGCAAAAGTACACTGAATGGCCACTCACCTCCACACCAAAGATGCAACAATGGTATTGATTTAAAGAAACTATTTTTGCCAATGTACATGTGCCCACGTTCTTCTGTCCTGCTTTATCAGCTAGCATCTATTGGCCCAGTTTCAGAACTAACAAAAGAAGATATGATACGAGAGATCCCAGGCTAAAATACGGTCAGGACTTAGATAATCAAAATGTATGCATAGTGTGTCTATAACTAAATGCAAAGACAAAAAAAAAAATTCTTTTTGGTTTGAAGTGACAAAGTCTAGTAACAAAAATTTTAAATAATTCAATAAAAGAAAGACATGCTATTCATTCAAAATAATTGATTTCATTTTTTTTATTAAAATATCATCTGCAGCATTATTGTCTTTCAATCTTCCATTATGTTATGAATTCAAAGACTTCATTGCCACTGTTGTAATTTTGTCTTTGTTCAAAATAGCTGAGAATTAGGAAGGCCATAAAAACAGAAAACTCTATAAGAGGAAACAAAGAAGGAGAGCTTTATTAAATACTCATACATAGATCAGAAAAAAAAAAATGAGTAAATCAACTACTCCTCAAATCCTCCTCTAATCTGGCTACTTGCAATATCTATAAATAGGAGCAGTCCATTATCACAGTAATGGGGGAGAGAAGGAAGTATGCTGTGCCCAACTCTACAAAAAAATGTTCACAATTCTTTTAAAAAAAATAAAACTGCCTTTGTCGTTCTGTATTTCTGATAATTAAAGATTATTGTTATATGGTTTGCTATTCTGGGTCAGTATGTACCTCTTAGTTGTTATAGTCACAACGTTTCAGCCATTGCATTCTATGGCCTTCTTCAGTTACCTGTTTTCATACTCAGCAACAGCAATTTGAAAATTAAACATTTATTGAATAAACAAAAGTAAATTGTTCTCATTTCTATTTTCTATGCTTACAGGTGATAACGCATATCAATTAATATTTATTGGTTGTACTTGTATAAATGGATGGATGATCAGGGACTGGGAATGATAGTGACTTACTAAGAGCTACAAAGGATAGGAAGTTGTGGAGAGTCATAATCACCTACGTTGGAATGAGTAATTAGCAAGCAGAGTCTGGATTCTTTTCATTACATTCACTTTACAGAAATATTCTTGGGGAAGTTATGAATTCATCTCTTTTCACTTCAGCTATGGGTTAAATAGCAAAATAAACTGGGCTCTTAGCCATGGTTGGCAGCCAGTTTAAAAAGGACAACACTGAATTAAAAACCTAGCCAATTGAAGCTGTAGAAAGCTTGTTTGATATGAAGTGCAGATGCTATGGCTGTTAAAGAAAAACAGATTTCAACTATGGACAATTTATACTATTTACATTGTTCGGTTGTTTAGTTAATTATTCTTGATAACCCAACTCTCCAAGATTTGTTTCCTCTGTTGGGTATTGAACTCACAACTCTTTGGGTCAAGTCCCTTTTTTTGGATCAATCAACCAACACTTTTATCCAATAGGCCTGAAGAAGGCTGAAGCATACAACAACTGAAACGTAAATATGGCAATAAAGATGAGGCCAACAATTCGAACAATGTAGTAAATAATTCTCATCTCAGAAATAGAGATAAAAACTGGGGACAATTCTTTGATTATCCAGAAAGCTGTTGACATCAACAAGTATTGTGTCTAAGGAGGGCTAGATGAATGGAATATTTACAAGTCTTATTCATCTTTCTGTTGCTTATGCATTTCTTCAAAAGAATCAGAGTATATAATTTTTTTTTTTTTAGTACTACCAGAAATTGAACTCACTACTCATAGGAAACCAGATATGTTTTAACCAGCGCTTTAATCCACTCGGCCACTCTTCCTCTGCTTCCATGGAAGAAATGAATACGTGAAAAGAGAACAAAGATAGGAAGTTGTGGAAAGTTATGATTGCTCACATCCTAAAAAGACATGATGAGTATTAACCCTTTGAGACAAATTTAAACCCTTCTGCCAGAGTTCCAGAGTCAAAATTTGCATATAATTGGTAATGTTTCATGGTAGATATAAAAATAGTTACAAGTGTTTACTCACTGTTCAACTGGTGACTGGTCATTACTTCATTTTTTTCTACCACTGTTCAACTCGTGGCTGGGCTCAAAGGGTTAGTGATATGAAATATCCTCTAAGCTTTCCGGATGTTTGAGACATTTTTTTTTTTTAAGAGAGACACTTATAACAGTCCTAGATAATTGTAATTTTAATATACCATTAATATAAATCTAATAAGCTGTTATTCCAAACTGAATGAGACGTGGCTGTAACATCTCTTTGAACCCACCTTACTAAACACTGCTTGTCACAGCTGACTAGTTTGCAGAATACAGTCTGGACGTAAAGAAAAACCATGATAGACTGCTTATGAAAACAACATCACATCGAATCTGGTTCAGAAAATTCACAATTTTCTGGATGAAGACTGTTGTGTGTCTTTATAGACACACAACATTCTTCAATAAAACAATAAGAATACAGTTTGGATTTAGTGTGGCAACTGTACACAGAATTATTCATGAAGATATGAACATACACAAAGTTTGTTTTCAAGATGCTCAGTGATGAACAGAAAGAAAGATGTGTTGGTGAGATAGCAGGAATGAGATGGTCGATGGACATCAAAACTGTCCCTCAGCCTCCTGACAGTCCAGACCGTGCTCTCTGTGACTTTTGTTAGTTCTTCAAGCCTAAGGAGAACCACAGATTCAGTCATTTTGAAGACACTAAGAAGATGAAGGAGACTGTGACAAGGATCCTGGACACCTTCACATTAGATGATTTCCATGGGGTCATCACAAAGTGGTTGGAGCACTACAACAAGTGCTTTGAAGTGGGAGAATCCAACTTTGAAGGAGATTAGAGTTTTGTACTTCTTTGAAATTAATAAATGTCTCTCCTGAAATAAGTTTGAAAATTTCAGGAATGCATTTTGTAGATTGAATAAATGATGCTGTTCAAAATTCCCATAAAGCTAGAGAAAACATGATGAGGAAAGAGCTCTTGGAGAATTTGACACTCAAAGGACATATTGAAGTAAAGAGGGAAACAATGAGTCATCTACCTAACAAGCTTGTGTAAATGGATGGTAGATCAGGAACTAGGAGTGATACTGAAAATTCAAACCTTACAAAGAGCTATAAAGGATAGGAAGTTGTGGTGAGCCATGATCGTCCATGTCCTGAGTGGATATGGCATATAGAAAAAATACTGACAATGGTCCACAGAAGAAACAACTCTGTGGATTGAATAAAGTGTTTTGTTTAAAATTTCAAGAAGTTTACCAAATTGAATACTTGAAGAAGGTTGGATGGTACCGCGCACCTGAGATGAACATCATCATCACCATCAGTCACATGACTGGGTGTGGCTATAGAGTCACTGAGCACCTGACTAACTTCCTTCATATATCTCAGTTGTGTGTTAATAATCACTGAATCTCTATGGATTGCAACATCCTCTTGTTGGTGGTGGCTTATAGCCACATCACATTGAATCACCAGTTCATGTATGATCACCAATTAAGCAACATTTAGCCTGGTCAGCACACCTAGATGGTTGACCTTGTGGGAATGTCAATGCAGACATCTTATTTATTATAAAACGCAGATTGTGTGTGTGCATGTGTGTCTGTACGTTTATATATTGGGTCGGATTTCCTACATTTTTCAACCAATTTCAACAAAACTTCACAGGACTACGTAAAATTACCTTGCGGTGGTTCTAACAGCGCCAAAAATTGTAAAAACACAATTGTTTTTGCACAAAATCAATTTGAAAACACAATTAAAAGGCATCACGAGACTGAAAGGGGGACAACTCATATCGAGTTATATTTATAAAACCCAGGTTGTTTGCGTGTGTGTGTGCGTGTTCGTTTATATATGGGATTGGATTTCCTACATTTTTCAACAGATTTCAACAAAACTTCATTTTTTTTTTTGGCAGGTAGTGTTTCTTATTGTCTTGCACACTTTTTTCTTTATTTTTACATTCAGAATGCTTCAAAAATTCCATTTACAAGACAATTGTTTATAATAAAATTCTATTCAATCGGTAGACTCATAACGATTGAAAACAATGTTTTTGTTTGAGTTTGGGTTTGACCAATTCGTAAAAAAAAAAACAAAAAAATACTAATTAAGACATGCATGTGTCCGTCAACCTTAAACAATAATTTTTGTCAATTTTATTTTTCAGTCTTTATGATGGTCGATACTTGATCTATCTCTTACATCCCCGGCTCTACTGTTAGTTGTTACTATAAACAATGTTGACTTGTGAAAATTTGAAAACTGTTAGTATGTCAGATTTGAATTCAAAATATCACCTCAACTGTTTTTTTTTTAAATATAATAACAATTTAAAAAAATTGTAACTGATGTCTAATCAATCATAAATGTAGACAAACATCCAATCTATATATAAATTTGTTTTTAATTTTTTTTTATAAATTTGTAATTTTAAAACAATATATTTGATACAAATTTTGCTTGTAATTTTTTTTCTTTTTTTTTTTACAATAAGATTCATCCAGTACAAGGCCCGGGAGCCACTGCAGGTAGAGGATTACATTAAGAGGTAGTTTATATGGATAGGAGGGGAAGATAACAGTTAACTCTAGATTTGAACAGGTTAAGATTCTTCCAGAAAAGGAAAGGTACTACCTGGGAGAATGGCCTCCTGGGAATTGAGCTTGATGTTATTTTGAAACATTCCCAGCAAAAGTGCCACAAAAATATAACAGGAAAAAAGCCATTTATCATGAAGAGGTTTTAAAGAAGAAGAGAAGATTCAATCATTCTTCAAATCTTGCAGGATATATAATGAAGAAAAAGGGCTTGGAGAAATTAATACTCATAGGACATACTGAAAGCAACAGAAACATTGGAAGACAGCAAGTAACCTATTTAACGAGTTTTCAGTTAATAGATAACAGAACAAAGACATGAAGTTGTGGGGAGCCATGATTGCTCACGCTCTTAAAGAACACGGCATATAAATGATGACATGTTGTCTGAAGTAAAGTACTTTCATCAATCAGAGATTAATTTGAATGAGTATCCTCATCTTTATTTTGATAGTCACTTTTTGACCTATGGGCTCAAATCTAAAGAAATATGTGTTATTTGGCTCACTAAGAAAAAGTAAAGCTTAAAAAAAAAAATAAAAAATAAAAAAAAGGACAAATAAAAATTATTGATACAGTAAAAAAAAAACAAAAAAAAAAAACAAAAAGGCGGGAAAATGAACTGGTGAAAATGTGATCGGAACAACAAAGGTTAGGATACTAGTTTGAATAATTGTTTCTTGTACTGTTTTTGGTGGAGGAACGACTAAAGTTGTACAATGAATTCATGCAGAAAGAACATTTTTCCCACAACTTAAACAAATGTGTATATGTAATGAGTGATCAAAAGCTGTATTTTGCTATTAACATAATAAGGAAAAAAAAAGAAACAAATAGCCAGGAATAGTCACAGATGTTTCAGATCCAAGACAAGTTTGACACATTTTCATTGTATAACTCTATGCCCACACGCATGTAATTATTAAACTAAAAACTAATATTTTAAGTTTCAATCAAGGTTACTGTACATTTTTAAAAAAAAGATGTATTAAGTATGGCAATGTGCTGAATAATAAGATTTTTGTTGGTGCTAGAATTGATATCATAGTGTCAGTTGCATTTTGGGAAAAAAGTTTAACAAGCATATTTTTTCTAAATTTAAAAACTTTTTTTTTTTTTTTTTTTTTTACATGAAAATTTTAAAAGAAAAAACAAACAAATGGACAATTGAGATTTCTCATTTCTATTTTGACTCCAGGGTAAATTGTTATTATTATTATTATTATTATTATTATTATTATTTAATTTCAAAATTCACCCAATACAAGGCTCAAAAGGCAGTCAAGATAGAGAGTTACTGTTAAAAGGACAATGATGAACGAGGTGTGTGATATGAATGAAAGATGTGGTAGGAAGTGAAGATTATGAGGATAAAGATAGCAATTGACCCTTGACTTGAAGTGGTTAAGGATGCAGTGCCCCCCAGGGAAGCATCCACACAGGAGTATTTCCATAAATGGTGATTTGACTCCATGGAAGTATCATATAAAGGTAAAGGTCTGAACTAGTGAAACAAAAGAATGGAGATTATCTAAACATATTTTTTTTTTAAGCTTTTCACCACAAGCAAGGCAGGAGTCCCACTAGCACACAAGGGGTTACAGAGAGTGGTAGTAAGAGTAAAGAGGCGTGATGGAGGAAAGGATGAAGAGAAGGACGGGGAATAGATCAATTCATCTGGAGATGCCGATTGACATTGCATTTGAATAGTTGGAGATTATACCTAATAGCTATCAGGGAAGCAAGTAAGAGGAAGGGAGTTCCACAGATGGGAAGTGCGAGACATGAAGCTATTGAAGTAGAAGCGACAGATACATTTAACCATTTCAACAATGAAAGGGTGGAATTGAGATGCCGATTTAGTTGCATGTTTAAATTCATGTAGTTTGGGAACTAGCAAAAACAGCTCATCGGAGCAGTTACTATGAAAGTATTTGTAGAAAAGACAGAGGGAGGCAACTGCACGTCTGTGAGAAAGTGACTGTACACCAGATGCCAGATCAGGGCCTACCATATTGCATATCCGTCTCTGGATTTGTTGTGAAAAATAGCGACAGGGTAGCGATAGGCTTGCAAAGTTACAGTCTTATTTTTTAAATTAATATTTTTTCAACTAAAGCTCACTAAATACAAGGTCCAAGAGTCACTCAAGGTAGAGTAGATCACTGAATGTGGTGTGTGATGTGAAGATTATGAGATAAGGAGGATAGATAGCAATTGGCCTTTGAGTTGAAGAGATTAAGATTATAATATTCAGGGAAGTACTCATGTGGGAGCCTGTTCCACAAAGTGGCAGTTCTTGAAAAAAAGCTGAGGCATTTTAATTACTCTAGATTAAAAAATGACCTTGGATAGAATGATTTTGGTAGCTGATTCTTAAGAATTTTGATTTAATCCTTGGGAAAAAAAAAAGAAAATGATACAGCTAAAATTTCATGAAAATCTGTCATGGACAATTAGTAACGCAAGAAAGAAACAAAAAAGATAAAATTTTAATTTTTACTAAATATTGAAAGAGAAAAAAAAAAGTAAAAAAGAAAAAAATGCCTGTCCCCAAACCCCTGCAGCACTTGATTTCTTACCTGACCATCATTCTGTATAAGCAGTGCTTGGACATCTTCGTCTTCAATATCGCAAATTTGGTAAAACATCTGACGGAAAGGTGGCAAAACATCCGCTCTGAATTTGTAAGTACTCTGAAAAGACAAAAGAAATTGTATTTCACAAATTAAATAAAAAAAAAAAAAACAAATGCAAGGAAAAAACAGTAATTTTGTCAAAAAAAACAAAAAAAAACAAAAAAAAAAACAATTTACTCAAAATAATTCAGCAAGTAAAGGTCAAGGGACATAAATCATGTAAAAGAAAAAAAGTCCTAAGAAATCTCTTATGTGCAGATTTCCTCTGTCCTCTGTAATCTAATTCTTTATTGAATTTTAAAAATTTTGGCTTTAAATTTACTATAGTTATTACTCTTATATTGTTGGGTATGGTCACCCATACTTACAAAAATCTACATGTTTATACGGGGGTCATTCAATAAATAAGGTGAATTTTTCAGTATAAGGACTTCTAATATAGATAGAAGCTTACTTTTTTTTTTTTTTGTTTTACTTCTTTTTCACATGGATTTAATTTCTTTTGCAGATTAAAAAAAACTTTGAGAGTTTTGACGATTAACAAAGATGGGCGACCAAGAAGCATGCTCCAGGATTGAACATGGTCAGTTATCAAGTTTTTGGTTGCTGAAGGATGCAAACCAGTTGAAATTCCCAGGAGAATGTCAACTGTGTATGGTGCCACATGTTTCAGCAAAAAAAAAATGTCTACAAGTGGGCTAAATTGTTTAAAGAAGGACAGAGCAGTGTTGAGGATGAAGACAGGCCTGGGTGGCCTACAGAAGTGAGGTCTCCTGAGGTGATCGAATCAGTCAATGACCTCATTCAGTCTGACAGAAGAACTACTGTGAACTACTGAGTCAGGTCAAGAAAGACATAGAGAACAAACACAGGGGTCATCAGTCAGAAGGAGTCATCTTGCATCATGACAACGCAAGGCCTCACACAGTAGCCCAAACGGTGCAGACCGTCAACGAGTTGAGCTGGGAACTGCTCCCTCATTCTCCTTACAGCCCAGACCTTGCCCCTTCAGACTTTCACCTGTTTGGTCCCTTGAAAGCATTCACGAGAGGCACGAAGTTTAAAAGTGACGATGAAGTCAAAAGTGTTGTGATCAACTGGCTGAGACATCACTCCAAAGATTTTTACGCTGAGGGAATACGGAAGCTTGTGCACAGATGGGAAAAAGTGTGTGACAGTGCTGGGAGACTACGTTGAAAAATAAAAGAAAAGTAAGCTTCTATCTGTATTAGAAGTTCTTATATCGAAATATTCACCTTATTTATTGAATGACCCTCGTACATATACAAAAATATTCAAAATTCTTTTCAAAATATTGGTGTTTGATCATTTGTATTAAGCTTTGCCATTTATGATTAGTAAATATTGTTTTCACTTAATAATAAAAGTCTGAAATACAGAATTTTAAAAGATTTGAAACTTAATAAATTTTTCTAATTAAAATTTAAAAAAATAAAAAACTTCTCATAAAAATATTCATTAAAAAAAATATTTTTCTTAATACAATAATGTTCTCAATAAATCTTATTTATAAAAACAATTCAAAGTTTTTCCAATTAAATAATGTCATAGTTTTATTGCATTTTTTTTATTTTGCAACTCAGTGCAGATTTTTGCTGAATGGTGTTCCTGTTTGACAAAAATAAACTGATGATTTAATTTCTCCAAGGAGTTCTGCTTCTAATATTGTTATAGTGGAACACACCTATTCTATAGTTAATAGACTCTCTCGCCTATAATAAGTAGGAGTAGTAAGAGTAACGTAGGAGTCGCTCAGTGTGTTCAGTCAGTCAGTCGATGCCGGACGACCATTAGTCGGATACTAAAGTATCAGCGACCACAAACTAGATTACTCTGCGTCCTACCTATTATATGAAGTTCCTAACGTTTTGTATGTCGAACCTATTTTAGGACCGACTTAGAACAAATACAAGCCTCCACTGTGAAATCACTCCATTACAAATATAAATTTGAAGAGGGTGAAATTTTAATTTCATGAAATTTTATAAATTTTTTTTTTTTTTTAAATAATTTCATTTATTTTTGAAGAAGTCCTGAAAATTAAATTTTGGCAAGAATTTCCAAAACAATGTGTTTTTTTACTGAAAAAAAGATGCTAAATTTCCTGATACTAATCTTAGACCCATATGCTGACACAGAAAAAACATGATTTTTCACAAAAATTTTGAATGTGCTAGAAATGATTAAAAAAATTTAATAAAATAATAATAAAAAAACAAAACACTGTTCTTTCCTCTTAATAATAACAAACATTTTGATGATAAAACGTTTTTATCAAATTTGGGGTGTTCTTTCATCATGGCATGCTCGTTTTTGAATATTTTTTATTATACCGGCAAAAATTGTCCAAAATCGTGTAAGAGCATAATTATCCATCCAATAAAATATTTAATATCTAAAAAGCCACTGAACTGAGTTTCTTTTTACCAGATTTTCAGATAAGACGTTTAGCTATCTTGCTACAATTTTTGGTAAGAATCACTGAGGTATTCAGCTAAAAAGAGAGCAGGTTGAAATTGTTTTGTGTCAGACTCATTGTCTTCCAAACTGAGCAATGATGAGAGGAAAAAAATCATTCATGCCTTCAGTAATGGTACCAACATTCATACACTGGCTTCCATCTTCAAAGTCCCTTCAATAACCATCAAGAAAATGGTGAATAAGTTTAAAAAAGAGGGAACAGTAGAGAGGAAAATTGGATCAGATCATAACAGGAAGAGGGATCATCATTTCAATTTAGAGCTAAAGAGATTAATTAGAAAACATCCAACTGAATCCATAAGACATTTGGCATGTGAGAAAGGAATTTGGCATGTGAGAAAGGAATTTCAGCTATGTCAATTCAAAGATCAGTGAAAAAAAACTTGAAAATGAAATCGTACGTAAAACCTGTGAGGCATCTTCTTACTCTAAAACAGAAAGTTAGAAGGTTAGAGAGGACAAGAATCATTTTGAATAAATTGTAAAATGATCCTGGAATATAATATATATATATATATATATATATATATATATATATATATATATATATATATATATATAAGAACTTTATTTCAATGCTTCATGAGCTTCCAATCCTTAGCTATGATTAATTAATGATGAACATGTCATTTTTTTATGATTCGTCTGTTAACCTTGGAGAGTAATTATACATTCTTATTGCTCAAAGGAGAGTCCAATAGTGTTATAAAAACCTCGGAGAATTCCAGTAAGTTATCTTTAATCATTTCTAAGATACAATGGTTCAAAGCTTAATTTAGCAATTGGACAATTTTGCTTTTACACAATCGATTTTGACAATTTTGCTGTTACACCTGGTGTGTGTGTGTGTGTGTGTGTGTGTGTGTGTGTAATAATCATTGGCTATTCATTCTGTTAGGCTGGTTAGCCAAAATGATGGTAGAAATTTTACTTAAAAGCAGGAGAGATCTGTAACTTAAAAAGCACGAAAATGGCTTCGCCTGATCAACTGCTTTTCATAGATAAGGGGCACTGGGATAAATCATGACTTCCCCTGCCCAGAGGGACACAGGTTCGATTCCTGCCAGAGAGCACAAATTTTTTTAATACAATTTCTCAAACTTTTAGGTGAAAATAAACATACTATTTAATAAGTAAATGGAATGCCTACTCAAATACGAGTATTCCATAAAAATAACGTTTAAAGTGAATACACACACACACATATATATATATATATATATATATATATAGCAATCCCTGTTGCAGACGCTTGCTCAGCTACATTTGTGTTTATTCAAAACCCTCAGAGCCCTTATGTATGTATGTGAGAAATAGAAAGAATGGAAAAAATTATTGTTGAAATATTATCCACTGTCAAAATTATGATCTTGAAGCATTTGAGCACTATTTCAAGATTTACTGTTTTTTTTTTTTTGGTAGTTGACTGATTTAAGAAATGGCTTTCTTCTGGCTACTCTGCTATTATAATAAACCATGTTTTGAAAATAGCTACTGTTTTAACTGCTGAATGATGATTGGTTTAAGAAGTGGCTTTCTTCTGGCCACTGTTATAACACCTGATAAGAGTATTGCACAATTTTTTTCTTAGGTTAATTTTAGCATTTCTATTTTCCAAACATTTAGTAGCATTTCTGAAATTTTTCTCAAAAGTTGTTTTCTCTTTGTTATTAAACTAAAACTTTTCAGGCATTTTATATAGAATTCCCTGATTCGGTAGAAACCAGGAAAGAATGACTTACCCTAACATGGAGTTTCTATCAGTTTGTCCACTGGACAGCAAACAAGAGAAGCAAAAAAGTCTATGGAACATTTATTTCTCTAGTGATGCACAAAATTTTGAATGTTTCAGGTAGCATCTTGGATAATATATTACATTTATTAAATGGTTGAAGAGTAGGATAAAAAAACTTAGCGTGGAGTAAAAAAAAAAAAAACTTGAGAGAAAAAGAGAATAAAAAAGTTTAGGGTTGAGAGGAAAGAGATAAAAAGCTTAGGAAAGAGAGAAAGAGAAAAAAAAATTAGGGTTGAGAGAAAAGAAAAAGAAAAAATAGCTTAGACTTTAGAGAAGAGAGAAAGAGAATAAGAGATTAGGGTTAAGAGAAAGAGAAAAAAAAAGCTTAAGGTTGAAAGAAGAGAGAAACAGAAAAATCTTAGGCTTGAGAGAAGAGAAAAAAAAATGCTTTGGGTTGAAAGAAAGAGAAAAACGCTTAGGGTTGGGAGAAGAGAAAAAAAGCTTGTGTTTGACACAAGAGAAAAAGAAAAAAAAGCTTAGGGTTGAAGAAAGAGAGAAAAACTTAGGGTTGAGATAAGAGAAAAAGAGGAAAAAAAAAGGTAAACTACCTACATATGGAGAGAAAATGAATCCAGAAAATATACAAAAATGGCAAGGGGTGTAAGACAAGGATGTGCCTTCTCACCGGATTTATTCAACTTATACAGTGAGACAATTCTGAAAGAATTAGAAATCCCATCAGGATTTATTATTGGCAGCCACAATCTTAACAATACGAGATATGCAGATGACACATTACTGTTAGCAGAAGAATGGACTAAATATAAGATACAAGACAGAATGTTTGTTAGCAAAATAATGAACCCAAAATGCAAATTACAAATCAAGGATATTAAAATCAAACAAGTACAAAAATTTAAATTTAAATATCTTGGAACTGTTCTAACAGAGGAAGGAAAGTGTGAAACTGAGATCCGAAGATGTATTGTGATGTCCAAAAGGTGCCTCCAAAAACTAAGCAGCGTATTAAGAGACAGAAAAAATTCACTAGAAACAAAGAATATTTAACTGTTACATGATGTCTGTCCTCCTGTATGGTAATGAATGCTGGACAATCTCCTCAAAGATGAAAAAGAGACTTGAAGCAACAGAAATGTGGTTCTACAGAAAGATGATGAGGATACCATAGACTGAACATGTGAGCAACTACAAAGTGTTGGAGAAAATGGAAAGGAAAAGGAAACTTATACTTAATATCAAAAAGAGTCAGTTGAAATTTCTAGGGCTTGTAATGAGGAAGGAGGGCTTGGAAAATCTGATACTCACAGGACAGATTGAGGGAAAATGGGACAGAGGAAAGCAGGATGTAACATAATTGATGAGCTTGAGTAAATGGATGGTAAAACAAAGTGTGGAAGAAATAACAAAAAGACATAACTTATTAAGAGCCTACAAGAGACAGGAAGATGTAGAGGGCCATGATCACCTATGTCCTGAATGGAAACAATACATAAAGGAAGAAGAGTAATGAAAGTGATATCAAAATGAAAGAAATTTAGTTCTTTTTAAAATTACGAAGGCTGATAGATTAATAAGGGTCTCCAATAGGATGAAGCAGGTTTTATATGAGATGCAATAATGAAATTGGTACCAAAATTAATTTATTTCTCTTCAAAATTATAAGGAACGGCCGATAAGTAATTGTCTCCAATCCTGTAAAACAAGTATTACATCAAAATGAATAATAAAACTGGTAACCAAATTAAGTCAATTTATTTCGCCCCCCAAAATTGACAAGTTTTATTTTTCAACAGTGTCACCATTAATTGCTCTACATTCTTCAAAATGTCCGATGCACTTTTTCATTCTGTCCAGTTTCTGGTTTACTTTTGATCTAACTTTTCACACAGCCACTTCTACTTTTGGATGAAAATCATTGACCTTTGAAATGACTTTTTCAAATTTGGGAACAACTATAAGGCCTAACAGCGCCAATTGCAGATGTGTATGGGGGGGGCAACGAATGCAAATATCAGGTTTCTTTCTGTTTGCAGTGTTTGTTGACAGGAATGTAGCCTTGTGTTGTCATGATGCCACAGACAAAAAAAAAAACTTCTCTTTTCCATCCTTTATTCTGTACATGCATTGTTTGTAGTGCTTACAAGGATTCAAAAAAATGCCATTTCTATAAATATGGTAACTGTTTGGATTAGCTCTATGGTACCTAGACTTTATGAATTTAAGCACAGTACTAGATTGACAACAAGGCCTCATCAATTCAAGGTTGAATTGACTAGATGTAACCATAAATTCTATGCTAACAGTTTCTTTTCTCGCACTTCTCACTTGTGGAACAGACTTCTGGCTCCATGCTTTCCAGTGAATTTTGATCTTCAAAAATTTAAATACAACAGCAATCTACTGTCCTGATTACTCTTCCTTTGTTCTCGCTCCTTAGTAATGTTACTGTTTTTTAATCCTTTCACACCCCATAAGTTCTTGTGTCTTAGTGGCTTTAGTGCCTTACTTGGAGGGAATTTCATTAAAAATGTTTTGTATTTTTTCTTTTGTTAGGTCATTTTTTCTGGTTTCTGGGAATAGTTGGAACATAAATTGTTCAATATCTTCTGCTTTTATAAGCCATTATCAAAGAAATTTTTGTCAGTTAATTCTGTGCCTAGAGTTACGAATTGTGTTTCTTTGCTGCTTTTCAAATATCATGTCTTCATATGTAGCTGAATATCATGTTTTTTTGTGTGTGTTTTTCAAATATAACATTTCCAACTGTCAGTTTGTGGTATCTTGTTTTTTTTACGTCTTTGTTTATAAATTGTGAAATATATTTACTGTTTTTGTACCAAAACTGAATAAAATTTTACTTAGTTATCTGTTTTTATGACTAAAGCTTCTAATATTTGCAGTTTTTTATTTTACAGTTTATATGACATAGTATAAAAAACAAACCACAATGAGAAATCTGATAAATATTTAGAAGATTTGAAATAAATACCATATAAACCAGAAAAAAACAACCCCCCAAAAAAATAAAATAAAATAAAAATGAACATTTATTAGTTAACCAAACCTAATGTGGTAAAAGTTTACTTATGACATGCTTCATCCTTCAGGACTTCAACGGACTAAATTTGTTATGTTGGTACAATTACACATGCACATAAACAAGAGGTATTGGAGATTTTATAATTTTTTTTTTTCTACATCATTTAGATTCTTTTTCTTTTCATCATTGTTGCTCTTAAGATATTCCACACTGTGATAATAGTATTCCTGCTACGAATGGTAAAATATTGCTAGAGACAGGATTCAAATTTGCTGCATATGACCTTACGATAAAAAAAAAAAAAAAAAAATACCCAGTACACTTTGTTTGTGCACGTGTAGTTTGTACCAACATAACAAATTTAGTCTGATGAAGTCCTGAAGGAAAAAATGCATCACAAGTAAACTTTTTCCACATTGTCATTACATTTTTCCCAATATTGTTCTTGATATATAAAAATATATATTGTTATATCTTATGCCCGAGTTGCATGTCGAAAGTACTTGGAAATAAATACAATATGAGCCAACACAGTTTTTTACTCTCATCTTTTAATAACTGCACAAAAAAGCTTATACATAAATATGAAAGGATCCTATCGAGAATAAGCAGACAGAATATGTCTAAAATAATTAACGAAATCTGTCTTAATGAAAATATGCTGCCAGAATATATGTATTTCATATATAGTTCAAAGGCATACACAAGGATCAATATGTGGGTGGGGTCTGCAAAAACATGTATAAAGTAAAGGGTAATAAGTACATTCATAGATATTGTAGAAAAGTAATTTAGTTGAGTTGACATTTCAATTAATGTTGAAAATAAAAGTCAACATTCTCATTTTCATATAATCATAATGTCGCAAATTATGGAATAAATCATAATAATCATAATTGTTTATTCTATAAGTTCCTGGACGAATGTTCCTGGACTAATATTCTTATTTAACAGGAGATAACTGACATCCATTAGACATGGTACATGGAACAGTCTACCCTAATGAGCGAAATAAAGCATTCAGTTTGACATTCCAGCCACCTGAAGAAGGCCGGAGTGTACAACGGCTGAAACGTGATAAATATGGCAACAAAGATGAGGACGATAGTCCAAACAATGTAAGTAGTGTACTAATATTCTTATCACATATTTTGGCCAATACATTTTTTTAGTCTTCCTCAGGTGGCACGGATTTGGATCAGGCAGTCTAACTGCTAAAGAGTTAAAAAAAAAAAAATAAATAGATACTGTCTACAAGAATCACTAACACATAAAACTGGAATCTTCCTGTTACTAATTGAATTAGGCATCTAAGAAAGTTTCAAAACTATTAACCTAATAAAAAAAAACAATCAAGATGAATGTATATTCATTTAAACAATACATAAATACAATAATGTATTTAAGCACATATGGTTAACTAAACAAAATAATAATTTATTGAATGGTAAAGAGAGAGATTGTGTATTTAGCAAAGTATTTCAGTAATTCAATTACAAAGGCATGAACCAGTTTTTCCCTACACTGGATACATCAAAAATAACAAAAGAAATGATAGCATTATGATTTAGTAAAACATAGCTGGTCTCAAACTTGTGCATTAGATACAGTATAATCTTTAGAGGCGATAGTTTATCAGCACCTAAGTTTTATATCCAATAAATATCTGTGACTGAGCAGTTTAAAGCATACCAGGTGAGAGAGTGGTTTCTCCCAAAAAGCGAGGATGCAGGTTCAAACCCTGCCAGAGAGATTAGCTTGTTTAAGTCTCTCAAATGCACAAGCCAGTAGATAGAATTCACATGGCTTAAAAAAACAAAAATAAAAAAAAAACAAAGTAACTACTTAAACATAAGCAACCACAAAATAAGAATAATATATACACACACACATACACACACATACATACATACATACACACACATACACACACACACAGTGTGCGATAGGTAAATTGTCGCCATTTTATTCTTTTAATTTCATGCATATGCATTGTTTATGATTTTGTTGACTGCACAGTATAGTAGAGTCGTTTGAGCACTGTCTGTGAGAAAAAGAGTACCATGATGCAATTCACTCTGCCAGAAATTTGGAAATGGCATGCTGTACTGCTTGGCATTCAGTGCAGAAGCTCCAATACGAACATTTCAGAGCATTTGGGTGTCAATCTGAGGACAGTGCAGAGGATTCAGAAAGAGTTGAATGATATATCCAGTCAACATCATGATGTTTGGAGTGATCACTAGTGATGCCAATGTCATGCCTCCATTCAACTTCCCACAGGCCCTCAGATTTAACATGGAGGCCTACATCAATTGCTTTGAGGAGATAGTGCTGCTCTGAGTCAAGAGGGTGGCTGCTGGAAGACCTAATGTCTGGCAACAGGACACTGTACCATGCCACATAAGCAGGAGAACCTAGTCATAGCTGTTAGACAATTTCTGCAACCACATTACCCTTTACATCTGGGTACCTAACACCCCAGACTGAAACCTACTTGATTATTATGTGTGGGGTGCAGTTGAGCGAGAGACCAACAAAACTCCTTGTAACACCTAAGATGAAGGCAAGAATTATGACAGCATTCACAAACTTAATCAAGACAGTCCAGAAGAGTTACAGGAGATTCCAAAGTCGTCTGGAGGCTGTGGTTGAAGCCAATGGTGATTTTATGGAATAAACTTACTCTTTAGTATTCCAAGTTATTTTTGTTTAATTTTGGTAAATATATCTATTAAAATGAGATGTCAGTGTTATTTTCATCTTTGTGTAATTTAGTCAACAATTTATCCATTGCACCATATATATATATATATATATATATGAGATAACAATATATATTTTTATATATCAAGAACAATAGTGGGGTAAAATGTATGACCAAGTAGAAAAAGTATTTTTGTGATGTGTTTTTTTCTTCAGAACTAAATTTGTTGGTTGAACTATAAATGTGTATGAATGAGGGATGCTGGGAATTTTAAATTTAAATTTTGTTTTTTCTTTTTTAATCTCACCAATTTCATTTAGATTCTTTTTCATCACTTTTGTTAGTAGATAATCCCACACTGTAATAATAGAGGTTCTACTCACCATAACGAAAGTGACCACAATTTTGGCATGAAAAAAGCTACTCTGATCAAAAGGAGAAAACAATTCACTATGACAAAATATCTAGAAAGTGCCTTGATTGCAAGGTCATCCAGCATAAATTTGCACCTGGTATCTTCCAACATTTCTGGCAGAACTAATTATTAGGTCTCATCAATGAAGAAAATTGGACCTACTATTGAAATCCTGTATAAAAAGAATCAATTTCTTACTTTTTCTTTATATTCTGTTAATTTGACCTGATACCAGTTTAAAATTAAATGTCTATCAAAAGTCAACAAATAAAAGTCCAAGTGGAACTCTTATATACAATAAAGATGCTGGAAAAATGGTCAGTTCCCTGTACTGCTCCAGCAAGTACCTGACTCCTCCTCATGCTATCATCTACCTTTACAAGAACCAGATCAGGCCAACAATGAAGTACTACTGTCATATATGGGCAGGAGCTTTCCAATCCTCACTTTCAAGTCTTGATAGAGTTCAAAAGCATCTCTGAGTCCTTTTGGAGAAGAATTATTTCACACCTTCCAACCTCTCTCTCATAGGTGGGATGTGGCAAGTCTTTCACTACTCTATTGCTATTTCCATGTAAAGTGTTTGGATGAACTATATTCCTTGGTTCCGTCAGGTCTAACCTTCACAGCTAGGGCCCCCACCATGCCACCTACACTGTAGCAAAGAACCCACATTTCCTCTGAATAACTATCAGCAAGAAGTTCCACTTGAACAGCTTCTTTTCGTGAACCACTGCCCTGTGGAAAACTCACTGAAGAGGATGTTTCCCCTGATCACTACAATCTTAAACTGTTCAAGTCTAGAGTTAACCATTATCTTCCCCTCCTATCTGTATAAAATACCCTTTAATGTAATCCTCTACCTTTATAAAAAAAAAAAAAATAAAAGTGGGGTTCAAATTTTTACTCACATCAAACAACAAGATAGAATTATTCCAGATTTTAAGTTTTTATTTAAGGTCCTTATAATTTGCAGTTCTCAACTATCTACCTGATAAAGAAAAATTATCTGAGTCATTTTATATACAATGTCAAAAGAAAAGCACATCAAATATATAAAACCAAAAACCAGAAAAAGAAATTATAAACAATGCAAAGCCTCGTCTTAAATACAAACACTATAATTAATGATACTGGATGAAATTTAATTCATCTCAATATTAAAAAAAATATTATCACAAATTTAAAGAAAAATTAATTAAAAAAAAAAAAAAAAAAAAAAAAGATTTAAAAATTTATTTTAAATCAGAAAAAAAAAAAAAGGATTTTTTTTTTAGTCATTTCATCCAGGCAAGGTGATAAAGCCACTAGGATGCAAGGAGTTACCTTTCCTAAAAATTTAAAAAATAAGTTTACAAATAGAAATTAGTAAGAGAAAATCACAATGGCTAAACCCTTGGTTACTTTATTTCTGTAGTTTCATGAAATATAAATATTTTAATGAAATATCTGTACGACATTGATATTTTAATGGATAATATAGACAACATTAAAAAAAATTTACATAGGAATGCTACTCAAGGATACAATTTATTCCCTCATTTTACTTTCAGAATCACTTGGTCATATTATACATGAGAAAATATGGGGATTGTTTGGCAAAGGTCTTGATACATGAGTTCACAAATTTGTTTCCCCATTTTCTGTCATTTTCCTAGTGACTGGATGCCCTGAATGCTCACCATCTTGAACTACCACCATTTGCCGCACCCTAAGTGCTATTCACAAAACCTGTGTCCGACTTACTAAAAGGCTGACAAAGCATTCTGAATATCATGCCAGCAGATTTACTGAGCTTCACGCAAAATTAAAGACAGACACATTACTCGAATTTGTCAACCATTATAGAGATCACGGAGCCGTAACAAAACCTTGTGAAATAATTGAACTTAAGTAAATGGCATGAAACCTCTCGGCAAACTGACTCGGCTGGTACCAATGAATGTTAGCTGCAGATATATTAACATTGAATGGTATGATCATAACATCTACAGTCTGGTAAATATCCAATACCACTCGTATATATATATATATATATATATATATATATATATATATATATATATATATATATCAATCCAAGAAATTTTTATGACATTAAACATTATTTATTTTTAGTGGATACTCATATTTGAGTAGACACTACATTTATTTATTAAACAATATATTTATTTATTTTCACCAAACAGTGTGAATATTTGAGAAATTCTTGTATCTCATGTTTTCGAAATAACAGAGGGAAATAAATAAGGAAGACAAACTCATAGGTAAGTAATGAAAAAGAAGGTTTACTACACGAATGTACACTTAGCAACAGACATAATGCTAACTCTCCTCGACTCCACTTAACTTTGCTTATTTACATAAACGGATGATTCCATTCATTCATGTCGTAAATGACACTACCAAATATAAATTTTTGTAGGAATAGAAAGGGAAAAATGTGTTTCTCTTCTCCTTGAGGTTAAAAAAAAGGTGCAAATAGCAAAATAAGACTCAACCACTGCATAGCAGTTTAATGGAAAAACATTTATTACACAAGTAAAGACAAAAAGGTACAAATACAAAATAAATGTTGCTTCCTCATGAAATGTTTCTCATAATAAACTACAGTTTTCACACTATAATCGCAATGTCCATGTAAAAGTGGATGGAGTAAGAATTTATTTCAGTTCCAAGTGTTTTATGACCAGCAATTAAATCTATGAGGTATGGTCTTGTATTTTGTGTTTTCAAGATAGCAGAGGGAAATAAATAAAGAAGACAAACTTGTAGGTAAGTAATGAAAAAGAAGGTTTACTACATGAAGGTACACTTAGCAACTGACTTAACTCTTCTCAACTTGGCTTATTTACATAAACGGACAATTCCATTCATTTATGTTCTATATGACAGAAATATTATTAAATAAAAAAAAAATATAATTATTTATAAATGGTAATTATCCCTTAGCGTTATTATTATTATTATTATTATTAAAGTATCATCACTTTTATACCATGATGGCTGATAGAGAGGAATTCAGACAATTAAAGATTTTTTTTCTCCTGATTATTCTTATCAGTCCGCTGGAATTTGTGTTAAACATTGTTGTATATAACCCATTTTTCATCACATGTTATGATAGATTTAAAGAGCAGTTTAGAATGATATGTTTGTCATTACAATTGGTTCCCCAAAATGGAAATTACTTAGGATTCAGCCTAACAGAATTGAAACTTCAAAGCATACACGTGCAATAATAGCACTAAAATAACAATTTCAATCTGTGGATGAACACTTAAGCTGAATAGACTTACGTCACAAGTTAGATGAAGATAATTTCAAATAAGAGTTTTAATGAGAACATAAGATTAAACTGTTTATCTCAGCACCATAGCTTAAAAACGTTGACCATTCTGAGAGAGGATGACTTTGCATGCAACTTTGGCAATTTCACTCCGTCTCTTGTTAAATAAAATGACTTAATTACTGAGACATTTGCAAAAATAGTCGAATAGGTTGGCCAGCAGGATTTTGTTCTTAATTTGGTTGTTGACAGCGTTGGAAAAGAACAAAACAAAAAAACTAATTTTAATTAGCACTTGCCATTCAACAAGTTTTCTTTCTTTTAGTCTAACCTATATTTTGGTCTCATTTATTTATTTTTAATATGTAAATAGCAGGTTTTATTTATAAGAATATAGGTGTATCAAAATAAAAACAAAAGTTGCTATTTATGACTTATTATTTCCAAAAGGTTTGTGATTTCAATAGATGAGATTTGCTGATTAGATTTTGTATATTTTTTTTATATATATATATATATATATATATATATATATATATATATATATGCATGTTTCATTAAAAATGACAGACAAGGTACTACAGTTAAGCTTTTTATTTAATTTTTCTTGTGTTCGAACAAGAGCTTTTTTTCTGGATAAAGAGTGTGTAAAAACTGTCCAAATGTTTTAGAGTTCCGAGCGCTTTCGGCTATACCTTTGGCCATTATCAAGGATTATTCAATTTTTCAGCTTAATTGAGTGTGTGCATTATGTGTATGTCTTAGTGTGTGGTAGGGATGTTTTTAATTTCCGAATACGGTTAGCACATTGTGGCCTTGTTCATAGTTAATATTCTTAAGAGTTGGCATTTTCTTTTTTTATTATTAAAGCTTCCATTATTTTTAGTCTTTTTTTTGCAGGTGGATACAGTTAATATATTTGTGTTCTCTAGTAATGGAGTCGGGTAAATTTGTGTGTGTGTTTAAATGGGTCCTGATGGAGCTGTGATCAGATAGGTGTAACGTAAGGCGTCTGGATAGGCATGTGGTTGTGTAACTGATGTAATTATTTATGAGTCCGGTTTGATCAGGAACACAGTTCCTTAAGGGGCATTTGAACTTATAGATAACGTTCGTTCTTTGTAATTTTGACTTAGTTGGTGTGTTGTTATTTTTGAGGATAAGGTTGGCTGTCTTAAATTTTTTATAATAGATAATAAATTTGATTTTTTTTATTCGGGTCAATTGGTGTAGTGTATTTCTTTATAATGTGTCTTAGCGAAGATTCGTTTTGTTTGTAGTCAATGTACATTGGATTATAAATATATATATATATATAAAAGACAAGAAGGAAACCTTTTATGCCAACATGTTTTGTTCCTTGAGAAACTTTATCAAGGTATGAAAATTTTATCTGATAAACTGTATTTATACACTGAAGTAACACTCATTTATACACACCACTTATAAAGCCATATATTCTGCTAATAATACAATATTCTTGTCTTAACCGTGATGAGTTAAACACTGCAAAACCTATTATGTTGGTTTTTGTTAAATATGCTTAAAATTGTAGATTTTTAATCACAAATTATGTTCACCTTGATATGTAATCAATTATGTATTTTTATGCCTATCAATATGCATTATTTTTATTATCTTATACATATGGATGTGTTGGTCGTGCAATGGTTACTGGTTTGGAATTGGAAATTGGTGAACAGAGTTTGATTTCCAGTTGAGTTTGTTACATTCACTTATGAGCAAACACCCTTGAGAAAGCTATAAATCCATCTCTTTTACCTCCCAACAATTGGTTAACTAGCAGGGTAGATGGGACTCTTCAGCCCTAGTTGGCAACCAGTCTAGGAGAAGGACAACTCTGAATTCATATGATGAGAAGGGTTATTTGTAGATGTTGTGGTACACTATGTGTCTGTATTCAGTTCTTCCAAAAAGTGTGGTTGGTTCTGCACAAACTTTCACACCATAATCAAATCATATGCGTGGATTGTCAGGCTGTCCAATTTCAAGAACTGAGCTACTGAACCTTCATACATCAAATTCTGGCAGAGACCAGTGTACATATATATATATATATATATATATATATATATATATATCTCCAAATGAGAGAAAGAGCAGATGGAGTAAATATCCACAGTTCATAGCATTTACTTTTGAGAAAGTGCTCAATACAAAGTAGAGCAAAATATTATTATAATATTTTTATTATAATAAATTACAATAAAAACATTTTACATCGCTACACAAAAACTTTCATGTTTTGGTACTAAGTTTGTACTTCCTCAGGCAATGATAGATAACTTGTGATAAAACAAGTTATCTACCATCATGTAAAGTTTTTTTTATTGTAATTTATTATAATAAAAATATTATAAATAAAGACGCGTTAATAAAGGTTTTTAGCCAGTTTTGATCAACATTTCTTTTCATGGTTAGCTGTAAGGAATTGTAAATGTAGGACTACCTTACACTTAAGTAAAATAATAATAATAACAATGATATTTATTAAGAATTATTTATAGGAAATATCAAGTATTATGGAAACTTTGTTGACAATTATGTATTTAGTTACATAACAAATAAATAAAAATAATATCAATTTTGATGGTTTGTTTGATTTGTTGTTAGGTATTTTTCATTTTCTTTTTTGTTATTTGCAACATTTTAAAATACTTTCGTTGTAATGCTAAGTTTCCTAAGTTCAACAAAATGGAGCTATTTCGTTTATGCTTTGTTACCTCTCTTTTCCATTGTTGTTTTTAGATTGCTTTAGCGAAATTCTGAAATTTAGAATGATCTTATTCCATTTAAAAAATAAAACGTCAAAAGGAATATTTTAAATTAATATACTATCAAAAATAAAATGCTTTTGACAAAACACCTTAATGATTTCACTATAATTATATAACAATAATAAAATGATTTTCAAAAATTTAAATGCAATGTCAATCATTATCTTGTCTTCTTAATTCCTGTTCTTTTATTGTTATCTTTCCTTAATACCCTTTTTTTCATATATTCTCTAACATTAAGTAACTCCTTGTGTCTTAGTGGCTTTATTGCCTTTGATTTTCAAAAATTTAAATGCAATGTCAATCGTTATCTTCTGTCTTCTTAATTTCTGTTCTTTTATTGTTCTCTCATATTAATAATGCTTTTTTTTTTTCAATTTTCTTTCACACTCAGTAACCCCTTGCATCTTAGTGGCTTTATTGCCTTGCTTGGGCGGATGAAATGTTTATAAAAATATTTAAAAAATATGCATGCATCTACATGTCAGTGTGTAGATGTACAAAGTCAAAAACATATTCTTTAAAAGTTTTCAGTAGAAATCAGAATTCTCTGACTTTTAAATTCATTTAATTCAGAAACTGCTAAAATTCCATTTTTAATTAGCTTGACTACAAATCCAGCACAGACACATTTGAACTCTTAAGTCTGCCATAAACAAAAAAATCCACAAGCTGAGACAAGAAGTACCCCCAACTCAGCTGGTTTTAGCCTACAAGAAAGCTATGACCCTGAAAAGAGAAAATATCAATTGACATCTAGGATAATATGAAGAGAACAATTTCAGTGAATAGATCCAAACAATGGATAAGAAACTAATACACAGTTTTTCTTTCATATTTGTTTCTAGGAAAGAAAAAGAAAATTATCTGAAGCAAATATCAACTGCCACCCCTTTCCTTGGACGAATCGATATTTCTATTGAGTGCAAAAGTAAAAAAAAAAAACTACTACTTAGAAATTTGTTTCAATTATTCACCTAACTATCCTTTCTCTTTGTTGCCAGGACAACAATGTTGTAGCACAAGGTCACCATTATAAAAAAAAAAAAAACAAACATTCTCAGAACAAGCACAATGCTTCATTCAATAATTTTAGGCATGGACGAATATGACTCTCCACAACTTCCTATGCTTTGGAGTAATTTCTGTGATAAAAATAGCAATGAGGACACTGGTACAAATAATTCTTAAACAATGCTTCATTGAAGAATTTTAGACATTTTACATTTCCTGGTGGATCACATCTCTTCACAATTCTGCAATACACAAGCACAAATAATTCTTGAATTGAATCTCAGAATTTTAGACAATTATTTTGATTCTTCTTTTGTGTTGTTTCCCTTCAGGACATGGGCGATTGTGGCTCTCCACTATTTCCAACCTTTTGTAGATCTAAGTTTGTCCTTTTTCTAAGTTCATGTTCTGCCTTCCATTTACACAGACTCATCAGGTCAGTTACCCAAATTTTTCCATTGCCCCTCTTGCTTTCAATATATACTGTGAGTGTCAAATTCTCTGCACCCTCTTTCCTCATGGGTCCTAGAAATTTCAACTACCACCTCATGCTAAGTACAAGTATGTTTTTTATTCCCATTTTCTTAAAAAATTCTTCATTGTTAGCGGTCACAACTGCAGGAAGACAGAATGCATGGGTGGGATAGCCAAAGATGCCTCCCAATAACTAAGCAGAGTATTGAGAAACAGAAAAAAAAAAACTTTGTTAGAAACAATCAAAACAGTACTGAACTGTTAATTGTTCTGATGAAATTTCCTCTATGGTAGCTAGATTTTATGAATTTAAATGCAGTATTAGATTGGCAGCTAGGTCTCATTATTTTACAGCTGAAATGGTGAGATATTCTATCTTCTTAATTGTTTTTATTTTATTGTTCACGCCCCTTAATTTTACTTAATTTTCTTTTTTCATATTCTCTAACAGTAACTTCCTAGCCCTGAAGGTTAGACCTGGTGGATCCAAGGAATATAGTTTGAATGAACACTTTCCATGGAAATAGCAACAGAGCAGTGAGATGCTCGCCATATCCTGTCTGCGAGAGAGAGGTCGGAGGGTGGAAAATAATTCTTCTCCAACAAGGATTTGGAGACACATTTGAACTCTCTCAAGACTGAAAAGTAAGGACTGGGCAGCTCCTGCTCAAATATGGCAAGAGCACTCCATTACTTAGACAGCATATTACCCCCACTTACAATAGTGTCCCATTAGTATTCATAGGTAAGTTATATAACAAAGATAGAAGATATCAGCAGGAGTCAGGTACTTGCAGGTTCAGTACAGGGAACTGACCATTTTTCCTGCATCTTTAGCGATAGACTGTATGTATACACCAACATTCATCTTAGAAAGAATTACTTAGTTAACAGTGATGAAACAGAATTTTTGTTTCAAACTATTTGGCCTTGAGCCAGACTATGCTATAATAAGGTGTTTTGGTAAGTAGATAAAAAAAAAATGGCATTTATAAAGATATGGTTTCTTTCCATTTCTATTGGCAATTCTCTTTTCACTTAATGTCATGATGGTATTCTTTAAAGTTTACCCAGTCCTGACACATATTTATTATGTTCGGGGGAGGAGAAGAACAAATCAATTGCTTCCATCCATCCTCATCCCAATGGCTGTATTATTATTTCGTCTCGCATTTTTTGCCTCATTTTCTCCTATAAGATTAGTGGAACGGATGTTAGCAAGTTCAAAGTGTTAAAATATCATTTAGCACATAACCTCAGTGGAATGCTATATATATATATATATATATATATATATATATATATGGGGCACAGTGGAGTAATGGATAGCGAGTTGTATTGAGGAATCAGAGAGCTGAATTTGAATTCCAGTCACATTCATTCACTTATGTACTAATAGCCTTGGAAAATGTATGAATTCACCTCTTCTCCCCCCAGCTATGGGTAAATAGCAGGACAGACTGGGTCCTATAGCCTTAGGTGGCAAATAGCCTAGGAGAATGAAAACTGTATTAAAAACCTGCAGAGTGTTGTTTAGGGAACTTGTGGCATACTGCACAACAGTTCTCTGTATTCGTCTCTTCCAAGAAGTGTGACTGGTTCAGCACAAACCTTCCCTACTATATGGCATGTGTGGTCAGTATGGTTGTTGGTTCTAAGAACTGAGCTGCTTGGCCCTCATATGTTGAAAACAACAAGAGTGTTCTCTGTGTGTGTGTGTGTGTGTGTGTATATATATATATATACACCGACCCACACATCTAGTCACACTGAAGAGCTGTGATACTGTGAAACAGTCTGTTTGTGGATGACTATATATATATATATATATATATATATATATATATATATATATATACATACACACACCGACACACACATACATACACAAGTGGACACCGAGGTCAACACCCAGCAGCGACAGACTGTTTCATGCCTTAATGCAAATGTCAAGCCTAAAGATTGTGTTTAAGCATAAAGCAGACTGTTGCCGCTGGGTGTTGAACTCAATGTCCAATTTTATATTTCTATACACTCATTGATATCACTTTCCATCATAAATATAGCATACCTTAAAACTTTAATCATTTTATTATATATATATATATATATGCATATTTAAATGAAAAGAAAGAACAGTAAGATATATAATTCGATGATTGATATTTTGATTTTTTGATTTTTACAAAATA
>OZ010602.1:90304397-90579397 GCA_963932145.1 Acanthosepion lycidas | reverse complement strand
GATAGTCCATTGGATTAATTTATTTCAGCACACTTACAGTTATCATTCTGCCGGGTGCATATATTTTGATCTGTAGCAGATCAGAAGGTCATCTATGTATAATGAACCATCAACACATTGATTCAAGGAATTAACAATATTGTTAATTTTTATATTAAAAAGGATGATGGACAAGATGCAACTTTGTGGAACACCTGTTTCTTGGATTTTTAAGTCTGAGTGTGCTGATCCTACCCAAACTTTGAAACTTATGACAAAAAGTTATTTATCAAATTGGCTGATCTGCCCTTAAATTCCAGATTGTATAGGTCTTTCATTATTCCATGTCTCCATGTTGTTTCATAGGCATTTTCTAGATTGAAGAAAATGGCTATTGCAGGTTCTTTTCTAATAAAAACCTCTCTAATGAAAGTTTCTAGGCAGACTATGTAGTTTATGGTGCCTCTTTTATTTTGGAATCCACTCTGGAGGTTGGTAATTAAACCATTCATTTCAAGGAACCAGTTCAGTCTTTTATTCAATATTCTTTGTAAGGTTTTGCATATGCAACTTGTTAATGTCATAGGTCGAATGTTTTTTGGGTCTGATTTGTCTGTATCTGGTTTTGGTATAGGGATTACGGTAGCTTGTTTCCAGCTATTAGGTAGTTTTCTATTAAACAATATCACATTAAAAATGTTTAACAGATATTTTATGGATTTTGGGGAGGAGTTATTTAAGAAATTCATAATGAATTTCATCTGGGCCAGTAGCTGTACCGTGTGATTTGTTTATGGCATCTATAAGTTCATTCAAAGTAAAAGGACAGTTGTAATCTTTGTTGTTTGAGTTAAAGTTCAGCTTCTTTTTCTTCTTTTTTCTGCATCATTCCTAACTTTTTGGAATTGCTGTTTGCAGTTTTCATCAGAGGAATTTTTGTAAAAGGTTTCTAAAGATTTGCTATATCCTTTTTTGCTTGTTATTTTTATGTTATTTTGGGAAAAGTGATTTTGAGGAGGAGATAGATTTTTGCCAGTGATTTATCATATTCCAGACATTTTGTTTCTTATTGCATTTTATTTACATAATCTCTCCATCATTTTCTTTTAGTTTCTCTGATGTCTCTGCATGCTATTGCTCTGTTTTGTTTGAATAGATTTAAATTATAAGTTGTAGGTTGAGTATTACATTTTCATAGTGCTACTCTACATAATCTTATTGCATTTTGCAATCTTTATCGAACCATAGTCTTTGATGTTTATTTGATTCACTTCTTTTTGGCATACATTTTCTCGCAACTGCTATTAATTTTTTTGTCATCTTTGTTGGTAAGTTTTTTGACAGCATTGGTTTTTATATTCGCTCCAATCTGCTTTGTTTAGTTTTCATCAAAGGAAATGATTTTCAATTGGTTCTGAACTCTTCGGTATAATTGGATAGCGATCACTGATGCATGAATTGTCGAGAACTTGGTAATTCTAATCCATAAAAATAAACTGGGGGGAGGCTGGTCACACAGTGGTAGGTCAATTGCTAAGTATGTACCTCATGCAGGATGTAGATATGTATTTAGACTTATCATTTAGTAAAGATAAATCATTAATTACACTTTCTAGGATTTTCCCTTTTTTTTTAGAGTTCTTGGATCCCCATATAACCTTGTGACGGTTAAAGTCACCAAATAATATGAATTGTTTCGATAGTTGTTCTAATAGTTTATTTAGATCAGTTTCTTTTATCGAATTGTGCGGTGGGATGTAAATAGAGCAGATGTTAACGGTTCTACTTTGGGAAGTTTTTGCAGCAGCTGCTTGTTGATTGCTTTCTAGACATATTTTACTTTGGGGGGACGTCATTTCTGATTCAGATTGATACACCCACTGGTGCCCAATATGGAGTGTCATGTATGCAATTTATATTGAGTATAGTTTTTTATTTTTATTTTATTTGGTTTTAGGAAAGTTTTTTGAAGGCAAATGATAGCGGGAAGTTGATTCGCTACAAGTCGGAGTAGTTCATTTATGTTTGCATTTAGGCCTCAACAATTCCACTGAATCATTTTTTGCATCATGTTTATGTATTAAGGAATTGTTATGAGTTTTTGCTTGTCTGCTTTATGTTTAATAAGTGATGTGTCCATAATTTCTATGTTCTCTGGTCTATTAGCACTTTTTTTCTTGTCATGTTTTGTTCTTTGATCTTTTGCTTCTGCTTGTTTGTTTGATCTTGTTTCCTTAGATTTTCCATTGGGTTCTTTTGACTATCTTTATCTGGATGATGACAGTTCCCTTGTTTGAGTTGGGATAGAGTTTTCTTCATCTATATCCATTTCTCTTGGTTCTTCAATGATGTACTGGGTTGTGTTATTTCTTTTATAAAATTTTTTATTCTCTTGTGAATGGTTGGTGGGTTCTATTGAAGAATTTTTGTACTTTGGATTGGGATTTTCAAAGTTAATTGTTTTGAATTTATAGATTCTTTTTTGTTTGAAGCTGATGGGATAAGATTTGTCTTGACTATAGAAGTTTGATTTATGTATAATATACTACATTTTAGTTGTTCTATTAGACTTTTTAATTCATTTATTAGACTTGTAAGATCTTGGCTTCTTATTGTATTGTTCTCTTGGATGTCATTTTGGTGATTTGATATTTTAGCAATATTTGCATAGGATGTTGGAAGTTAATCAGTTTCAAACCGTTTTCTGGCTTCTTGGAACAAGATGTCTTACATGTATTTCATTCTTATTATTTTCTTTTCGTTTTTCCAGATGTTACACTCTTTAAAATCTGCTGAGTTTTTTTTTTTTTTTTTTTTGCAGTTTGAACATAAAGGAGGGACTTTTACAGGGTGACTCTTCATGATCAGACTCAAATTTGTCACATCTTTGATGGACACGTATAATGATTTTGTCACATCTTTGATGGCTCATGTATAATGATTTTGTAGATGACATTTGTAACATCTAGAAGGATTAGGAATGTATGGCTCTATCTTGGCTATTGCGTATCCTATCTTTATTTCTTTTTTCTAGAGTAGGTTTGTCGAATGTCAAAATGTATGCATTTTGTGTTTATTGATGTGTCATTTTTTTATACTTCAATTCTTTTGACATTTGTTACTCCTTGCTTTTTTACGGTGACATCATTTTTAATTTTTTCTGGCAAGCAGAGTGACAGTTCTGGACATTTTATTAATCCCTTTGATGAATTAAGAAATTGGGGGGGAGACTTTATTGTTGTTTATTTGCTTGAGTTTTAGTAAATTTTCAGCATTATTTTTCGTTTTTACTTGAAGTGTGTTATTTTTCTTTATTTTTTTTTTAGTGATTTTAATTCTATCATGGCTGATATAACCTTTTGCAACACAAAAGGTGACACTTTTTATTGTTTCAACTTCTAATGATTCGATAACTAAAAAGTTGGAAAGTTTTTTTTCTGATATTTCGTTTTCACTTTCTGTTTCGGAAGTCTCATATTGTCTCTTGGTTCGTTTATAAGAGATAGCCATATAATTTTGAATTTTGTATTTGCCACCTGTGTTCCCCAACCACTTTGGAGTTCCTTCTTAAGGGACGCTATCAGAAGGGACTAATCCCATTCACCCAGATCCACCAGGACTACACGGACAGTATAGTCATAATGAAAGTGAATATGAGCACCCACATTCCCCCACACCATATCTACCCAAGTTTAGTATGGTGTAAGGATTCGCAGCCGTGTCGGAGTCATTATCTTTCATCCCAACTAGCCCAATAGACGTGACTTGTCTATTAGAATGGATTGGGCTATTCCATCTGCCTGTCTATTCCAGGTAGGGACCAAAGTGATGTGTTGTCGAAACTCCTGGTCATTTTATACCCAATCAGGAGTGACCAGGACTCCATCCCCGGGCATCACAGGTCACCACCCATGGCAAAAAGGTGGTCCCATTAAGAGGAATTTGTAGTCTTTGGGAATCAGTTTTCATGAGTGTGCATTTTATATATTACAATTTGTATTGCTGGTATTTTTACTATAAAAGCCCATCTTTACACTTTCTTAGTATTCAGACTCCTGTTTGGAGGAGTGGGTAACTATTTTCCCATAGCTGGGACCCTAACAAGTGCTACCTTCCCAGGTCAGGATGGACCTGGGAACAACAGCAATTAAGAGATGGGTTCCATGCTCCTCAAAACCTCCTGATCAGAGGCCTAACTGCTGGATGTAGTTATCGTCATAAATAGGATGAAGTAACATTCTGAGAATATTTAAACTTTTCTCAACCTATATATATTCTATTTTTTTCTATTTATTTTCCTACAACACATTTTAGTTAAGTGTTACTTGAAAGTGAAGTAGAAAACTGAATGTGCTTAAAAATAAGACTGAAAATATCTTTTATTGTAGAGAAATAAAAGAAAAACTGAGATGAAGCAGAAAGATTATATTGAATCAATTGCTAGGTTTGCAGCTAGGAAAGTTGGTTCACTGTGTTGGACTAAACAATTTTTATCACCAGAATCTCTATCTATCTTACATGTTTATAAGTTCTACCATTCGTCCATACATTGAATATTGTTGCCACATCTGGTTTAGGTTTCTGCTATATATTTGGCAATTCTTGATGTTGTAACCTAGGCAAGGTTACTAAATAGAATAATCAACGAAGGTTGGTAATGAATGATAATACTCAGGACAAGAACAACACATATAAGATTTGCCAGCAGCACGTAGTAGTAGTAGTCAACTGCTAGAAGTGAGTCAAGTGAATTCCACAATGAATCTCCAACTGCAGACCAACATACAGTATTTACTATTGTATTTATGTGAATTATCATCCATAGGTATGCTACAACACTTGATAAAATACAAAGAATCTGCAATGTTATCGATCTTGAGCTGGCATCTTGGTTTAAGTCACTTTCCCACCACCATAATATAGCCTCCCTGTGCCTTTTCTAGAAATATTTTTATAGTAATTGTTCTGATGAACTTTCCTCTATGGTTGCTAGACTTTATGAATTTAAGTGAAGTATTAGATTGGTGGCAAGGTAGGGACCGAAGGCACATGCCTACTCTAGAATAAAAATCAGGTGAAAGATTCAACCCAGAAGCCTTCCTGCTACAGTAAAGCATAAAGAAAGATAAGTTATGGTATGGTGGGGGTTATTCTTTGGATTCAGCAAGCTTATACAATGTCAGAAGTCCATTCACCGACTGAGCTACACTACTACAATGCACCCTTATAGACAAACATACTCACAACCAGCCATATGATAATATTGTTGCATATTTCACTTATGTTTCTTTTCTATTTTTAATCGTTTCACCCCAAACCTGATGATAATACCACTAGACTGCAGAGGGTTAGAGGGAATGAAAGAGAATAAGAAGTAAGTAGAGATGATTGAGGAAAGGACAATAAAGGAACAAGGTTCAAGAAGACAGAAGATGGCAATTGATGCTGCATTTAAATTTTTAAAGATTGTAGTTATCAGGGAAGCAACAAAATCAGAAGGGAGTTCCACAGATAAGAAGTGCAAGAAAAGAAATTGTTAGAATAAAAGAGTAACTGTAAACAGTTTTATAAAAACTAATTTACGTCTTTTTTTTTTTTTGGTAGGCGCAAGAATTTTTTTTTGAAATATTTTTGTAAAATGTTTTTAAACAAGTTAATCAACAACCCAGTTCAACTTCTTTATCTGCCATGTCCCTTTAGGACGTAGGTGATCATGGCTCTCCACAATTTCCTGTCCTTTGTAGCTTTTAATAAATTTTGACTTTCTGTTATCTCTGCTAGACCTTGTTCTGCTATCCATTTACTTAAGCTCATTCTTCTTCTATGTGCTGTGTCCCTTTAGGATGTACACGATCATGGCTCTCCACAATTTCCTGTCCTTTGTAGCTTTTAATAAATTTTGTCTTTTTGTCAACTCTTCCAAACATTGTTCCGCCATTCATTTACTCAAGTCCACTCTTCTTCTTCTTCTTCTATGTGCCATGGACATAGGTGATCATGACTCTCCACAATTTCCTGTCAAGTATCTCTTGATAAATTTTGTCTTTTTACTTCTCCTCTTAAACCTTGTTCTATTGTCCATTTATTCCAGCTCACTAAGTTAGTTATACTTTATTTTCCTGTTCATCTTATCTTCCATCTGTCCTGTGAGTATCAGATTTTCCAAACCCTCCTTCCTCATTATGTGCTACAATCCCCAAAATACAAAACTAGACTCTTACCTCAGCATTGGTTTTGGATGAAGGGGGTGCTTCCTGTGTATCTTTTGATGGTACAAGTTCTGACCGGTTTATAGTGGCCACTTGACTTGTCTGCTTACTGACAACAGTCGGTAACTTGTAGCTGAAGGTACTACGCTTGGCTTTGATGTTGATAATATCATTCCCACTTCCTGATAAAAAATGACAAAAAAAAATGATAAAACCATTGACTAACCTGTTATATTGAAAAAGTCTATTACATGATGCTGGATTTTCTTCTTTTGTGGACAGAAAACTACAGGACCTCCCAGACAAGGTAGTAAATAAAAAAAAAATAAAAAAAAGGATTAGCCATCAACTGTAAGAAGACAGAACATATGGTTGTCATCAAGAGAAAATGCCGAAAGATGTGAACTACAAAATGTCAACATCAAACAAGTACAGAAGTTTAAATATCTGGGAAGTGTTTTAACACGTTGTTGGTGAATGTAGTCAATCGAAAAACTGACCCGTGCTTTGCAAAGGATTCATTGTTATTATGAATGTATAGAAAAAATACCTGAGAAGTCTTTTAACAAAGGAGGGAAGATGTGACACCAAAATCCAAATGCACATTCGATTAGTTTAGTTTGGTTTGTTTTATGGCATATCAACACCTCAATGGGTTATTTAATGCTGACAAGATTTTTATTACTGGTAATGTTTTTTTTCAAAAATATGTTGTTGGTATTAAAACCTATTCTTATACATTTGACACAAGTTTGGGGGTTAACTATTTCCCCAATAGCAAGGACCCTAACAGGTGCTACCACCCCAGGTCAGAGTGGACCTAGGAACACCAGCAATTATGAGGTGGTTCCATGCTCCTCAAAACCTCCAGATCAGAGGCCTTGCTGCCAGATGTAGTTTATCGTAATACCCAGGACACCTCATTGAAGGAGGGTGGGGGTCTTGCCCCTCTGCAGAGGTGCAGTTGGCATATTCTGAAGCCCCAGCTGATAGGGCAACATTAGATTAGTGAAAGATACATTCTAAAAGCTAAGCAAAGTACTAAGAAACAGGAAAATATTGTTTTAAACGAAGACAAGTGTTCTGAACTGCTATGTGATATTTATTCTTTTTTTATATGGTAGCAAATGTTGGATAATCTCTTTATAGATTAAGAGAAAACTGGAGGCAACAGAAATGTGGTTCTACAGAAGGATACTGAGAATTCCATGGATGAAGTGAGTAAGCAACAAGGAAGTCTTAAAGAAAATGATAACAAAAAGAACAATTATACTCAGTGCCATCTGAGATTTTTTGGATACATTACGAGGAAGGAGGGCTTAGAAAAGTTAACACTCACAGAGCATATCAAGAGCAAAAGAGCTAGGGGAAGGTAGTGGGCCACCTAGTATAATTAGATGGTAGAATGATGGGTAAAAAGGAGAAATATTACTAAGATCCACAAGGGATATGAAGTTGTGGAGGGTCATGATCACCCACGTCCTGAAGGGACATGGCACACAGAAAAAGGATGTCTGTTTATTTTCATTGTTGAGTTTTTACCCAGAAATATTTTTGTAATCCAATGAAAGCAGTGATGGCACCTATTCAAGAGACTTTATAAAAAAAATATGTTCTGCGACATTTGAAAGTGCAAGTTTAAAATTCTAGAAAGTGCATTTTCTTTATTAAGTTTCCGAAATGCACAGACCAATAGACATAATTCATAGTAATAAAAAAAAAATCAGGGAGTCTACTGAAACATGGGTATCCACAAAATGACGTTTCAAATAGTAGAAAATAATGTCGGATAGAAGGATTCATTGGCTCCTTAGAAAATACAAAATTTGCAAAGGAAATAGAAACATGTTAGAGTTTTAACAGAAACAAGACTGTTCTTTTGGACTCTGGCCAGAATATGCCTCTAATACAATATATGTAAAATGCAAAAGAAATAGAAACCTTAAATACTTACTTTGTCTAACTCTGAAGTCAACAATTTGATATTTTTTGGCTGAGGGATCCTTACGAGGGTCATATCCAAAGCGTACCCATAGGCTACGCCAGGGTCCAGTGATGAAGTAGTAAGCAACGAGAGGGAGGATGTATTTCAGGTTATCCCGGCGGGAGTCGATATTACAGCAAAGCCCATTTCTTGACCAAATTGGTTTTTTCTTGAAGAGCTACAAAAAAAAAAAAAAAAGAGAAAAATTCAGAAAAAAATGGTTTTATTTTCTTTTGTTTGACTTTTTCTGTAAAAATATTGCAGAAATTGGAAATATCTACATAAGGTACATTATAAGTAAAGTCTAGACAAGTATCCAAGAGAATGGTATATATGTGTGAAAATATATAGAAAATAGGAAAGAACTTGTTAGGTAAATATTGATACAAATTATTAACCCTTACGCCCCCTTTTTTTAAAATAATTGCTCTAGCTGTTACCATAGTAATTTTAATTTTAATAATGAATATGCTTATAAAACGCGTAAATTTCAAGAATTAGTTATTCCCCAAAAAATTTCGCTTGAAGATGGAACAGAGCTTGGTACTTTAATTCAAATAATTATATTGAAGTTTTCTGCTCTTGTTTTGAAACATGAGAACTCTTATGTAGCATTGGAATCATATTTTTAAATAAATAATTATATTATATATATATATATATATATATATATATATATATATATACATATACATATATATATATATACAATGTGACAATTTTGATAAAAGCAACTTGAAATTAAACAACAGACTCAGTGAACTTATATACCGCTGGTGTGACTCAAGGATTGAGATAAAAGAGGAAAGTGTGATTTTTAACTCGAATATTTCTGTTTTATGGTTGCCAGATGAGGTCTTTGAAGTTGGGTCTTCTAAGCAGCACCCACTTTACAGAAGGAGAAATAAAAGAAAACATTTGCAGTCAAGTGACAACAAAACTGGACATAGAGAATTTCCGGCCACAGGTCAGGATTAAAAGTCACAGATAGGGATAAGGATTTTAGTTCTGGTTTTCTCAAGACTGGAGACAATGTAATTCAAGTAGTTCCAATACCTCACATTCATGTTGCCAGCCAAACTTAGATGGGCAGAGGGTTGGCAGGAGGGAAGATCTGATCATTTCGTCCGACATGGTAGAATTTGCCCCAAGTGTTACCTGCTTGCCCACCCAGCCCTAGCAAACAAAGCCCTGAATAAAGCCTATTAGAAACAGGGTTCTGGTTCTCATTTCTTGATGTGGCATTTGTTTTCATCTTTCTGTTCTTTGTGAATGTGCAATGGGCCTTTTCCCAGTTTTATATAACTGACAGTTTAGATAATTTTTCTGAATGTGTTTGGTACCATGCATGATATCCATATGAAAGTCTCAATCTAACAAGGCTATTTATGTTACGTGGGCTAATCCATTTAAGCTGTTGCAAGTCCTCAAGTGATATGGTTTCTGCAATCTTGTACAAATCTTTGTTCAACTAGTATTCTTTATATATATGGTGAACATATCCACATGAAAGTGAATGCAATGAACTCAACTGGAAATCAAACTCAACTCACCAATTTCTCCTTCTTACCTGCTAGCCACTACACCAGCAGCATATCCAATGATATAACTAAATTGTATAAATACAACATATGTGTATATAAATGCTACCCTTTTTTGTTTTTGAATATCACATTTGTATTAATATGCAAGAATAATTGTAATAGCAAAACATTTAACAGGAACAATTCATGCAGAAACAGAGAAGATATATACATAAATCTTATAAAGAAACAATTTATACAAAGAAAAAAAAAATAATATATATATATATATATATATATATATTTAACTATCAATAAATAGCATAATTTAAAAAACATCTTTCAGTTTACACATATTTCATTTTAGTCTTTACCTGTATATGGCAAAATTGTGTCCTGAAGATGACAATTTTAAATTGTCGAAAGTACTTGGCATGTGTCTTCCATCTGACAACAACTCGAATATAAGGATCTTATTATTCAAAAATTGATAGTAAGTTAATGTTTCATTAAGTTCTGTTAGCAAAGTGATTTCACCATTAATCACATTAACATTGCTATTTAATTCTTTGTATAAATTGTTCCTTTATGATATAAAATATAAGCTCCACACTCTAAAATATATCTCTATATATATATATAAATTTATACATACACACATACAGGGTGCAATGTGTAAGTTTTTGCCATTTTATACTTTTAATTCCATGCATACATGTGGTTTTTTTCTGATTTTGTTGACTGCATGGTATAGTAAGGTCAGTTGGTCACCGTCCATGAGAAAAAGTGAACCCTGACACAATTTACTCCAGCAGAAATTTGGAAACAGCATGTTGTACTGCTTGGCATTCATGCTGGAAGTTCCAATACAAACATTTCAGAGTGTTTTGGTGCCAATCTGAAGGCAGTCTATAGGATTTGGAAAAAAAAAAAGAGTTGGATGAGCCTAATGGTGATTACAAAGGTACAGCAGCTTAGAAAAGACACACTGATCATTCTGAGAAGAAAAGAACTTCTGAATTTGTTAATGGAGACCTACATCAAGTAATTTGAGGACGTAGTGCTGTCCTGGATCAAGAGGGTGGCTGCTGAAAGAGCCTATGTCTGGCAACAGGACTCTGCCCCATGCCACACAAGCAAAAGAACTCAGTCATGGCTATCAGACAATTTCTGTGGCCACATAATCCCTTACATATGGTCACCTAGTATCACCCCAGGCTGTAATCACGTTGATAATTGTTTGTGGGGCGCAGTTGAACGAGAGATCAACAAAAATTCTTTGTAACACCAAAGATGAACTGAAGGCAAAGAATTATGGCAGCATTCACCAACTTAAACAAAGAAGAGTTACAGAAGACTTCAAAGTCGTCTGAAGGCCATGGTTGAAGCTAATGGTGATTTTATTGAATAAATTTACTCTCTAGTATTCCAAGATATTTTTGCATAATTTTGGTAAATATATCTGTTAAAATGAGATACTTGTTTCATTTAGAGAACAATTTATCCATCATGCTGTTAATGATATGATAAAGAACAAATAGGAAATGTTTATCTCTAAGATGTTTAACTTTTATTAAAACTTTTCTTCATAGAATGAAATATGACGGTGGGAAACGGAAAGAAATACTGGTATTTTTACTTTTGTGTTGTCTGATTTTCATTGGTTAATCATGCTTCACGTACATTTGACTTGTTAAACAAATGTTAGTATAATTTGTGGCATTCAAAAAATATATTACTGGTATTAAACCTATTTTTACACTTTCATAGTGTTTTGACCCCACTTTGGGGGTCAACTATTTGCACAGAGCTGGAACCCAAACAGCTACCACCCTGGGTCAGAGCGGACCTGGGAACACCAGCAATCTGATGAGAGGCCTTACTGTCAGATGTAGACTATCATCTTACCCAGGAGGCGGATGTAGTTTATCATCTTACCCAGGATGGTATATTTATGGGTTAAAGTGCTCAATATCAGGGATAAAGCACAAGTAAATATAAACATTTAAACATGAAACAGACTGTTGTCACTGGGTGTTGTCCTCAATGTCCACTTTTATATCTGTATAGTATTACCAGAGTTCTTTTTGCATAAATTTTAATCCCTCCAGAAAATATATACCTGTGTATAGTGCAACTGGTTACCAAAAATGCATGATTTTGAACCTCTTCATAAAAATTACCTGTGACCCCCTACTTTTTGCATTAAAAGCTGACGATAAAAACTAGTACTATACTCAAGTGTATACGGGTATATAAATATATAGACAGCAACAAAGGTTGTTTTTTTTTTGTTTTTTTTTTCTCATAGCCTCTTTTTCAACTGGCAGTATTTTCCCAGACCAGTTCCAAATGTCTTTTGAATCAATTTTCTGACATTTACCAAAATGTACAATTTGAATTTCATGACACAGGAAGCTGGCAATCTCTACTTCTTTCAACAACTTCATTAAAATAATATCAAGGAAAACTAAAGGTACAAAGTTTAGCACCTCCTGCATATCTAGAATATAAATCTCCATCATGTAAAGTCAAAAACAATTGGGCAAGCGAGTGGAATACAATTGAAATGCTCAATTATACATTGTCCATAATGAAACAATTTTAACCCTTCCACAGCTGCACATAGCAATTATCACATGGTTGCCATATTTGACTTGGGCCAAATAAAAATATACATTGTTGAGACACTTAAATCTCTTCTTTGTATATTTTCTGCTGTTAACACATTTTGGCCACTCACTTTTTTAGTCTTCCTCAAGATTATAATCCAGAAGAGGAAAAACCATCTACCAAAAAAAAAAAACAAAGTTTTTTTTCCTCTTCTGAAATTTGTTTGATTGTTTTTATAACTTAACCTTTTTTAGGTTATTTAAAGCCCCAAGATATTTTTAGATTGTAAGAATTTTTTTCATGGAGATAAACATGACTTACTACAAGTCTTGCTAATTAACCTATAGCTGGGGGGGGAGCTGTGGATCCATACCCTTCCTCAGGATATTTGTGCATAAGTGAATATAATGAATGTGACTGGAATTGGAACTCAGCTCTCTGATTAACAATTCCAAGATGCTATCCATTACACTACTGCACATCTAAGCTTATAGAACTTGGTATTCCCAAGCAGTCACCCATCTAGATACTAACCAGGCTTAATATTGCTTAAGTCCGTACAAGAACCGGTGTTTCAACATTATACAGCCATAAGCCCTCTTCTGAAATTTGTAAAATTCAAGCATTTAAATAGAACTAAATAAAACAATTTTATACAGTTATGCAAAGGTAATGAAAGAATTAGTATAATAACAGTAATATTAACTGTTTCCTTATAGCTAAAACATTTTCAGCTAAAAAGTAAAAATAAAATCATCCTTGATAATGGCTAAAAAATAGCTGAAAGCACTCAGAATAACAAGACATTTGGACAGTTTCTACACACTGTGTGTCTAAAAAAGAAAACATTTGTTGAAACACAAGAAAAATCAAAAAGCATAATTGCAGTACCTTGTCTGTCATTTTTAATGAAATATATATATATATATATATATATATATATATATATATATATATATATAGTTTTTAATAATATTAGTCATTATGGTTAGTAATGTGTGGTTATTGCATTTAGACCAGATATTTGTGATAAGGTCAAGTCATCTTAAAATTCCTTCTTTCACTCAACCATTCAAATGTCATTTTTTTTTTCTTTTTTTGTTTTTTTTGTCTTATGACTTTACCGGAGCAGAAACTTAAATTATCTTCTTTCTTCTCTTGTCATTGTTGGATTTGATGATTCAATACTTTGGTAGTTCAGAAATAGAATGTGCTCAAACAAAAACAGACTTGACCCAATTAGAGCAACGAAAAACTTGAATCTGCATGGTAGTCACCGATGAAAAGTTTTGACTGGAAAACATTCTAAAATGAAAATTATGACTTCTACTTTAGAGCCTGTAATGAATCTATCATGTTTTTTTTTTGTTTGTTTGTTTTAAACTTTCACTAACAAGATTACCTGATATAGTTTCATAGATCATCAACATTAGTCTATAAAATACCGCTCTCTCTCGCTCTCTCAAATTCTCAGAAGAACATATTTGTTTTTTTTTTATTTATTAACCCCTTGATGAACCAATTGTTTGGTTTGGTTTGGTTTACAGCATATCAATACCTCAATGGGTTATTCAATACCAACAAGATTTTTAGAATAGGTTTGTATGAATAGAATATGTATTCTTGGTAAGAAATTAGTTTGGAGATCAGGTTTAATTGATGTGTTTTTATAAAGAGTCAAATGTATTGTTGGTAATATATTATTTTTTTTTTCAGAAATGTATTGCCAATATTTTTATTATAAAAATCTATTTTTATACTTTCATAGTTTTTTTGACTCCACTTTGGAGATTAACTATTTACCCATAGCTGAGAGCCTAACAGGTACTTCCTCCCCAAGTCAGGGAGGATCTGGGAGCAACAGCAATTAACCCATTGTTGTGTGTATATTTCTAGAGTTATAGGGATGTTTTATTTTCCGAATACAGTTAACACATTGTGGCTATGTTTGTAGTTAGTGTTATTGTGTGTTGGCTTTTTTTTTTTTATTATTAATGTTTCCATTATTTTAAATCTTTTTTTGCATGTGGATGAGATTATTATGTTTGTATTTTCTAATAGTATGTTTCAGATGGATATATATATATATATATATATATATATGTGTGTGTGTGTGTTTGGGAACTGGGTTTCTAATTATATCTGATAACAAGTGGGTATAACTGTCCCAGCTGAAAATTTTACTTGTCTGTTGCCCTGCCTATGACATCATAATAACAGCCAAGTAAACTTCTTTTATGTACCATGTCCCTTCAGGACATACGCAATCATGCCTTTTGCCGTCCCTGGTAGCTCTTATTAAGTTTTATCTTTTTGCTATTTCACACAGACCCTGTTCTGCCATCCATCTCCACAAGTATGTCACGCACTGCTTTCCTGTTCCTTTTGCCCTTGATCTGTCCTGTGAGTATCAGATTTTCCAAGCCCTCCTTCTTCATTACGTGCCCCAGAAATTTCAACTGTCCCTTCCTGATGTTTGTTTTCATTTTCTCCAAAATCATGCCGTTGCTCACATGTTCGGCCCATTCAGAGAATCTTTCTGTAGAACCACATTTCTGTTGCTTTAAGTCTCTTCTTCAACTTTAAGGAAATTGCCCAGCATTTGCTGCCATACAGGGGGACAGCTGGACTGGTATATATGTGATTGTAATACACAGAAAAATATTTGTGAATATGAAAGGATTATGCTAAAAATAAGCAGACATAATGTTTGTAATTTATTTAATCAGACATGCCTAAAAGACAATTTTCTGCCTAAATACACACACACACACATATATATATATTGTTGTAATCTAGAAAGGATTACTGAATGAGGAATAACCAAAACAAAGGTTGGAAATGAAATGGTAATCTTTATAACATCAACAAAATACAATACTCGCCAGCAGTGTGAAGTAGGTAAGCCACTGCTAGTGATGGACTACTTAAACAGCATATTACCCCCACTTACAATAGTGTCCAACTGATAACTGACATCCATTAAACATGGCACGTGGAACTAGAACAGTCTATCCCTGTAAGTGAAATAAAGAGTTCAGTTTGACATTCCAATTACCTGAACAAGGTCAGTGTGTATAACAGCCAAGACATTGTAATAAATATGGCAAAAAGGTGAGGAAAATAGTCCGAATAATGTAAATAATGTACATAATACCTCATCTCAGAAATATAGACAGATACCGAAGGGCGAAATGTTGTAATAAATATGGCGACAAAGATGAGGACAATAGTCCGAATGATGTAAATAGTGTACATAATACCTGATCTCAGAAATATAGAGAGATACAGAAGGGCCGAAATGTTGTAATAAATATGGCGACAAAGATGAGGACAATAGTGCAAATAATGTAAATAGTGTACATAATACCTCATCTCAGAAATATAGACAGATACTGAAGGGCCGAAATGTTGTAATAAATATGGCGACAAAGATGAAGACAATAGTGTGAATAATGTAAATAGTGTACATAATACCTCATCTCAGAAATATAGACAGATACTGAAGGGCCGAAATGTTGTAATAAATATGGCGACAAAGATGAAGACAATAGTGCGAATAATGTAAATAGTGTACATAATACCTCATCTCAGAAATATAGACAGATAAATTTGGTTCTTATTTTTATTTAGTACTGCTCAGTTATTTCATTTTTACCCACTCGTGGATAAAAGCGTTGGTTTGTAAATACTGATTTTACGTTCAATCCGCAGGTTGGTACATATAGGTTTGATTGAATCTAGATTCAAAAAGTTACATATAGTCCAGTTTATGCTAGAGTCCACAAAAGTATGGTTTACAAAAGAATCTCAAATGATAGACATAGGTACAATAACAATAAAATCCCCAAAGAAAAATGTGATAACAACTACACAACTTGAGGGACCTGTTTTCCTTGAAAAACACATTTTTAAGAGAATAATATAAAATTTCAACTGAAAAAAACAGTACTAGCTGCTCAGTCAATGAATGCTGACTGTTTCTTTGTAGGCAAATGACTAATATTTACCATTACACAATCATTTTTTACCATTTTATCCGTTTTATAAAGTTGCTTGAATTTTTTGTTTACTTTCCTGGTTTAAACCATTTAATGTCCTACAAGTAAATCCATTTTTGTGACATTTTTAAAGCTTTATACTCAAACATTCACAAGGGGCTACTGGTAGTGAAAGAGAATGAAAAGACTTTAGAAGGAACTGGAGACCCAATCCCAAACAAAGGATAAACCTCTACTCCTGCTCAAAAAACTAGAGAGGAGTGTGAACCAGACAATAAGTGAATATATCTAAGAAAAACATTTTGGTTGGTTGGTTTTATGGCATATGAACCACTGTGGGTCATTTAATGCCAAATTAAGGTATATATATATATATATATATATATATATATATATATATACACACACACTCATATACATACATACACATATACCTATACATATATTAAATATACAGTACTATTAAACATATAGCTGGCAACATTGTTTCAAAAACACATAGCTGGCAACATTATTTTTTCAAAAGCATATCGCTGGCAACATTATTCGTTCCAAAAAATGTATAGCTGGCAACATAATTGTTTCAAAAATGCATACCTGGCAACATTAGTGTTTCAAAAACGCATAGCTGGCAACATTAGTGTTTCAAAAACGTATAGCTGGCAACATTATTTTTTCCAAAAAACGTATAGCTGGCAACATTATTTTGCCAAAAAATGTATAGCTGGCAACATTACTGTTTCAAAAACGTATAGCTGGCAACATTATTTTTCCGAAAACATTATCTGAGGCCTTGTTGTGGGACGTAGTTTATCGTCATACCCAGGACGCGGATGTAGTTTATCGTCATACCCAGGATGAGAAAAACATTTGGTAAAATTGCTTTCCTGAGGAACAATGTTTTACTTATATTTTAGAATATAAGTAAAACATTGTTCCTCGGGAAAGCAATTGTTTCAGATATTTTGACACTTTTTTTTTTATATAGATATTGAAGTTGATAAAAATTGACAAATTATTTACCTTGAATATAAACCTCATTGCACCATTTTATCATGGGTTTTTTTGTTGCATATTTCCCCAACTTATACACAGTGCTGAAAGGTTTTACGATAGTGAGTGCAAACCAATGTATATCTTGTTACTAATTAGATTTGAAAACAAAATAACTATTGAAGAATCTTAACAATGATGCTTCATCACATGTCACTAAAAGACGAGGAGAATAAAAAAAAAAAATCTCTGGATCTTACTGCTCGGAGTTTCTCTTCCACTTCTAAATTTTTCACCTTCGGTCGAAGTGCTGCTTCTGCCCCAACCAATGGCCTTTCTGGAATAGTCTTGTCTTCAAAGTTGACAAATATTGTGTGATGAGATCTTCTCTGTCTGGCTGGAAAAATAACAAACACAAAATACATATTTTAAAAGATTAACTGAATAAAGCTTCCTATCACATTACACAAATTATTACTGATATTACATACATAAGAATTTTAGAGGCTGCCTTTTTCTATGTGCCATGGGTAATCATGACTCTCCACAACTTCCTATCCTTCATAGCCCTTAGCAATATTCGTCTCATTACTCTACCATCCAACCCCTGTCCCATTCAAGATTTACAAAAGCTTGTTAAGTAGGCTCTTTGTTGTTTCCTTCTATTGTTCAATATGTCCACTGAGTGTCACATTCTCTAAGCCCTCTTTCTCCATTATCTCTTCCAGAAATTACAACTTTATTTTGAAGTCTAAATATAAGTGACCTTTTGTTTCCAGTTTACTTCCATGTTGTTCACATGTCCCAGCCATGATATTCTCAAGCATTTCTCTGTCTAACCTCATCTCTATTTTCTCAAGCATCCTCTTCAAGTTGAGCAAATTATCTGGCATTCATTGCTATATAAGAGGATTGATATTACATAATTGTTTGGCACTCTTTTCTTCGTCTATATTTCTGAGGCAAGGTATTGTAATTATTTACACAATTTAAATAAAGGGTTCGGTTTGAAAATCTAACATATATCACCTGAAGAAAGGCAGCGCATATAAAAGCCGAAACCATGTGAATATGGTAATAAGTACGATGACAACAGTCTGAACAATTTTACTTTGATTTTAATTAATTAAATTTTCCTGTTTCTTAATACTTTGTTTAGGTTTTGGAAGGCATCTTTCACTCTATCAATGTACATTTTGCATTTCTCTGTCACATTTTCCTTTATTTGTTATGCTTTCCAGACAGTTAAATTTCTGCACTTGATTGATTCAGATTTTGTCCCTGTAAGTCAAATGAATAAAGGGTATACAAAATTTTATTTTTACTACTTTAAAAACGTTAGTCTTGAATAAATGTTTAATTGTCTAGGTTGCTATTTTTAACACACATTCCTTTGAGAAAAGTGTATTTTTATGAAGGCCAGACGGTTTGTGTAAAAAATTGTTACACTTGTATATCTTTTTCGGCTCAGCATCTAAAATCAACCAAAATTATGAAGGATCCATTTCAAGGTATTGAAAATTATTTTTTCATATACTGACCAATAAGAGACATGGTCTCAAACACTAATAAGAATCTGAATAGAGATCTTGTGAACCTATTTTACAGAATAAATAGATCTCGGGACAGTAGATGTAGGGAGAAGACTTGTTTGACAGCAAGAGGACAAGGCAAATCAACATCAAGAGATAAGCATCAAGAAGTCACTAGTTACCAATCAGATGGAGAGAGACTAAAGAATTTTGAAGTTATAGTGAAAATTCTGTTATGGTTGGATAAGAAAGAATGAAAAGAATTCAAAAAGATTTTTCCAAGCATAAGCAGTGTGAATTTAAAAGGGATTTTTCTAAAATTACTATATGTCCCAGAGATGCTTATGAGGCAAGTAAAAGTAGATGTATTTTTGTTTTTTCGGAAAAGTCATTGCACCTTTGTTTTTCTGTCAAATTTTATTGTTTTCTTTTTTTATCATTGAATCCTTTTGTCTTTTCCCAAAATGTAACTGTTTCTTTTTTCCATTTTCAATGATAATCCTTTTTCAAAACATCAGAAAATGTTATTCTGCCTCAAAGGGCACACAAAAAGAAATTTTTGTGCAAATTTTGTATTTGTATCTTTGTATCTTTGTCTTTACTTGTGTAATAAAATGTTTTTCCTTTAAAATTCTACACAGTGGTCGAGTCTTATTTTGTTATTTGTACCTATTTTGACCTCAAGAAGAATAGAAGCACTTGTTCTTTTTTCCCTTTCTATTTCTATGAACTTGTTTGGCACAAGAACTTAGATTTAGTGTGGAATAAAATTCATATAATGTTTCTCTTTGAAATTACCTGGAAGTTTTCAAAACTACATTAATTTTGTGATGTCAACGAACACTTGTTGCCACTTCTGTGATGTCAACAAATACTCGTTGTCACTTTTGTAATGCTTGTTGTAGTAGAGACTTTGTAATCGCAGATACAACTATAGTATGCTGTTGAACAATACTGGTGTCGGACGCCTTTGAATAGCACTTGCAGTAATAGCATTTGCTCAAATAGTAATCTGTATAGTGATCCAAATTGAGAAACAGTAAAGTGAATAGAGTAGAGAATAGCAGTCGATATAGTAATAGGGAATAGATTAGAAATAGTGATGCGAATAGTAATAGAGGATAGAATAGAAATGCAGATCCTTTCAACGTCATGCGACTTCCTACTTATAGAACTCACATTTACTTTGGAGTTTCATGTATATATATATATATATATATATATATATATATATATATATATATAGAGAGAGAGAGAGAGAGCCACAAAACTTCAAAGTAAACATGAGTTAAGTGAAAAAAATCTTTATCATATTAATTATATATATATATATATATATATATATATATATATTGAACAATAAATAATATTAAAAAATTAAAATTTTCTGACACACTGAGTTATATATTAATATTTGTTTTATTATTTCTATTAGGTTCCTCGACTAGTTTCAACCAGCATGGCCATCATCAGGAGAAAAAAAATCCCTGCTTGTTAATAGCAGTGAACTACAGGAGTGAATGACTGTTTCGGAAGAAAGTGAACTTTATCTCCAGATTTTATTTGTTTTTTTATTGCTATTTTTTGTCAGCCATTGTATTGGCCAAACAGCTTCTTTCAAGTTGTTTTTAAGATAGAGGCTATATATATATATATATATATATATATATATATATACACACACACACACATACATACATACACACACACACACACAAATAGTAAAGCTAAAAGCTTAAAATATAAAATAAAGTGAGGGCTCAATGCCAAAATCAACAGAGCCTAAGCAACAATAAAATAATTATCAATTCAATGATACCAAAATCTGCAACTCTGATTTTCATATGATAACAATCATGCAGTGGAAAATAATTATTCTCATCTGATGATTGTTAACACATGAAACTGAGTAGCAGAGTTTGATATTATTGAATTAATAATATTATATATATATATATATATATATATATATATATATATATATAAATAAAAAGAAAGAACAGTAAGATATATAATCCAGTGTTCTTATAGATATTTTTATTTTTACAAAATAGTGCTCAATGTAAATTTACAGAGTATTAATATTATAAATTAATTGATTTAAAATATGTTTTTTTCCGCTACACAGTTCTAACCATGTTTCAAAAATGGAATGTCTGAATTTAATTTTGTAATTAAATTAAAAACATTAGTTCCATTTCATCCTCAAGCAAATTTTGGAGTAACTTTTAAAATTACTGGGTTTTAAAGACAGCAAAAATCATAATTCACGTTTCCAAGGTTACAGATTAATTCACTTCTACTAGACAGGGGTGTTTGCGTGTTCTATATGTCTATATTTTGATGTATCCGTTATTAGTTACGTTTTGGTAGGAGGTAGGGATGTATTCTTCAATGAAATCTGACATCCGTTAAATGCATGTCGTTTGGATTTTTAAAAAATTTTATTGTTAACAGCAAAAATTCTTACGGCATTTTTTTCTATTTGTATATTTAAAGATTTGGGGGTGGGTAGGTTAGAATACGTTTTATTCAACTACGATTTGAAAAATATTTTCACTTTTAATTTTTAATATACTATATTTCTTTTATCAACAAGTAAATGTATTAGAATCCCTTACAGTATGTAGAGTTATTTTCACATCAACTATAAGTATGTATATTATTAGGTAACAATTTTTTTTTTTTTATTATATTTAAATATTATTTAAGTAAACTTTATGACAATCATGCCAAAAATATATATAAGAATATGATATATAAATTTTTATATATCAAAACAATGTTAGCTAAATTAATAACAAAGGGGAAAAAATATATATTTATGTATATACACTTCTGGTCAAAAATTTTAAAACAAGATACAAAAGGGTTAAAAATATAAAATACTGTTATTTAATCAAAATATATTTGGGAAATATTTACATGTAATTAGAAAATGTAGTTTATCAACAAACAAATGAAAAGTGTAAGCTTTTAATTGATTAATTTAAACATTGAAAAAAGGATTTTTTGGGGGTTGGTCATAAAGATAAGTCCATGTGTGAAAAGAAAAAATTACTGGACAAAAATTTTAAAACGAGTCAGTGTGCTCATAGCTCATTTCCAGTATTAAATTTCACTTTTTAAAATGGCTAAGGCTAAAATTTTAACAAAATTTGAACAGGGCAGGATTGTTAAACTTCAAACAAGCCATTGCAAATGAAATTGGCCATAGCAGAACTGTCATTGCTAACTTCATTAAAAATCCGAATGCATATGCTTCTAAAAAAATCAAGCAGTCGCCCCCAATAAAATCTCTCCATCTCTAGACAGACGCATTAGGTGAGAAGTTAAGAGAGATTAGAGCCTAACATCAAATCAGATAAAAGCAAATACAGATGCTGAATGCAGCTCTTGAACAATTTAACAACATTTAAATAAGAGTTAAAGAACTTGAAACGGCTTCAGAAACCTCACGTTCTCCTTCACCATAAAACTTTCAGTTTATAATTTGCTTACGATTATCAAACTTGGGATATGGATAAATGGAAGAAAGTGTTGTTTTCAGATGAGAAAAAATTCAACCTTGATGGCCCAGACAGCATGCAAAAGATGCCCCAAAAGAAATTTTCTCAACATAGCAGTGGAGGTGGATCAATTATGGTCTGGGGTTCGTTTTCACAAAATGGAACTCTTGAGTTACAGGAGGTAAAAGGTCATCTAACAGCTGCTAGTTACATTGCCATGTTAAGAAAGGCATTGCTAATTACTGAAGGCCCTCATCTGTGTGGAGAAAACTGGGTTTTCCAGCAGGACAATGCTGCACTCCAGAATGCTCTTTAGATCAAAACTCAATCGAGAATGTTTATGGATGGATGGCAAAGGATGTTTATAAACATGGATCGGAATTTGAAACTGTGGATCCTCTTCGTGCTGCAGTTTATGCATCCTAGGCGAACATCCCAAGCACCCACATGCAGAAGTTAATAATGAGTATGCCAAAGCAAATTTTTGAAGTAATTTGCAAAAATGGAGGATATACTGAGAATTAAATTGTTGTTATGACTTATTTGTTCTGTATTTGCTATTTTTATTTACATGGTCTTATCTTTATGACCAACACCAAACAATCTTTTTTTCAATGTTTGTTTAAATTAATCAATTAAAAGCTTAAAATTTTCACTTGTTTGTTGATAAACTACATTTTCAAATTAAATGTAAATGTTTTGTAAATGTATTTTGATTAAAATACCATTTATATATTTTTTTTTAACCCTTTTGTATCTGGTCTTAAGATTTTGACCAGGAGTGTATATAACTTTTAAAGTAATTAATGAGCTTTTTAATCTGACATTATTGCTTATTAATATAAATGTCATTTGTACAGATATTTTAAGCAAGAAGACTCGATGGCTAAACTGTTAAAACACACCAATATCATAAATGTGCTTTCACCAGGATTAATGGAAATTCATGATTGATCTTTGCTGAGAAGCACAGTTTCTTTAATAAGTTTTTCAATTATCCAGGAGGGTAGATGTCAATTTCACTGTTTACAAAAGTACAGGAAAAAAAAAAAGAATAAAAACAACAGGGATATCTATTCAAACTCAACCCACTAAATGCACACACACACACAGGGTGCGATGGGTAAATTATCACCATTTTATATTATTAATTTCACATCTGCTCATTGTTTCTTTTTGATTTTGTCGACTGCACAGTATAGTAGGGTCAGGTGGGTCCTGTCTGTCAGAAAAAGTGCACAATGATACAATTCACTGTCAGAAATTTGGAAACAGCATGTTGTACTGCTTGGCATTTGCGCTGGAAGCTCCAATATGAACATTTCAGTGTTTGGGTGTCAATCTGGAGACAGTCCAGAGGATTCGGAAAGAGTTGGTAATTACAAAGCAACTCGGAAACCTCACTCTGATCATTATAAGAAAAGAACTCACAAATTTGTTGGCAAGGGCCTCAGACTCAACACAGAGGCCTACATCAAGTGCCTTGAGGAGGTAGTGCAGCCTTGGGTCAAGAGTGTGACTGCTGGAAGACCCTATGTCTGGCAACAGGACTCTGCACCATACCACACAAGCAGGTGAACCCAGTCATAGCCATCAGACAATTTATGCAAATACATCACCCCTTACATCTGGCCACCTAACTCCCCAGATTGCAATACACTTAATTATGTGTGGGGCGGAGTTGAGCAAGAGACCAACAAAACTCCTTGTAATACCAAAGATGAACTCAAGGCAAGGATTATAGCAGCAGTCACCAAATTAAATAAGGAGACTGTCCAGAAGAGTTACAGGAGATTGCAAAGTTATCTGAAGGCCATAGTTGAAGCCAATGGCGATTTTATTGAATAAATTTACTCAATTTCATGATATTATTCTGTAATGTTGGTAAATATATCAGTGTTATTTTCATTTTTGTATAATTTAGTTGACAATTTATCCATCGCGCCCTGGATATATATAAAAGCTAGCTTTAAAGCTGCCTGATAGGGCAGCATTTAAGCTAGTTGTTAAGCTCTTGATTGGGCTTTCATCACAATTGGTAGGAAGGAGAAAATGCAATAGACACAGAAACAACAGAAGAACTTGAAAGTGATCAGTGCATTTAAGTATTGCATTAATATTTAAGCTTAGCTTTTTAAAGTTCAATGATAATTCTTCTGCTGCAACTTAATTTAAAGACAATTTGATGTACGTAGGTCTTTAATGTCTGTACAAACAATTATTTTTATTTTATGAGTGACAACTGCAGTAATGAAAACTTGGGAATCGAAATATTTCAAGATTGAGGGTCTCGATCTGACGCAATTCGAAAATAGTACATGTTAGGCTACGGCTTCTAAGAATTAAGTTGAAAATGCATGACACACTGACATTCACATTTATTATATAGAAGATTGTATTTTCTCCCCACTAACGTTTGTTTAACAAGTCAAATGCATGTGAAACATGATTAACCAATGAAAATCAAATGACACAAAAGTAAAAATGCAGAATTTCTTTCTTCTTTATAAATATAGATTGATAAATGTTTCTTCGTTTTTTCTTATCATATATATATATATATATATTGACTAATGCAATTACACAAATTCCAAAAAAGGCTCAGATGCGGTCTCAAGTCTTGAATGGTAACCTTCCTAGAGATGGTGTCTTGAAAAAAAGAAACTTGATATACTTTGGCGTGTGGGAGTTGAGCATCAGGAAGAGTATGTGTCCTTGTAAAATCTTGCCTCAAATCATTATGGCAAGTATCAGTATGGTTTCACGTTCAGGCAATGCTGGTAACCAAAGAACAGCCAGCAGTGTCTTTGGCTTGCCAAACCTTGAAATGCATCCTATAGAACTAGTCGATGCTACTAACTTGTATATGCAGAAAGATAAACCAAGATCCACCTGGTTTTGTATGAGGTTTTAATCCCAGTTCTGCCTCATCAAAAAAAAATAAAAAAACATGGATGTGGTGATGATGGCATTGCTCTAAAACGTGTATTTGAGTAGAACATTCCCATGTTTATTTAATCTATTGGTCTGTGCATTTGAGATAGCTTCAAAAAAATGTAACCTATAGATGAGAAAAAAAAAATGATTCTCAAATACTACTGCCTTTCCGCAACATAGAGTTTCATGTGGTCTCCCAGTTTGTTATAAGGCTGACTGACAATTTTCAGGCAGTTCAATGGACAAAATACTCAATTCTATATTTACAAATATAAAACTCTCTATTTAGAAATATAGAATATTTACAAATATAGAATTTTGTATTTCTAAATATAGAATTGAGTATTTTGTCCCTTGAACTGCCTGAAGATTGTAAGTCAACCTTATAACAAACTGGGAGACCACATGAAACTATGTTGCGAAGGGGCAGAAATATGTGAATATCATTTTTTTATATTTCTTTCATTGACTCTATACAGTTTTTTTATTTTTTTTTATTTTACATCAAACAGTGTTCCTACAGCACCCTTATTTGTTTTATTATATAATCAATCACTCTCTCTCTTTCTCTCTCTCTCTCTCTCTCTATATATATATATATATATATATAGAGGACATTCATTTCTGTAGTTTAGTGCTAGCAGCAAGCAGAAATATTTCTCCTCCCGATGATGGCCATTTTGGCCGAAACTAGTCGAGGAATCTAAATGGAATAATAATAAAAAAACGAAAGAATATTAATCTACAACCCAGTGTGTCTGAGGATTTTAATTTTTTAATATTTTTTTTTTTATTGTTCAATATATATATATATATATATATATATATATATATAGAGAGAGAGAGAGAGAGACACACACACACACACACACACACACAAGCAGGTTGTTCATGTGTTTATATATATATGTATGCAAGCATGAAATTTATACTTCTCATCAATTTAAGCAACATAACAAATTACTGCCTTATGTCATCATTATCTGTGAATATCCAGAAAATGGGAGTTTGTTGTAGAATATTGGAATTTCTGGAGATGCTAAGTTAGAGGAGAGGGAGACAGATGACTGGTTGACATTTGGAGAAAAGTTCAGGACCTTTTCAACTTAAAAAAATAACAGAAAAAAAAAACAACAGAATGATAAAGTAAATTGAATTGAGGAGATCAGTAATAAAGGTGTGGTCGCTGATGGAAAAATCAGGCATTGAAAACAAACATGTCTCTCTTCCTCTTTCAAATGACTTCCTGGGTTGTATCTTGCAACATATATACATCATTTGTCATTTAGTTATTGTGTTGTTTGTAGAGAAGTCTCCATTTTGCTTACATGTTAACAAAGACTATCTCCCTTAACCTTGCTACAAAATTATTTTACACAATGATTTATTCTAAAAGCACTTTGATGTTTCATGAAAAACAAAATTGTCGGATGCTGAGGGGCAGATGCAAATACTTTAGCATTTTAACCATTTTAAACTTTCATCTGAACTTTTTAGATCATTATCATTATTATACACATCTTTGCACTGACTAGCTTCTAAGTCTTGATTGTCATTGTTACAACATTTTGGCCATTCTACCCTCTGGCCTTCTTCAGGTATCTGATGTAGATTTGTAACCATTAATAAAAACAATATAAAAGAATCAAGCAAGCACAAATATTTGTAGTTGCATTGGAATAGAGAAAAAAACCTGTCAAAAACTAAGCAAAGTATTAAGAGACAGGAAAATTTTGTTAGAAACAATGAAAAGAGAATTGAACGTCTATTTAATATCAATCCTTTTATATGGCAGTGAATGCCGGACAATTTCTTCGTAGATGAGGAGGATACTTAAGGCAACATAGAAGCACTTCTACAAAAGGATGCTGAGAATACCAAAGATAGATTATATGACTAACAAGAGATTTTAAAGGAAATGGAAAGAAAAAAATTATTTGTGCTTAGATAGAGACAGCTGAAATTTGTAGGACACATAATGAGGAAAGCGGGCTTAGAGAATTTAATACTCAGGGGACAGTGAATACAAGAGGGACAAAGGAGTACAGTGAGTAAACTACTTAAAAGACTTGTGCAAATGGATGAAATAATAGAAAGTAGGAAGGATAATATAATAAAAAGATAAACACTGCTAACATCTTCAAAGGGTAAGACGTTGTGGTGAGCCATGATCGCCAATGAACTGAATGGACACAGCTAATAAAAGAAGCAACATGGAAAATCTATCTTCATAGATTGAGTAAAGATTCTGATTCAAAATTCCTGGAATATATTTACATTAAAAAAAAAACAGAAGCTGAGACAGCTGAAATACTGTGACAATATCAATCAAGATGAGGACAATAAAAAATCAATGTATTGTATAATCTTCACATAAGATTTTACAGAATTCAAAACTTAACTCTATAATAAAATATTATATATTCTACATAACAAGGTCTTTTAAAAACCCTTAAAACAACAAAAAATTATAGCAAAAACTAATAATTGAACAGTTATCTTCCTTAGATCTAGTTAAGGTTACCTCCCTTGAGTATATGACATTAAGGTAGTCAAAATTTTCGTATTTTTTTTTTTTTAATAGAAAAAAAAAATTATATTTTTTCTGTTTATTTCTTTAGAATTTTGCCTCTTTATTGTCAGGAGAGAATATGGGAAAGTTTTCTGTCCGACTCATTTCCTAAAATATAACCAACAACATTTTTTTTTCTTTTTGGAAGGACTTCTTGGTCAGTATCCCCCTGTAGAAAAGTAGTCTGCCTCTTTTTAGGTTTTATTCAGTGTTTAATTTGCTGAACCAGAAATAAAGCCAACTGAAGATGAATTTAAATTGTTTCTAGAAAAAGGGCAAAAGACACTGACAACTGTTCCATCATCTACAAGTACTGTATTTACAACCATAAAATTAGTTACACTTTCACCTCTGAATTTGATTTGCTTTCACCACCAGTGAAACACCTGTCTCCCAGGTTAGCATTCTCTTTTTTTTTTTCTTTTTTGACTGAAGGACACTATAACTACTCAAATATACACCTCAAACAAAAGGAAGACTTTTTTTTTTAATTGCATTTACCAAACCATCCAGAAACCACTTGATGTTTCTTTTGATGCTTTTGATATTCTCAGTTGTTCTGCCATATTCATGCCAACCAATTTGACTATATAAACCATTCTGAATTAAGAGCTGAATAGTCATTTTTATAGAATTTTCACCTTTAAGCATGACAGGAACTTCTACTAATTTAAAAACTTATTAATTCACCCTGGGTATGACAATAAACTAGATCCGACAGCAAGGCCTCTAAACTGAAAAAAGATTGGAGATTTTAACCACCTCTTAATTGCTGTTGTTTTCAGGTCCCCCTTGACCTGGGGTGGTAGCACCTATTAGGGTCATAGCTATGGGCAAATAGTTAACCTCCAAACTGGGGTCAAAACACTATGAAAGTATGAAATATATTTTTATATTGAAAATACCAGCAATGCATTTTCATAGTGAAAAAAATTACTAACAATACATTTTTGAAAAGAAAAGTACTATTGCTCCCAAGAAAATTAAACTTCAGCATTAAACGATCCATAAAGAGTTGATATGTCACTAAACAAACAAAAAATCTTATTAATAACTAATAGGTACCTGGTACTGCTCAGAAACTAGTTCTACTTAATTACATTATTTACAGGTGGACTATGACTCTCATCTTTGTTACTGTTATCACATTTCGAGGATGTGCCTTCTAGCCTTCATCAGGAAATTTTGAACTGAACCCTTTATTTAATCCTTTGGGTAGTATTTATCAATCCCCCCACGAGGATTAAATGTGGCACAAGGCCGGTTTAATGTGGGTATTTCCAAGCCCGTAGGCACGGCCAAAAATATGACCTTTGAACCCGCCTAGACAGGTTCAGGTCCTGTCTACCTCCCCGAAGGAAACCTTGCCCTTCGGCAAAGCTTCCTCCGAGTTCATCTCTGCAGTAGAGAGTTCGACAGACACCCGACCCGGCAGCTCACAAAGCGCAGATACTACACTTTGATCCTAGCCACCGGGCCGAGCGGGTATCATTTAATCCTTAGGGTAGAAGGTTCTCATTTCACTACCCATGAATAGAAGAGATAAGTAACTATTTACACTATTTACATTGTTTGGGCTATTGTTCTTATCTTTACTAGCATTAGAATCAACATTACTAAAGCCAACTCTATGACCGAAACACATAGATGACATCTTAATACTCTAACTCCACCACGTAGATGACTGGATCATATAAACTCAATAAGAGCAATGATACAGTTCACAATGGAGATAAATACAACAGCAAACTAGCATTCCTAGATGTACTAATATCTTAGACAGGGCAAGCGTTCAAGGCATCATCTGCTGCTTACATCATCAAGCAAAAGTCATAAGTGGTGACCCAGAGACATATGAACAAGAAATGGTCATTACTCTACGACATAACAATTACCCTTGGAACATGACAGCAGCTCCCACAAACTGGAATAGAATGATACAAGATGATAACAACGCTCAGAAAACAGCCTTGGCCTGCCTATCTTATGTGAAAGGCTTATCGGAAAAGATACAAAAGATCTGTGGTCCTTATGACATCAGTACGATTTCCAGGAGTGGTTCAACACTACACAGTCATCTCTTCCAACTAAGACCACCCATAGGTGAGAACATGACTAAAAACTGTGTGTACTCCATCCCAAGCAGCTGTGGCAAGAAATATAAGATAAGACTGCAGGAACATCATAAGGTCAAAACACAAGGGAAAATAGCAAAATTAGGCAATGGATGACAACATATGGAAAGAAAAGGGAGATCACTGGCCTCTGTGGGATGAAGTTGAAATAATAGACAGAGAACATCAGTGGAAAATATGAAAACCTAAGGAATCAATGGATATGCTAGGCTACAAAAATCTCCTAAGCCGGCCAAGTATAGACAGGAATAGAATATGGAGCTAGAGAAAAAAACAACAATAAATGAGATGAAAATTATTAAAAAAATAAATAAAATAAAATGAAAAAATTGTAGTCTAGTCAAAAAAAAAAACAAAAAAAAAACATAAAACTGATTGCCGAGACATGGTCCAGTGGATAAAAGTGTTGGTTGATTGATCCAAAAAAGTAACTTGAATCAAAGAGTTGTGAGTTCAATCCCTGGAGAGAGAGAATACAAATAAAACTTGGAGAGTTTATCAACATGTATTAACTAAAACTGCAATAACTAAAGGCATGAAATTTGTGGAATAAGAACAATCTACCCCCCCACCCTATGGACTAAATAAAGAGTATGGTTCAAAATTCTAACAAATATCACCTGAAGCGTAGAAGGACTGAAATGTCATGAATGTGACGATAAAAACAATGTAAATCACGTAAATTGCTCAGTTGGAGTTTAATCCCTGGATTGGGCAGTGTACTTGGAAATTCAGGGGAAACAGGGTGAGTGCAAAAACTATTATGTGAAGTAATAAAAGTCAGTAGTTTTTATAAGAATACACATTCTCAAGGGACTGTGAACGACACAAAAAAAAAAAAAATTAGTCACAAAAAAAAAATTTCCCTATTTTTTTTTATGAGCCTGTGGCACACTGTCATCAAATGAAATCTCACATCAATGAACTGAAAATTCATTTATATGCACATCAGTATTGACTGGAGTGTCATTAATAGAGGAATACATTTTCATCTGGTATTCCCACAACTTGGTCGTATTATAAGGTTTAATACTGGAATACTCTGGCCTTGTAATACTGTTTTTGCAATTGTATATGAAATTACAGTCTGGGAGTGGAGATTTTACTGCAAGTATTAGAGGATAATTCTGAAAAAGCTTATGACCATATCATATTGAAACAGCACATACAGTCACTGAAGTTAAGCAAAATCAAGCCTGGCCAGTACCTAGATAAGTGACTGCTTGGGAATACCAAGTTCTATAAGCTTAGATGTGCAAACGGTGTAACGGATAACAGCTTCGAATTGGAAATTGGAGAGCAGAGTTCCAATTCCAGTCATGTTTGTTATATTCACCGATGTACAAATACCCTTGGGAAAGGCATGAATCCACTTCTACTCCACCCAGTTAATTGTAAATAGCCATAAATTTTTACATCATGAGATTTTAGGAGGTTCCCTTGTGAGTATGGTGTATTTTGGTAAATATGGGATTGGTTGAAGAGGGATGTGTTCTTGTAGTGAAAGAGTAAATTGTAATGAATGAATGGGTCATGAATCAGATTAATTATGTTTAGGATAGTCAGTGACGACCGGCCTCACCCCAACTTCCCTTTTGACCTTGTGCCAAAATTGTATGTAAAAGTACAATAAATATACAGTTATGGTATACAAGTATGTTCTTTTTACTATCGAAATATACTTTCTGGCTTTAAATAACCTAAACCTTGAAAAACAAATCAATCAATGATTCTGAAAAATAACCTCCTTGTAGGTAATTAATGTTCTGCAAATGATCCAAATAAACAATCCAATTTATTTTACTATTTGTATAATGTTAAACCATGATTTTATTCATTACTGCTGCATTGTTATAGAATTGTTTCCTGGCTGTGCTGGCCCATTTTCAGAAAAATTGAAAATTGCCATTTACTTGAAATAAAAAGATGCTGATGATGATTTCTCATGGATGCTGCCATTTTAGTTCCAATTGGATACGCTGTAGACTAAGTTAAACAACATCCCCAACATCAAATATGATAAAAACGCATCACAAAATAGGTTGTATTGTATGCTACTATATATCATTTATGGTTTGAAAATAGCACTAAGCACTAGCTAGTTTATAATAGACATGCTAAGAACTGAAATTATACAATATCTTGAAAACAAACACACAAACATTATATATATATATATATATATATATATATATATATATATATATATATATGTTAACAGCAGATAATGTATGTTTCCTAAAGATGTATAACTGTGTCTGCAGCAGTGAAAATATTAAAAATCATTTACTCAACTCTGGAACAAAAAGCCATATTATTTCCAATTGTTTATTTAACAAGATGAAGTCAGCCATTATTAATTTTTTGATGAGCATTTCTTACATTATAATTTTAGTTAATTTTCATTACAACATCAGCCTCTGGCTATTTGTAAATTAAATAAATCTTGAAATAAACTATAAAAACAATAAACTTTTTCTTTTTTTTTCTTTTTTACACAAGGCGTAAAACTTAATCTCAAACAATGCCACGAATATAATGTAACTCAGCTAAGATCCTTGTGAAACAGGCTGATCAAATTTTGAAATATCTTATAATATCTATATATATATCGTATAATTATCTATTAATTATCTTTAATTATTCTACTACAGCAGCAGCAGTAGAATCATTTTCTTCCAATTGGCACATTTAGCCTATTTTTAGCTGCATTGCCTGATGTAGAAGAAACATTCAATTAAATCCATCTTCTTACAATTGATACTTACTCCTTTCTTCTTGTTTATATCGCTGGTTTTATATATATATATATATATATATATATATATATATATATATATATATATATATCCTTGTGCAAATTAATTGAAACAAAACAAATAATTCCATTATTATTCACTTCTTTTTAATAATTTTCCAGTGAAACATGACCCAGTGCACATGTTAGAACTTCGTATGTCTATTCTGCAAAGTCATTCCTTGCAGATTGACCACAGATTCTCAATTGGATTTAAATCAGGAGAGTTTCTGCACCAGTCGATAGTACTTTGATTTGCTCACTGGTAAGGCTTGAAAACATGTTCATGCAGCGTTACAGTTTTTGTAGACTTCTTGGAATAACATCCAATGCAGGCAATGGCCATAGGACAACCAATCGACAGTCAAGACAATAGTGTCTGGATGTGATAAAAATCTGATGCAATCACGGATGACACAATATTTTTCAAAGCCGAACAAATTTCATCATACACCCCAAAAATAGATTCATATAACTGCACATCACTGCAAATGACCTAATCTGAGGAAAAAATAGAAATCGATTACACCCTGTCAATCCAGGGGGTCTAAATGTGACCATATGCTGAAAGAAATGAAACTAAAGCAGGTGTTTCAATTAATTTGCACAAGTGTATATGTGTGCGTGTATATATATATATATATATATATATATATATATATATATATATAGAGAGAGAGAGAGAGAGAGAGCTGGCTACTTGTATTTGAGAATACCCATCTAATATGAGAGGAACTTGAGTTATTTTCTATAAGTTGTGTTAAAAATTAGCTTTTCCTTAATCTTTCGACTAATCTAAGCCTTGTCACTCTTAAGAGCTTTATGCCAATAAAATTTTTAAAAAATACAAAGTTCTGGGTACATCAGACAACACACTTTAATTTCCTTGTTTTGTCTTCCTAAGCTTACAGCTATATAGTGTTGAAACACCAGTTCTTATCCAATAACTGAAGTTAAGCAACACTAAACCTGGTCAGTACTCAGATGAGTGACTGCTAAGAAATACATGGTTCTATAAGCTATGCAACAGGCCTAGGATGCTGGAAATGGATACAATCTCGTTACTTATACAAACAGAAAATCTCAATATGAGGAGGTGTTTCACATCCAATTACCAAAGTTAAGCAATGTTGAGCCTGGTCAGTACTTAGATAAGAGACTGCTGGGGAATACAAGGTTCTATAAGCTATGCAACAGGCCTAGGATGCTGGAAATGGATACAATCTCGTTACTTATAAAAACAGAAAATCTCAATACTTACACTATGTGGAGGGTCTTCTTGATTGAAAAGTCACGTGACTTACCTGGAGTTTGGCATATGAATGCCTTTCTAAATAATCTCTCAGTGTATTTAGTAGTTTCTAAAAGTGAGCGGTTTTGGAAAAAAAATGGCTGAATTTTGCCTATTTTTTTGCTAAAATATTAAAGCAGTCTTACCTGTTCCAATAAGATGGCTGGGACGCTGGTCTTGAGGATTTACAAAACCTGCTCGATGCTGCATTTCTGAACGGTACAGATACTCCATGGGCATGTCCATACGTGAGAAAATGATCGGAGGTAGAAACAAAGGGACATCATTATGAAGCCAGTCCTTAATGTCACCAGGATTTTTCACAATCAGTTTGTCAAATATACTCATATATTCTTTGTCTTGACTACCAGGACTTGAAGGTTTGGCAATCATTGGTAAATATTGGAAGTCCACCATTCCTGACAAGAAGGTAGAAAAGTGGCTTTAACAAAACAAACAAAAAAATTCAATAACAAATATAATTATTTTAATTCTGTCTAAATTCCTCATATGAGGAATTACCATTATTTACATTCAGACTAATATCCTCTTCTTTCTTTTTATTATCATAATGATTTTTTTCTTTAATCATTTTACCCCAAGTAAGGCAATAAAGCCACTAAGACACAAGGGGTTACTTAATGTTAGAGAATATGAGAAAAAAAGAGTATTATGAAAAGATAACAATAAAAGAACAGGAATTAAGAAGACAGAAGATAATGATTGACATTGAATTTAAATTTTTGAAAATCAAAGGCAATAAAGCCACTAAGACACAAGGGTTTACTTAATGTTAGAGAATATGAGGAAAAAAAAGAGTATTAAGGAAAGATAACAATAAAAGAACAGGAATTAAGACGACAAAAGATAATGATTGATATTGCATTTAAATTTTTGAAAATCAAAGGCAATAAAGCCACTAAGACACAAGAGGTTAGTGTCTGTTACAGAATATGAGAAAAAAAAACTATCAAGAAAAATAAAAGAACAGGAATTAAAACAGAATCTAACGACTGACATTGCATTTAAATTTTGGAAGATCAAAGTTGACTGGGAAGCCGGAAGAGAGTTCCACAAGCGAGAAGTGTGATAGAAGAAACTGTTAGCATAGAATTTATGGTTACATCTAGCCATTTCAACTTCAAAATGATGAAACCTTGCTGCCAATCTAATACTGCACTTAAATTCTTAAAATCTAGGTATTGTCAAGGAAAGTTAATCAGGACAATTACCACCAAAGTATTTATAGAAAAGCACAGGGAAACTATGTTACAATGGTGGGAAAGTGACTGAAACCAAGATGCCAGGTCAGGACCAATAACATTGCAGGAACAGCAGATGTGGCAACAATATTCAAAGCAAGGACAAATGTTAGATTTATAAATATGTAGGATAGATTCTGTTGAGAAAAATTCTCTAGCAATACACAGTAAACCAACTTTTGTAGCAGCCAACTGAGCAATTGATTCAATATAATCTTTTCATTTTGTGTTAGTGGAAAATGTTAGTCAGAGAAGGTTCAATGAATCACTCTCCTGGTGGTTAACATCAGCCATGCTGACAGAAGGCCAAAAGGATTCTTGCTGACCATTAAAAGAGAACAGTTTTGTTTTTGAGGTATTAAAATTAACAAGCCATTTTTTGCCCCAGTCAATAACAGATTCAATGACATTTTTTAGGTCAGCTGCCAATCTGACCAAATCAAACCAAGCAGACTTACTATTAAGACAGGTGTAAATAGTTGTCTCAAAGCCTGGCACTGATACTTTAAGACAAACTCTCCAGTATTCTTCCTTGTCCAACTGATGAAAATCAGTCATGATTTTCCTTAGTTTCAATCTAAATGATCTTGGTTCAAACCATGGTTCCAACTCTTACTAAAAAGTCGCACTGACAGCAGGGCCAACTCAAGGTACTAGCAACTCAGGCAGTTACCCAGGGCACCATCATTCCACAATGTCATGTGTTTGGGATCTTCCAAAACTAAAGTTTATAAAAACATCCAGCCATGACTCAAGATAGATTAAAATCTTTGGATATTTTGTCAATGATCTTGTAAAGAAGACAGGTGTAGAAAGTGCCATGGAAAGATTTGCAGATCTAAAAGCTAGAAAATAAAATGTTTTAAGTCAGATAATGAATGTTTTCTTTAGCTTGTATTAAATTGCATATTATAACAAACTCTTATTCTACATTTTCACTTTTCTCCTTGTGAAAAATTTAAAACGTTAAACTTGTAAGGTATGATTATTTTTGTTGGGGTTTATTCCCAAATTGCTCACCACACACCATGTTCACAAACAGTTCCCCATCTAAGTACGGACCAGGCTTGATTCTGCTTGATTGAATGAGATTCATTGTCTTCAGTGTGATTTAATTATAAGTTCCTAAAAAATCTATAATAGTGAATTTGTTTTCAAAATTTTCATTTTGAAAATATTTTTACAGAATCTTTATTATTATTTTATATTTGGGTTTGCAATACTTGATATTCAAATTATAAATTGGAGATACAAAAATCAAGCAAGCACAAATACTTAAGTATCTAAGAAGTGTTTAAACAGAAGATGGAAAATGCTACACCGAAATCTGAAGACACATTGCGCTAATGAAAGTTGCTTTCCAAAATCTAAGCAAAGTATAAAGAAAAAGGAAAATTTCATTAGAAACAAAAAAAAGAAAAGAAGACTGCTGAACAGTTATGTAATATCAGTTCTTCTATATAGCAGCAAATGTTTGAAATAACAAAAATGTTGGATTGAACATGTGATTAATAATGAAATTTTAGGGAAAATAGAAACAAAAAAATGGCACTTATAGTTAGCACCAGAAAGAGACAGTTGAAATTTCTTGGGCACATAATGAGGAAAGAAGGCTTATAAAATTTGACATTCACAGGACATACTGAAGGTAAGAGAGATAGAGGAAAATGGCGTATAACCTACCAAATGCGTTTGTATAAATGGTTGGTAAAACAGGGATTAGGAGATACAGCAAACAAAAAGTCAAACTTTATTAAGAGCAGTAAAGGACAGGGAATTGTGGAGAGCCATGATTGTTCACGTATTGAAGAGATACGGTACATAGAAAAAGAAACATTTTAAAAATAAGAAATTATTCAAGGGAGATAAATTTATCTGAAAATTTCTTTTGTTGTCTCCCTTAATTGGTTTCAATATTTTTATCCAGTTTTTGAAATGAGCTAAAAATTAAGATAGAAGGGAAGAAAAAAAAAACTTAAACAAAAATAGTGACAATACTTCTTATATATATATATATATATATATATATATATATATATATATATATACACACATATATATAAAATCTATACTTGATAGTAAAGCCTAAGGAGATATTAGCATATTACTTAAAATAACTAATTATAGTAAACCATTGTATGGAATGATCTGATAACTTATTCTGACGACTCCACCTAAACTCTGAAACTTTATTTACTATTTATTTATTTTTCCTCAATAAGAGTAGATATGTTGGCCTATCGTCTGGTTCATACTCCTCCGTGGTCTTTTGAACATGAGTAGAGGTTTTATCCCTTGTTTCCTGTATAAGATTGGGTTTCCAGCTCCTTCTAAAGTCTTTTCATTCTATTTCATTCCCAGTTTGATTGCAAACTTTGTTAATTCTGTTTGTTGGACAGTTCAGTTACTTCATTTGCATTTGGCCATGGCTACTAACTCTTCAATTTTATTAAATTTTTTTTGATCCTTTCTAGCACATTCAAAATTTTAGTTAAAAAGATTAGTATTGTATTGTCAAGGTGAATGATACAAAGAGAAGAATGAGTGCTTAATATATTTATTCAGCCCCAGTATCTGGTGCTAACAGATACATACAAAAAACACAGAACAATAAGTTACAAAACAATTAACAAGACAACTTACAAGGAATAGAGGAGGGTTTAAATGCTGTATAGCCAATCAAAGTAAGATCAGTCTGAATATTAATCAGCTTATTAATCAACTGTTGAAGTCCTTAATTAAGCCTTTAAGCCAGGTCATCTTGTAGAATGCTGAAGAGGTTCTAGCTATACAAGAATTAGTATGGGAAATTTAGTGTCTTTTTTGCAGTAAAAATCAGTGTATTTGAAATTCTTTCAAAAATTGCCAAATTTTAATGCAATTTTCAGGACTTATTCACAAATGAATGAAATAATTTTTGAAATTTTTTTTTTTCAAAAATCTTGGTAAAAATATTTTTTTTTTTTTATATCTGTTATGAAATTTTGAGAAATTAAAATTCCACCACCTTCAGATTCATATTAGTTAAAAGCAAGAGTCCTTGGAGAATATAAAACATCAATTTGTTTTTGTCAAACAGAAACACTATTTACAGAAAATCTGGTCTGAATCATAAATAATGAAAAATAATAATCTGAGTCATAAAATTCCCTTGAAAGGGGCAATAAAACTATGACATTATTGGAAAAGCTTTTAATTGCTTTTATAAATAAGATACAGTGTAACCCGGATATAAGAGAGTTGTCGGGACCGGAGAAGAAGTCTCTTATATCCGGGTTTGGTCTATTTTGTTTAGGTAAGTATGGCTCTAATTTGGGACCAGATAAAATCTCTCTTATATCCGGGTTACACTGTATATTAAGGACATTATTGACTTAAGAAAAAAAAACTTTTTGATGAATAAGGAATTTTTACAAGAATTGTTTTTATTTATTAAAATTATAATTAAAATAATTTATTAAGATTTAAATCTTTTAAAATTCTTTATTTCACCCTTTTAGATGATATTAAGTAAAAAGTATATTTACTAATCATAAATGAAAAAGCTTAGTACAAGGAAGAGCAATAACTACAGTAAATTTAAAGCCAGAAAGTATCTAAAAATATTACATTAAATTATGGAGAATATTTTCTTATATTTTTAAGATTACCATGTATTTAAAAATTAGAAAAAGGTACTTACATTATATTCAATTATTTTTTGGCTATAGCCACCATAAAACAACATTAGATAAACATCAATCTGTCAAACATGGCAACAGCTTAAGTAAACAGCTACTACTGTATTAAAAAATGCATTTCTGTGATATTTTAAACTTTAAGTAAATAATATTTGTTTTAAATCAGTTAATATTCTACAAATAAAAATTTAGAAAAGTATATTTTATTTTTGGAAGATTTTTTAATAAAGAGAATTACATGGCAATGAAAGACGATTAAAAAGTGTGCTAATTGGTTATTTTAGCAAAAAACAAAAAAACCCAGTCAATTTAAATAAGTTTTTGAAATACAGTAAAATATTTTGCCTATTGGAAACATTAAATTTAGTCTATTAGTTTGAAATTAAAACTGAAATAAAAGCTCAAAGAAAGATTTTTCATTTTTAAAAATTAATTTTAAATTTTAGATATCATGTTTTCTGTGGTAGTACATAATATATATAATTATCAGACTTTTAGACAGAGCAATGGGTACTTCTCATGATGGTGACAAAATCCAAAGAAAAATTTGCAATGTTTTTGGTCTTGACCTGGCATCTCAGCTCCATTCACTCTCCTATCACTGTAATGTAGCTTTCCTGTGCCTTTTCTGTAAATATTTCCATGGTAATTCTTGTAATGAGCTTTCTTCTTTGGTACCTTGACTTGAAATTAAGTGCAGTGCTACATTGGCAGGTAGGTCCCATAATTTCACTGTTGAAATTGCTAAGTGTGACCATAAATTCTATTGTAATAGTTTCTTCTCTCCTGTGGAATTCATTTCCAACTTCTTGATTTCTTGTCAGCTATGAGATTCTTCAAAAGTATAAATGTAACATCAATCATCTTGAACCTGTCCTTTTTATTGTGTTTTCTCCTCAATAACATTTTCTCAGTTTCTTTCACTTTTAGTAACCCCTTGTGTCTTAGTGGCTTTACTGCCTTGCTTAGAGTGAAATGATCCAAACAAAAACACTTATGACAGATCTACAATGAGAACAGAAAGGCATTTTTCTTTTTACTGCATCCAAACAAGCATAAAAATTATAATCTTTCAATTTTTGAAATCAACATTTAAAATCTTCAGTTTGGATATGAACCAGTGGGCAGTTAGTTAAGTGCCATACATGATACACACTTGGGCGATCATGTCTCTTTCGATTCATGACTGACGAGGCAGAAGATTTTCTCACAGTAGGTTGCTTTTTCTTTTTGTAGTAGACTATAGGACTGAGTTTCTCCTGCTCTTCATTGGTATTCAATGAAGCAGTGGTACTAGACAGAAACTATACAACTTTCTCAGCTACCAAGCACCCCATTTGTCATCAACTGACTTTTATTTGTCAAAACTGACAATGAATAAAGCAACTTGGGTCCCTAAGAGCATTAGAGCAAAACTGATACCAGCAATCTCAAGTTGAATGCAAGTTCTAGTTTTTTTTTTTAATTATTATAACCCTTACACCAAAGGTAATGTTTTGTATGAATTAAACCATGAAAGTGGAGAACCAACATCTGAAATTTACTATTACTCATCTTTAAAAAAAAAAAAAAAAAAAAATGTCCATAACTATTAACACTTTCCCTGATGTGGATATACTTACTTATACGTCTTTCTGAAACTTACCCTGCCTGTTGTTGATGTATATGTAAGTTTTTAAGGCACTGGGAAATTTTGGATCCTAGTGTTTATGTTAATAAGTAACTAAGAGCTTTGGTGTTATTTGCAAAACACCGTGAACAGATAGTACCAAACAATACGGCCAGTTTCATCACATATTTGAATTACTGTGCATTATGGGAGTTGTTTAGTTTAGTCTGTACTGCAGAGTTAAGCAAAGTCAAACCTGGTCATTAGCTAGATGGGTGACCACTTGGGAATACTATATGCTGTAAGATTGGATGTGCAGGTGATGCAATGGATAATGGCTTGAAATTTGAAATCGGATAGCTGAGTTCCAATTCCTGTTGGGTTCATTATTTTCACTTACGTGAAAAGTACGAATTATATTCACTTACGAGAAAGGTACGAATTATATTCACTTATGGGAAAGGTACGAATTATATTCACTTATGGGAAAGGTATGAATCCACCTAGTCACTCCCCAGCTATGGGTTAATTAGTAAGACTTGTATCACTAAAAGCATTAGCATCTCTAAAAAAACAAAACAATAAATGAATAAAATAAAATTGTATACAAAATATTTAGATTTCAGCATTTAGTAACCCATAGAGGTGTTGATATGCCATTAAACAAAAACAACCAATCAATTATACTGCAGAGTATCTAATTAAAACCAAAATAGTAGTAACCAAGAAAATGCTATCAGCATCTTTATAGTCATTTACTCTTCCTATTTTTCCCAAAACAGACGGTGATGTGTGGATGGTGTAATGGATAGTGGCTTGGAATCAGAAATCACAGTGCTGAGTTCAAATTCTGGTTTGGTTCTTTTTTCTTAATTGTTTCACCTCAAGCAAGACAATAATGCCACTAAGATGCAGAGGTGTTAGCAGGAGTGAAAGAGAATGGGAAAACTCTAGTGAGGAAATGTGAGGAACAGGACAATAAAGGAACAGTGTTCAGGAAGACAGAAGATGGTAATTGACATTACATTTAAATTTTTGAAGATTGTAGGCAGCAGAGAAGCAAAAAATTGGGAGGGAGTTCCACAGATGAGAAAAGAAGCTGATAGAATAGAAGTGGTGGTTGCATTGTTGCTACTTCATTAGTAAAATGGTGAGACTTGGTTGTCAATCTAGTAGCATGTTTAAATTCCTGCAGAGAAAAAAGGCATGTGAAAAAATACCCTTGGGAAAGGTATGAATTTAACTCCTTTCCCAACTAATAACCAAATAAAAAACAAGGTAAAGACAGGCAGCGTTTAATTGACATATGTTGCAAGATTTGAAGTAACAAGCTATTTTCCTGACTCTTTTCTATCTTCCCTAAGGTGGCAAGCATGATCCACACCAGGACGATTGTGTCTCTTTTCAATTCATGATCATCTTAACAGAATTTCCACGGTAGGCTACCATTACTTTCTGCAGTAGGCTGGTTGCAAACCAAGGCTATAGTACCTAGTCTGTCCCACTATTTAACTCATAGCTGGAGGGAGACGAGATGGATCCATACCTTTCCTAAGATTGATTTGTCTTTATGACTCAACCTTTTGCATGTTATTTAATTCCAGAAAATTTTTTTTTTTTAGAATTTTAAGAATTATTGGAGATAATGATGATTTATTGATACAAGTTTTACTAATTAACCGATAACTTGTGTGTAGGTTGTGTAAGTGAATATAAAAAACCTGGCTCCATTCCCAAGAGGATCTGCATATTAGCAAATATAATGAACTTGACTGGAATTTAAATTCAGCTATCTGATTTCTCATTCAGAGCTGTTGTTTATCACAGCTTAATAATATTCTTTAAAAAGTTAACCATCCGGCCTTTCTCATTTGTATATCAATCTGGGTCATGTAAATATTGCTGCATTTAACCAGAAATTAAGCTGTTTCATTACACCAACTAACCTTGAAATCTGTAGGTAACTTTCACGGTTCCAATGATCTCAACTTTGTGTTCATATTCAAAGGTGCCATCGGCTCTCTTCTTTCTTCGTTTTTTGAAGCTCAGCAGTAAATTGTTCGTGGCACTGCTGTCACCATAAGAACTCTTGCAATATGGATCCTCAGGCCTCCAACGAAGTTCAAGTCTTTGGTTCGAATCAGAATACCTCTGCAAAGTAAATCCAGAACAAAATTGGAACTTTCAACATGCAAAAGTACAGATGAGGGTTAAGGCCCAAGAAGAAGATATATGTACGTGTATATATATATATTACACAAAATTCAAAATTACCTCATATGGAGATGGGTATAGATCTATTTCAACTAACAAGAATTGGATTATGCTGCTATGACAAATAGATTGAGCTCTTTTTGTGGATCAGTTTTAATATTTTATATTACTAGGATCCACTTGGTTTATATACCAATGGATTTATTATCTGTACTATATATAAAAACTAATATTATGAATGTATGTGCTTATAAAGCTTCATAAATTTCAAAATAAGTTATTCCAAAATTCACTTGAAAATGAAACAGAACTAGGGACTTTAATTTCTATAATTGAATTTGAAGTTTTTAGCTTCTGTTTTTGAAATTCCTGTGTAGCGATGCAATCATATTTTTTTTTTTTAAATATAATTATATATATATATATATATATATATATATATATATAGTAAAGGTAAAATGAAATCTGTGGGTACATAATCCAAGTGAGTCCTAGTAATATAAGAATATTAAAATTGATTCACAAAAGAGAGCTCGGTGTATTTTATTTATACAGAGCAAAATGATAAACCATCAAGAAAAATCTTTTTATCTCATGTAGAAAATAGATGATAAAAATGATCGTCTGTCTTCTCAACCCAGATATGAAATGGAATTCACGCCTGTAGAATGTGAAGATGTAGGAAGTAAAAGTGTTATGTAGTGATTTCACGGTCGAGGCTTGTATTTGTACTAAGTCGGTCCTAAAATAGGTTCGACGTACAAAACGTTAGGAACTTGATATAATAGGTAATGACGCAGAATAATCTAGTTGCGGTCGCTGATACTTCAGTATCCGACTAACGGTCGTCCGGCATCGACTGACTGACCGACCCCCTCATTACTCTTACTACTCCTACTTATTATAGGCGAGAGAGTCTATTAACTATAGAATAGGTGTGTTCCACTATAACAAAAAGTAAACTATACAGGAAGTAATATTGGAGAGTGTTAACCTAAAATTTAACATGCCAAAAATATCTAAATCAGAGTTCGCACTTTTCGATGTATAAGTCAGATAATAAGCAACAGATAGGGAGCAGGGAAGGTGGTAAATATCTATCTTAAAGGGGAAAATGTGTATTAAATAACAATGTCATGGAATATTAACCCTATAAAGGCTAATTGTAGGAATCAAAAATAGGGGAACATATAAGAAAAAATAAAAAAATATATAAGGTACCAAGGAATTAAAGAAACGAAAACAAGAGGAAAATTCTAAGAAGAGGAAATTTCATAAATTAAAATTATTATAGCATAAAAAAGGAACAGTTAGAGGTGACTAGCAGCATGGCCCAGCGTTGCCCGTGCTTGATTCAAAAATCGTACGACTGATACAGCAATCGCTATCACTTGACTTAAAATATTTTTGCCCTTCCTTGCCTTTAAGGGAGTGCCCTTTGCTGTGCTGATGTTGCTACATGCCTTACTCCTTGCCTATCTCACACTGCGAATTTTTTCTAAGCTCTATACTAAACATTAAATCTGTTACGAAAAAAGAACTAAACAAAATGAACACAAAATGATCAGACTCGTAACTGAAAATGAAAAAAGAATGTTAACAACAAATACTTTTTCACACCCAACCCAGTTCTGCGGAATCAGAATCAACGTTGAGCTTAAGCAAGCGAATGAGCCAATTGGAGTAAAGTGCCATACAGATTTAAATTTTTCCCACTTGTGACGAATGCAGCTATCAATTTTTTTTGCATGCTAGCATGCTAGTTAACATTCGTGTCAGTCAGCTGTTGGCTCTCATGCTGGCCAATAGAATCTTCCTGCCTATTCGTGGCAGCCAGCTATTGGCTCTCACTCTGGCCAGTACAAAATGGCTGAAAACTACATGAAAGCTGCCGTAGAAGCATGAAAAAATTGATTATTTCCACTATCGATGGGAGTTAGGAAATGCAAAGTCAGTCTTGGTCTTTCCGCTAACTTGGAGCATGTGTATGTAAATTTTGGTGCAAATCCGTTGAAAATTGCAGCCATGCATTCGTTACACACACACACACATCCTGCCTTTTATAGATAGAGATGGTAGGAGGGGGAGTGATTTAGGGTTAGCCAAATAAGGCAAAATTATATGATGGAAATTTGAATCTGTTTATATAATTTCATTGACTAATATAGACATATTGTGTTGACCTATTTTTATACTCATCCTTTCCAGTTGTCTATTTAGTTTCTTGATATTAAGATGAAATTCATCAAGGAAGGCACTATTGTTTTTTAAGTAACCCAAGTACTTTCGATCTTTTCTAAGATCATCTTCAGGGATAAATTACAAAGACAAACATTGCAACTGCGATAAAATTTTAATTCCATTGTGATGGTGATTCACACGTGTTTATAAAAATCACCATCACAACAAAATGTCTATATCATTCAATGAAACATTTTTGAATGAAAATATGCTGCCTATATATATATATATATGAGAGAGATAGAGAGAGAGCCCTCTAACCAAGAACAACATTCCTTGGAATAATAAGATTCACTTCTTTCTTTCTCACCTCACTGAAAAAGGAGACGGGTGTGTCTGAAATTTCTGACTTTAAAATCTTTCTCTTCATGCTCTAATTTAATCAAAAGGTCAATATATCTTATTGCCAATATTGTTATCATTTTGCTGGCATTTTATTCCCTAAATTTTATTAACCAGCCTATTAAATCTACATATTATAAGAAGGGCACATGGACCATCTTTCGTTTTAATCATATATTACATGAATCATTCTTACAAAAAACAGATATAGAAGTTAATGATGTAAATGGCGAGAATACATTTTCACAACAAATTTAATAAAGTACATTAACCCCGAACCTGTAGATGGATGTATTTATAAACAGGGATCATAACATTCATATACAAGTTTGGGGTTAATGTACCTTATTAAATTTGTTTGCAAAGATGTATTCTCGACATTTACATCATTAACTTCTATATCTGTTTTTTGTATAAATGATTCATGTAAAGTGAACTGCACCACATACTTGATATATATATATATATATATATATATATATATATATATATACTTTCTGACCATGAGACCCAGGTGTGAATCTCACCATGGTTAATTTGTCAGGAAGGAGACTTCCTGATGTTATCAGTCTGGAGGGAGGTGATCCCAATGTGCAGCACCTTTGGAAAGTGCCTGAAAGCCAGACCACGGGTTGACCCAAGCCTTGTGAGTGAAATTGGGGGCCGACAATGGCTGTACTAGCATGAAGTCACAAGTCATTGTGACCGAAGGTTTGAGTGTGCTGGCCTTGTTCAAATTGTTGATCACACTAGATAATTGCATCTCTTATAATCAAGGAGCTAACAGGGATTTTTGTTAATGTTCTAGTCTATACCTTTTTTTTTATCATGCATAGGCCTCCAATTTGTTGTCTTTTCAATTTCAAGATCTTCATATTTATTTTGTCATATTTTTAACAAAATATATTTTTATCAGTTGATACTGCCATATCTATAAAAAGGCAATTTTTTTTTTTTTTGGCTTAAATTTCACTGTCTGGTCTATTTGCTTTAACATGTCTGTTAGTATGAATGGTAAGATCCCAAAGAATAGTGACCTCATGGCTTTCTATGACTGATGTTCAGAAAATTTTTCAACATGTCACACACTGGAATACTAATATATCTTCTTATGAATATATAGAAAATAAACCCTATTTCCAACACAATTACATACCCATGTATATACCATGTTAAAACACAACCAAACTTTATTTTCTATCTCATAACAGACAATATTTATAAACATGCCAAAAGGATTCCACAATACAACACACACCTTTTAAATCAAAGTGTCTATTGGTTAAAAAATGACATCACCATATGAAATATTTGACCAATCAGAGAAAATTAAAACCCTATTTTTCTTGAGCCTACTTTCAGTGAAACTTTCCCATAAAACCCCTCAGATTTTAACTATCTTCAATCCCTTTAGACACAATAAAAGACATGGCTACATAGCTTTTTCCTTCCCTCTCAGTGTGTGCTAAAAGAAACAGGTACCATTGACTTCAAATGAATCATCTCCAACAAAAGGTAAAGTCAGTGAATCTTTTCTGACAATCAAATCTTTTCTCAACCACAGCTTTTCACTGTAGATCAACTACTAAAAAATGTATTTTCTAAACCACAAATTTTTCTGTGGACTAACTACCCAAAGACTTTAACTTGACTAAAAAAGACTCTTTTGAATTCATGCCCGTGTTTGTAAATACAAATGATTTATTTAACAGCCATATCTAGGTTTTTTTTTATTTTTATTTTATTATTGTTTGGAATTTGAATGTTTAGATTTTTAATATAAAAAAAACCTATACAACAGAATTTTCTACAAATATACTGTTCCACCTTACTTTTTTTATCATGGGGATCCATAAAATTTGTCTAAAAAGTATATTGGCCTAAGGAACACTCGTCCAAAGAATATACGTCAAAGAAATATTGGTCTAAGAGAAATTTTTGTCTAATGTGGGTTTTTGTTACTAATTAAACCAAAAAAAAAAGTGCATAGGATTATGAGAACATGCTATCAGTGTCTTATTATTCGATAATGAATATCAAATTGAGTTTTTTGTACATGAATAAAGTGTTAAAGAAATATTGTTATAGACCAATGGGCCTCAGACAGGTTTCCTTTTTTGGACCAATGTTTCACTATTCTTTAGAGACGAATGTTCCTCTAAATCCTTTATCAATATTTGTATTCATTTGGTGTCAAGATTATGAAAGGATATCAACACGCTGTTCCCATAATAATCTTTATTTATTATTTTTATTTGAAATGAATAAAAATACAAACAGAGCGAGAGAAAATGATATTTTCGAAAAAGAAAAAAAAAATGATTTTTTTTTTTTTTTTAATTGCATTTGTTTGAGAGTTTTAGTTGTAAATGTGTAAAGTTTGTAAACTAAACATGTGTCCTCGCCTCACAGCAAGCACAATAATAACTTTGGATAAGATTGGCTTTTCTTCGTAATGCACTTAAAAAATAATGTTTTTGGGTGTTTGTTTGATGAGAACTGTTGATTATTTTTAAAATTAAGAAAACAAAAACCTGCAAAACATAAATTTGGAATTTTAAGTACTTTCGTACTGTAACACCAAAATTCTTAGACTGTCTTTTTGTTGATACTTTCAACCTATGGACAAAAGAAAGCAAATTCCTTACCTTTGTGAAATTGAGAATAGATTTTTAAATGATTTTTGTTGTTGTTGTTGTTGTTTAATGTTTTAATTTGATCAGAGAAAAACAAAACAAAACGCAATCCGATCTGCTGAGATTTTAAGTGTGTGTGTGTGTATAAAGAGGATGTCATAAATTTAAAAGGGTGTCAAAAATTTATTTACCGTATTAATATCGTCCAATCCGCCTAATGTGTTCAAAGCTTTGGATAAATTGTTAACAATACCCGGGTATTCGATACAGATCAACTTGCGACTAAGTCTACTTGTGCCGATTGGAACGGAATCTCTGGTAAGATCTTCAGGTTTTCGAACCCAAGAAGGGGAAGGTAGAATCATGTCCCTATTCATAGCGATCTGTTTTGGAATTTCACAAACTAAAAAAGGGGCAAATTTTAAGGTAAATTAAACAAAGATGATAAATTGCTTTCAATTATCTGAAATTCGCCGCCATGATGAGGAATTCTATTCGCATTCGGAAACGAATTGAATCGACGGAATGAATATATTTTAATTTTATCTACTTCGTATTTACAAATGTTATACATTTTTTTTAATTTGAATTATTAGTATCATTATCTATACTTAAAAAATAATTTATATAAATATATTTATTTATATAAATGACAATAATCTGTATTTTTTTTCATTTATGTGAAGCTGTTGAGGTTTATTCTGTAAAAACAAGAATAAAGGAATAGCAATTATTCCAATTATTCCAATTCTGACGGGAAAATGCTGATGATATACAACTGCAGAGGTTAACCATATTGTTTCCGATGGAAAAAAAAAAAAACTTTGAAAAGTTTATCATTTAATGAAAATAGTAAAGATAAAAAAATGGGATTAAAATAATAATCATTTTATTGTATTCTGTATTAATTTTAAAAAATTATTGTTCGTTTTCAGATGAAATATTTGTTTTATTCGTCACTGTTCCTGTGAAATATTTGTCTTTCATTAATCTACACATATTTCCACGCTGCAGTGTTGTTGAATAATAATGGCTGGAGATGAAACAGAAATAACTTCGGAGATTCACTCTGACGATGCCAAAAAGAAGTACAGTTCACTTTTTTCACCCACCTAAGTTTTTGTTTTACTCTTTAAATAGATTTAATCGTTGTTTAGTTTATTTTCCCTGTGTCAAAACAAAACAATAGTGATATCATCGATGAGGGAAGGTGTTACTGTTCTTTTTAGTTTTTCTTTTAAAAAAAAAGTAGTTTTTAACTGTATTGTTAAGTTTAACGCTTCAAATTATTTCTACGCACCAAACACTGAATTAATTCTCTTCCGATTTCTCTTAAACACAATTTTTTTAACTCTTCTTATATTCTAAGCTATCAGGAAGTAATTCGGTGTTTCTGTTTTGTAGAAATTGCTTGGAATATTTTTAATTTTAAGTAACATGAAATAAAAACGAAAAACAACGTGAAATGAAGCTATTAGGTTGGTGCAAAAATAATGACTTAATGATGTCGTTTTTTGACGCGTTTTTTAACGTCAAAAAACGACATTATTATGTCATTATTTTTACACCAACCTGATACACAGCCAAATTAATATTCCAAGAATTGTCCCCATCAAGGCCCAAGGAAAATGGTCGCAGAAGTTTTGTCGAAATATTTTCAGTTTATATGTGATAATATTTTTGGACATAAGGTTTGTGCAATGGATAGCAACTCAGAATGAGAAATTGAAAATCTGAGTTCAAATTCCGGTCAGGTTTGTTCCATTCGCATATGTGCAAATGCTCTCGAGAAAGGAATGAATTCACCTCTTTTTCCCCAGCTATGGGTTAAATTGTAGAACAAACTAGGTTCTTTAGCCTTAGTTGGCATCCAATCTAAGAGGACAGCTCTGAATTCAAAACTGTATATAACCCTAATGAAGCACTAAACTTAATATTTTATGCAGATAAGGAAACGATTGTAGAGTTCACATACATAGACCCAGTGATCCAAAAATATCATCACATTAATTAACAGAAAAGATCTAAATTCACTTCTCTGCTTCTTTTTCTGTCTTCGTTTACTTCTTCGATAAGCAACAGCCTTGTTCATCTGCTGGTGACAACCAAAGTTGCTTTTCTCTCTGATATCTATGTCATGTCTTTATTTTCTTCTGGATCATTGTAACCTTCTGGTACATTCTGAAATTTTCCACTCAACTCTACTTCTTATATAGTCTTGAAATAGACTCCAGGCGGTTCTCAAATTTAAAATTTGCATAAGTGGAAGTCATCCTTCTGACTGGTTAAAAAATGCAAAAGTGTATTGCTCAACCAAGTATTATATATGGCAATTAACTGACTGAATGTATTTATATTAGGAATTGCATCATCCCTTATGAATTGATAAAAAAATCAATAATAATCATTTTTTTATTCTGATGAATATCACGGACTGAGGAAAGTCTAAAGAATGCTAATCAACAAAAATTAGTCACAAATAATTCCTTTTTCTGTATTTTATAAAAGTTGACCATTTTTCGTCAGTAGCACCGAAAAACTGCATTTCTAACACATTTTCGTTTTGTCTTTCAGAGCAGAACTTGAGAATCAGATTCGAAAACGAGTTGCTTCTGAAGAACGAGCTTTTCGGATTGTGGAGAGTTTGGTCGATACTACTGTTAGCTTTGAACGGTTGCAAGACACAGTGAGTCTTTTTTTTTAATCCCCCTACAAAATCAGATTTCAAAGATGTTTGGGAAAATATTTCATTTCTATAAATGAGTGATGGTTAATGAGCTTTACCTCCAGGTTATAAGTTGGGATTGTATTAGGTTAAGTTAAATTTAGCAAGTACTTATTTGGGATGTCTGGAGACAGTGGAGTAATGCATGGTGGCTCAGATTGAGGAATCTGAGAGCCGAGTTCAAATTCCATTTAAGATCACTATATTCGCTTATGTGCTAATACCCTATAGGAAAGCTCATCAGAACAATTAGCATGGAAATATCTATAGAAAAGGCACAGGGAAGCTATGTTATAGCACTGGAACAGTGAAGCCGAGATGCCACCTCAGGACTAATAACATTGCAGATTCTTCTTGGTATTTTGTCAAGAATCTTGAAATACATAGCGGAAGCACCATACCATTAATCAATTTGCAATTTAGGCAAAGTGCATACATGGTTCCCGTGCTTTTAAAACTATTGCTAATTTGCAGGCATGGTCAAAAATCTCACAGATGAGCAGACAGAAGGATCTACAGAACTTGACCTGTGCTAGGTGTGGCTATCAACTACAAAAACCTATCTTGAAATATGTTTTGCTCATAGAACAATGGACACTAAAAGGATAAATGATGGACAAGAAGGTGAAAATTAAAAACCATGCTGGCTGCATCGCCACAGCAACAACCCCAGACCAAACCTCCCCATCCTGCAGTTGTAATAAGTTGATGTTTTTTATCACATTTTCTAATAATGGAGGCATTTAAGGTCATTTCTCTCCCTCAGTGTTTCTCAACTTTTTTAAGCAACAGCACACTTAAGAGAACATGAAAATATCACAGAACACTTAGCAAAATTTTTAAAGGGCATAAATTTAGATGTTATGAAATAAAACCATAGATTAAAAAAAAAAAGAAAACTACCCACACAAATATGAATTTATTTTATTTCAATATTTTTGTTCAACTATTTGTGCAGTTTATTTCGGGTGAAACCCATGCCTGGTGTATTTTCACATTTTCTTCAATGTTTCGTCGAATCTGCGATAAGGAGACCCCCATTTCTTCTTCAGCTGAGCATAGTCTTTCTCGCTTCTTATTTCTGGAGTTATTTACGGTTGAGAAGCCTAATTCACATAAATAAGAAGTAGAAAATTGCAATAAAACTGATAAAGCCTTTTTAGCTAATGTGGGATATTCTTTTTGTATTGAAATCCAAAATGTATCAATGTGTACCATCGAAGGTTTTATTTTGAGTCCTCGATTACGAGAAATGCTGGCCAATTCTTCTTCTTCGCATCACTGAAATCCAATATTAGAATGAACATTTACGAAGAGATTTCAAATCCAGTCATACTTTTCTTTAAAATTAAATCTGTAATGCAGTGTTCCTCAACTTTTTTAAGCAACGGCACACCTAAGAGCAAATGAAAATATTGTGGCACACTTTCTTCAGTTGAGCATAGTCTTTCTCGTTTCTTACTTTTGACATTATTTAGGGTTGAGAAACCTAATTCACATAAATAAGAAGTAGAAAATTGCAATAAAACTGATAAAGTTTTTTTAGCTAATGTGGGATAAAAAGTTTAATACTTATTCATTTATTCAAATAAAAATGTAGTACCATTATTATTTACACACACATACACACACACATATGTTGTGACAATGTTTCATGACATACTTAAGAGAATCACTAGTGTGCCATGGCACGGTAGTTGAGAATCACTGCTATAACTGATTAGCATATTTTATAGCAGAAGTCCTGAATGAAGCCAGAAAATGCAAGATGACTCCCCAAAGTGACAATGCAAATATTTCCAGCCACCTTACAGAAACCAAGCTACAGTGTTTTAAAACAGAGAAAATTTATTACTCAATGTCCACTTTAAAAAGTTAGAGTACATTGTTGGATATGCTGGTAGCGTAACAGTTATCAACACAGAAATAAGAATCAGTAAGCAGACTTAAAATACCAGCTTAGCCTGCTGCATTCACTTTCAAACAAATACCCTTGGGAAAGACATAAATCCATCTTTTCTCCTCCTAGCTATGGATTAAACAGCAAGGCAGACTGGTTTATCCAGTCCCAGGTGGCAGCAAGTCTAGGAGAAAGAATATTTTGTATTCAAAAATGACAGAGAAGCTGACAGTAAACTACTCCTTCATCTTTCCCAAGAGCTTATGGAAATTCCCAGATTTCAAAGTAAAGACAGAGAGAGCCGTGACCGCCTACATTCTGAAGGAATATATCATTAAGAATGAGAGAAATTGCAACTAGGGGGTGGGTTAGATAACTGAATAGACTAGGATCTCTAGATTTAGGGAACGGCAAGTTTAGGGGGATTGTACTAAATCTTTTCATGCAAGCCTTAATCACAGAGAACATATCGTCACATATTTGTATTCTATTCATTTATAGAAATAACCCAATTGCCTATATCGATAAGTGGATGTGCAGGTGGAATAAGGGCTATCAGCACAGAAAGAGGAAATGGTGAGATAGATTCAAATTCCAGCCTGATTTCTTGCATTCTATTTCACACTAATGCCCTTGTGAAAGGTTTCAATCTCTCCCCAGCTATGGGTTAAGTAACAGTGGGCGGCTGTGGTCTCTAGATTTGAGTGGCAATCAGTCTAGAATAAGGGCTATACCTAATTTGAAATTGTGGCAGAGACACCTGGAAACCACTCCCCTATCTTTCCCAAGAAGTCATGACAATTCATAGATAATAAAGAAAAGGTACCAGTGGAATTCAAATCTTAGCTTAACCTGTTGCATTCACCTTTGCACAGATGCCCTTGAGAAAGGCATGAGTATGTAAAACTTAGCTATAGGTTAAACAGCAGTGTGTAGGGATCTTTAGCTTTGGGTGGCAACCAGTCTAAAAGAACGAAAACTCTGAATTCAAAACCATGAAGAAGGCAACAGATAACCAGTATCTTTCCAAGTGAAATCACAGCAATTCATAGATAATAAAGAAGAAATCTTTGGAGAGTCATGTTCGTTTCTGTGCTGAAATGATGTGGCATTATAAAACAAAAATGACTCTATATTGTTAATATATTGTGTGACTTCTCTTTGCTTAAATAATTGTTTCAATGTGCCAAGCGTGATGGTGCATACAGATCCTTTCCAATCTTCACAGGTATTGGTTGCCATTCTCTGGGGTTGAGCCCCCATAAATCTTCAAGATTTTCTGCATTCTTTTTGATAAACTCTTTTTGTTAATTCTATCCACATTTGCTTGATGATATTTAAGTCTAAGCTGGCCAATCTTTCCATACAGTGACATCTTCATCAGCCAAATTGTATTGTATGCAATCTGTACACTGAGCCGTTTTGTGAAAGCATGACTTTATTCAGCCAATATTTCACTGCCTTTGTATCAAATTAATTTCTTTCATTCTCTATAGAAAAAAGAACTTTCTTGCCTTCCTTCTGTCTATATATTTGTTTCTATTATCATTCACATTGAAAATCAGCTTACAAGCCATATCACATTGAGACACCAGGTTCTCATACAGTCACCAAAGTCGAGCAACATTGAGTCTGGTCAGTAATTAGATGGGTAACCACTTAAAAATACCAGGTGCTGTAAGCTTGGATGTGCAAATAGTGAAATAGCTAGTAGCTTGGAATTGGAAATCAAATCCAGCTTCCAATTCCAATCAGGTTAAGCTCCACAGTTTCCAATGCAGAGTTGTCCTTTTTCTCATTACCTCATATATATATATATATATATATATATATATATATATATATATATATATACACCTAGTGAGCCAGACAAACCTACCTAGGTTTCACCTAAACGGAACGTCAGGGAAAGTAAGGCTCTTGTATTGAGCTCTTTTGTTAGTTAGTTGTCTACTTGTATCAGGGTTTTTTCTTTGGGCTTCAGACCTGCATCTGTGCGATTTGTTTGACAGTATTTCATGTTTGTAGCTCTTTCTTTTTTTAAAACCTTTTTTTCCCTCAAGATTGATTTGATTATTTGCAAATCAAAAATTCAAGGGTTTTTCGAAACGAGTCTAGTTATCTATATTTATATATATATATGGTAATAGAATTACAACATATCACACATATAGTTAATAAAACAGTACTCAATTTACTATTTGTAAGGTTCAGTATTAAAAACATGTAACATTAAGTATCACCATATCAGCGTCTTGATAACAAAATATGTTTTGATTCAAACCGTAAAACAATCATTTCAATTCTGCACCCAAAGAGTGCGTAATGCATGAAACTCAGGGTTGTGTTAGAGCTGTGAGATATTAGGTTGGTGCAAAAATAATGTCGTTTTCTCACATATGTTACTATGTGAGAAAACAACATTATTTTTGCACCAACCTAATAGTAAGTATATATATATATATATATATATATATATATATATATATATATATATATATATATATATATATATATATATATATATATAAAATTAGCATGCAATTAATTTATTTGCTAAGTAATTGAGCCTTGCTTCTCATAGCTTAAAGGTAAAGCATGCTTAGTTTTAAAATTTCACAGATTAAAAAGGAAATACAGTTTTGACTCCCGTTGGGAGGGGGTACATTTTGTGACATTAATTTCACTGTTTAAACAGCATATAATATTAATAATAATAAAATATACATATATATACAAAAGCAAACAAGAAAATGCTCTTTTTATTACTAATCCTAATGAATCTCCAATCCTCATTGGGGATCTTTCTGCGTAAATTTTGGTTATTAGAAAGAAGACCTATAGAGGTTTGCTCTTAGCTTTTCTGTTTTAGTACATATGTTAAGATTAAATCAAGATACTGGAACTAAAGAATTTTTGCTGTTCATGCCTTTCACAAGGATTTTGATTTTGAAATCATCGACTGTCAATATTCAGACTTTTTTATTTCAATTCCAAATTCAAATATACTACTAGTTGTTTTCACACTTAGAATATTTGGCTGCGCTCATATCCTATAAATGGTTTCCTTTGGATGTTTTTCAGGCTCATTTTCTCCTTCCAGCTCATTACAAGGACATCACAGAAGAGAGAGCCATTGCTAAACTTTGTGGCTTTCCTGTTTGCAAAAATTCACTTGGAAATGTAAGAAAAATGTTTCATTTTTTTTATTTTTCTATGAGTGAGAATCATAATATTGGAATGCTTTTTTGGTGATAAAATGTCAATAGTTTTTTTTTTCTCAAATTATGCATATATAAATTCCATGGTAGCTTTTTGCACTTGAGGAACAGAAAACAAATTAATTCATCTACTTTAATGAAAAATTTTCAGCATCTCTTCTCATTCATGTGCATGAACATAAATATCGCTTTAGTCCCATGAAGTCTTAAAGGACATAATGAGATTTGCAACAACAAAAAATTTTAGCGGACCATTGTCCTCATCTTTGTCGCCATATTTGTCACAACGTTTCGGCCGTTGTACGCTCCGGCCTTCTTCAGGTGGTTGGAATTTCGAACTGAACCCTTTATTTCGATCACTGGGGTAGACTGTTCTAGTTCCACGTGCCATGTTTTGATGGATGTCAGTTATCAGTTATCTCCTGCTAATTTTCCCTCTGAAAGTTCTCCACTGCCTTAACCGGGTATTGAACTCACACTCTTTGGGTTTGTCACTGGATCTAACCAACGCCTTTATCCACTGTGCCATGTGTCCTTGTGACAAATATGGCGACAAAGATGAGGACAATGATCCGCATAATGTAAATACTGTACATAATACCTCATCTCAGAAATATAGACAGACTCTAACAAAAAATTTTTTTCCACTTTGTTATAGATTTTCCTAAAATTGTTCTTTTCCCACACACATCTGAGAAACTGCATCAATTTTAATTCAATTTGCTTAAAATATCACCAAAAGAAACTTAAAAGAATTTTTTCAAAATCAGTCAGTTATGTGCCATGCATGATGCACGCTTAGGCAATCATGTATCTTTCAATACATGACTGATGAGGCAGATTTTTTTCCCTACAGTAGGTTGCCATTTCTTTCTGTGGCAGACCAGTTGCCATCCAAGGCTATAGAACCCGGTCTGTCCTGCTATTTACCTATAGCTGGCGGGAGAAGAAGAGGATTCATATCTTTCCCAAGGGTCAGACAGTTATGTGCCATCCGTGATACACGCTTAGGCAATCATGTATCTTTCAATACATGACTGACGAGGCAGATTTTTTTCCTGCAGTAGGTTGCCATTTCTTTCTGTGGCAGACCAATTGCCATCCAAGGCTAGAGAACCCGGTCTGTCTTGTTATTTGCCTATAGTTGGGGGGAGAAGAAGAGGATTCATACCTTTCCCAAGGGTATTAGCATGTAAGTGAATGTAATGGATTCAACTGGAATTCGAACGCGGCTCACTGATTCCTCAATTCAAGTTCCTATCCATTACGAAAGTCTCTTTTTGGATATTAGTTACTTTTTTCTTTTTTTTTTTTTTTTTTTTTTTTTGACTGTGTGATTTTGTCTTTCATGTTGACAATGTGTAAAAGTTTTCAGAATATATCTGTAGAAAAGTCAAATCGAATAAAATAGACAAAAGGAAAACGAGTATTAAAATCCAAAAAGAGACTTTCACAGGAGCATCTTTAAAAAATTTTGAATTTTGAGTAACTATACAACATTCCACTTTTGTTTATCACCACTTGCCATGATAAAGTGAATGACAAAACGCGTCGGCAAAAAACTAAGTATATATATATATATATATATATAATTATTTATTTAAAAATATGATTCCAACACGCAATGGAATTGCGTGTTGGAATCATATTTTTATTTAAATAAATAATTATATTTATGCTCTACTTTCGTATCGAGCACTATTTTTTAAAAATAATTACAAAAATACTAAGGAACTTTGGATTATTTACCAAACCAGTTTCTTTCCTATTTTCTACAATATTTTCACATATATATATATATATATATATATATATATATATATATATATATAAAACTTCAAATGTTATTATAGTGGATACTTGTATTTGAAATAGATGCCCTATTTTTATTTTAAACAGTGTGTATTATATCTATTGGCCAGCATATTTAAGAAACCCTAATAAAGAAAATGTGCTCTATGCCAAGGCTTGAACCTGCATCCCTCTTTGTAGGATAAAACACTGTTGATCCAGCAAGCTTTATTACTTGGCTACAGTGTCACAGTCTACTATATATATATATATATATATATATATATATATCCTACTAAAGGAGTTGTGATACAGGGTCTAAAGATCACTTGAGGTGTAAAACTGACGATCACCATCCATTGTTGATTCCTATGCCCACGTTGTCTACATCTATAAATCTTTGATATTGAGTACTCTTACCCTATAAATATATCAAATTCTAAACAATATATTTTATATTTTTCAGGTGAAAAAGCAGAAATATCAGATATCTACTAAAACTAATAGGGTCTATGACATCACAGAGACAAAGGTATGTTGCAAATCTGTGTCCCAGAAAATATATCAAGTACTCCATAAATATTTTCCCATTATTTAAGCATGAAAATTTACCTATTATTTAAACCTAAATTGAAATATACCTATTCGTAAAAATAGTTTTAAAGTTTGCATAAAGGCAACATTCTTTTTGGATTTTTTTAACAGTTTAATTAAATATGGCAGCTCAGACAAATGTGATCAAATTATCACATTGAAACTGGCTGAGATAAAGAATTGTGAGTTGATAAAATAGTTGAATGTTTGCAGAAAACTGTTTTTTAATGTGTAGATAAAATTTCAAGGGAAGCAAACAACTTCAGTAAATCTCATTCCAGGAGTAAAGTGTTCAATTCAATAGCAGTGGGGGGAGTCATTGAAGGTGTCAAGATTTGGGTGAGGAGAAATCCATGAGGAAGATGGCAAAAGAGCTGGATATTTTGGATTGGTCACTAAGGAAGATTTAGGGCTAGAACCACACAAGATTCATCAATAGCTACTCTCAAGTACATCCAAGCAAAAACAGCTTCGCAGGGTGAAGGTGTTGGAGGGGATGCAGCTAGGTGCAACTAAAGCCTTCGCTTGTTCATACAGGAAGGTTTTCACTATGGAGGCTATGGTTAGCTACAAAAACAATTATACCACTTCACCAGGAAACATTCTTGCAGAATCTGTCAGAAAACATTTCAAGTGACAGAAACCAACTGGTGTTGTAGTTTGGGCTGTTGTTGTTTCTGCTCATTCAACATTACCCTCGGTGTTCATTGAAGAATGAGTGAAAGTGAATAGCAGAATTTACTAGCAGATATTGGAGAGGGACGTGCATTGCCCTGGCTGTCGGCCATATTTTGAAGTTGTTATCTCTTCACTGAAGACAGAGCTCCTGCACACACACACACACAGTCAATTTGACACAGAACTGGTGCAAGAGACATTTCTGTGGATTTATTGGCAAGTCAATCTGGTCTCCATCAAGCCCTGGCATTAATAAGATGGATTTTGTGACATGGCACATATTAGAGATTGATGTTTCACGTATCGCATTCTCAAGTGTGTCAGATCTGAAAATAGCTCTTATGAATTTGCGGTACAATTTGAGCCAAAAAGGTGCATAAAAAGTCATGCACTTCACTTGAGAGGAGATTAAGGGTGGAAGCAAAAAGTGACCACTTTGAATTCTAAAGACATATAAAATATTGTTAATAGACAGCACAGCATGTTCACTTTGATTAACCAAAATCCAAAACTTTTTTATTTTATGATCTGATGAATAATGGGTAAATCTACATGCCACCCCCTGGGTACAAAAGGATCTTATTTTCTGTTATTCTTTTGTAGATAGGTTCCTTTAGGATTGGGAAATTTGAAAGGTATATCCAAAGATTTCAACTCTATTTTAAAAATGTAATTTAAAATACTTGCATTATTTACATTATTCAGACTGTTATTCTCATCTTCATTCCCATATTTACAACGTTTTGGCTGTTGTATGCTCCAGCCTTCTTCAGGTGATTGGAATTTCGAACCAAACACTTTATTTCATTCACCGGGGTAGACTGTTCTAGTTCCACGTGCCATGCCTCTTCCGGATGTCTCAGTTATTTCCCTTTAACTCAACTCTCCAAATTTTGCTTCATCACTGCTGTGGCCTGATATTGAACTCACAACTCTTTGGGTCTAGTCACTGGGTTTAACGAATGCCTTTATCCATTGGGCCATGTGAATTTAAAATAATTCTTTGTTTTGCTCGACAGTAAAGAGCCCCCAATTTTTTTTTTTTATGAATTAATCAGAACAGAATTAGTCTTTTATAAAGTCCCTATTGACTTTAACTGACAATATTTTATTGTACTCGCTAAGCCTACTTGATGGAAAGGAGGACAAAACTCTCCTCACTAACAAATATATTTAAGTTACAAAGAAAACCAACTTTCCAGATGAATAAAAAAAAATATAATTTCAGTAGTCAATGAAACTATTATCCTTTTTTGACAATTTGATGTTTTCCCCATCATGATCTGATGACACAAATATGTATCAATCCTCACTCATGCTGATAACTGATTCATTCATTTTTTACAGTTTATCAACCCTTTGTAAGTTATTTAAAGCCAGAAAATATTTTTATATTCTAAGAATATTTTGGAGATAATAATGATTTAGTGATACAAGTCTTACTTGTTAACCCATAGCTGGGGGAGAACAGGTGGATTCATACCTTTCCCAAAAGTATTTGCACATAAGTGAATATAATGAAACCAACTGGAATTGGAACTTGGCTCTCCAATTAGGAATTCCAAGCCATTATACATTACACCACCTGCACAGCATACAACATCTGGTCACTAGTGTTGTATATTAAACAACAATAACATGTATCAGCATTTGCTAGGATGCTGTACCAACCCAAACCTCAGTCAACCTTTTTACCTCTTATAAACCAATTGGGAGTTTACCTTTTTGACTCTTGTGAAAACCAGACTCATGTCTACCTTTTTATTGTTTATAAAAAAGACAGTTAATTTGACATTAAATAACCTGGAAAAATTTGATATGCCATAAAACAAACCCATCAAATGTAATAAAGTCTTGCTTAAATTTTTTAATATTTCATGGGACAAATGAAGTATGGCTGAGTAAAAATGTCATTACTGCCAACAGGAAAATTGTTATTCCCAACATTGAAACACTAAAAGTCTTAAAGAGTAAATGCCAAATCTTTATAATTTAAAACTGATAAAATCTTCTTATCAATACTTACAAAAGTCTGTGTATTTTCAAAATCTTTTGAGTTGTTGATCTCCAGGTTGTTTGGGTTTTTTTTATTGCCATTTTCATTTTTTCTTTCCAACTTTTCAGAATTTCTGCAGCAGCAAATGTTATAAATCATCAAAGATATTTGAAAAGCAAATCCTGGAATCTCCTTTGTGGACTCGGGAATTGGAAAAGCCAGTGGAATTTCTTCTCCCAGACACAAAAACGTAAGCGCCAAACTAAATTTGACATACCTGCTCTTTTTTTTATTCTCATTCTGAAACTTTGCAGGCATTTCTACAAGTTAAATAAATATTTCTTTTCATATCAATTAACAGCATTTTATATTAATTTCTCATTTTTTCGAGTTCTTAAGTTTTATTCTAATTAATGGAAGATAGAAAATTCTGGCCATTGGTCTACTCTCTGGTGCTTAATAAAAATGGGGTACATTTATTTGATTATTTTATTTTTAAGGAAAGAGGATGTATTTGTTCTTTCACATAAAGGTATATAAAAAAAAAACAAATTAAGAAATCTTCTTTAACTCAAATATATGAAATCTAGGATATGATTTTTGCCTTTTTAAAAACATTCTACAATATTTTTTCAAACTTCATCTAATGAAAGCTTTCATTTGTTGATGTAAAATATATTCAAAACAATTTTTGCTGCAAAGTGAATTCCTTTTTCGGTGTGTTGTTCACAAGTAAAAACACATTTTAGAGAATAAGTTTCCAAAATTCTTTCAGCAGACTCTCTTGAAGTGAATTCATTATGTTTTATAATAAATTTATCTGTATAGTCAAGTATAGCAAAACAAGCACAAATGAACTCTGCCATTTGGCTAGATGGAACCGTAAGACCTCCTCAAGAAAGTCAGTCAAAATACTGACTCTCTGTAGCATCATCACTATCATTGCCTACCATGATCAGGGAACACATTTCCCATTGAAAATGTTTAATTAATTTTTTTGAATTTTCTCTAATAAAGAAAAAGATGGTAATGGAAATTTCTCCAGAAGTAATTTGTAGGCTTATAGAGACGTATAGCATAGTAAGGCATAATGTGTTAGTTCTGCAGACAATGAAAGACAACTGCTTAGTTGGTAATATTGTCTTTTTTGTAATTCTTTTAGAATTAAGTATAATTGTTCTTCCACCATGTTTTGTACATAGTTTGGAAAATTTTCTAACATGCTAAATCTTGTGAGTTTAGCATTATGTCCATGAATAAACCATTGTGGTAATGACATAGATGTTCCATCACACTGGAGATGGGCGTGAAGGTTTTGGTCAATGCCAATACATGTGTTTCAGGGTCAAGGACTATTCTATAAATTAGAATATAATCTTCCTTTTTTTTAAATTCAAAACTGTTAGGACAACACTTTGCTTCTTCCAATTGAGTAAAATCCTTTATTATATCAGCTGAAATAAAATCATGTAATTCATCAGTTTAAACCACTCGTTGTTTTGGAGATTTTCTGAATTTCCTTGTATTCAGAAAAAGAGACGGTTTTCTTATTTTTCTGAATGTATTTTAGGTATTGGATGTAAATCCAAATTCAGTTTGTTTCGTTTTCCTTTCAAAATAAATTTCATACAGAGAACAGAATTTTTCATAGAAAACCAATCAATATGATTAATGAATTTTATCCATTTTCCTACAAGGTCGAATTTTCCAAGAGGAAAAAAAAATGTCAATACTTCTTCCCTGTTATCAACTAGAACAGCCAAATGCAACACATTTGTTAACCATTTTTGTTAAGCAAAATATCAAAACAAACCTTATAATTTAATCTTTAAATAAATGCAACAGACTATTGGTTAGAAAATTTACCTCATAGCATTCATTTACAAAGCGGGGCATATACGCAATTGAAAATCATAAAAGTGAGGTAACTCACAGCTGTTTATAATTCATGGATTAGTTTTAAAAAAAAAAAAAAAAGGAAGAAAGGTGTAAATATGCATTTTAGTGTTGAAAATATGTCCAGGGAATTGAAATAATATCTGACAGATGTAATTCTATTCTGTTAATTTACGTTGTAAGAATACAATTTTTAAAGTTACCTCCCTTTTAGATTAGCAGTTTTCTAAGCAGCCATTCACAATTTTTTCTTTTGGGGGGTTTACATTACATCGGCCTTTTAGAATTCAGCTTGTTATATGACATGTGGGGGCCATATAATATTTGCAGGCCTTAATGTCTGTGGCTGACTATAGGCTGACAGAAGATAATAAAAATAAAATGAAAGCAAACAACATATAAAACACAAAAAGGAAATAAAATCTTATGCAAACAAAATATGACAAGACTTTTTTTTTAAATCAAGAAAGAACAAAATAAATTAAATTTAATTAAGATGTTAAATTTTTCGCAACCAGACATATTTTAAAAGACTCATAATTTTCAAACATTAAAATTTGGTATCCTTTAAAAAACTTCTTCATATTTTTAATTTTCCTTGCCAAAATTATGAAGACAAACACACTGAATATCAATTTAAAGCCAAAGTTTACCAAATAATGTTTTCATATGAACGATGACTATATTTTAACTAATTACAAGTCTGTAAATAAAACAATTTTAATCTACTTTAATAAAGCAATGTCCATCCAACTTTTGATGCCTTCATTATTCTACAGTCTGAGTAATTATTTCCTAATTAACAGATTTTAGTCATAACATTTGAAATTTCTGTCATTGACACAGATTCAAAAAATACATTTCATCTAAAGTTAGAATTAAATGTTCAAAAAAGGTTTTTTATGAATTCATGGTTTGATATTCTAAAATTTTGTCAAATAAAACCATTAAAAAAATAAATAAATAAACATTAATACTAAATATTTTGACTTAATTTAACCAATTATTTCACTGTCATTGTATCTGAGTAATCCTTTTAACCACTTCAGAAAAAATTTACCTTAAGTCACCAGAAAAGCATGATTTTTAATCTCTTCAAAAGAATTACCCCCTTATAAAGTGTGACCCCCCCTATATTTTGCATAAAAAACTAATCATAAAAGCTATACTCAAGATTATATACAGTTGTTTCTGGATGACGGTAGAAAGAACACAACTGATCTGATCAAAGCCACCAATCTCGTAGGGACCCTATCGTGTTATATTCACTGTTTGAAATCCCTGACATTGTAATTTGGCATTTGTTTCATGTTTGTTGCTTAATTTGTGTTTGTAAAACAAGTTTCAAAATAATTTTCTGCAACTAAGTTCCCTATATGAAAAATTAAAGTCCAAGCAATCAATTATCAGCATTTTTTCCTCTTTTGTGTCATCTCATATCACTTTCTATCACCTCAGTGCATATTAAAATATTGATTGATATAAACAAATTTTGGAATGTGGGCTAGGTTTTTAAACACTGAAATCCTTCATTTAGCTTAAAAATATGAGACGGTAAATTTTTAAACACCAAACCTCAGGATTTAATATGGAAATGTCAGACAATAAATTTTTAAACACAAACCTTAGTTTTAAAATATGAGGCAAGGTAAACTTTTACATACTAAAAACTTTGTTTTAGTTTTAAACCCCATTAATAGCAAAATGTGAAGTGGATTAAATTTTTAAAAACTGAAACGTTCGATATAGTTAAAACACAAAGCAGTGTAAATCTTTTAATTTTAATATAAAATTGTCACAGTGACTATTTTTTATTTTTTTTTACATAAAAATTCTTGATTTCGTTGAAAAAAAATGAGAGGAGGCAGGAAAGGTTTTAAGACTAAAATTATTCATTTAATTTAAAACGAAAACATTAAACTATTTTAATGAATTTTAACAAATTTGTTTAGATCAATGGTTCTCAAACATTTTTTTCTCTTGGTCGCATTTTCAGAATAAAAATTTACTCACGTCTCACTGAATTTTATGTGATAAAATGTACATTTAAAAATAAAAAAAACAGAGAGAAGATTAAAGGGAGGTAACTGCAGATTCAAATTCAGAACATTATCATTGATAACTTTCTCCTCCAATTTGCAGACCCTAGTTACTATATTCTTAATAGTTGCTATAAAACAAAAATATCACCATAGTAAAATCAGTCAATAATTATTTATAACTATTTATACTGGGACCCATGCATACAATTACAAGTAATCCATAGTAATATTCTAAATTTTGAAATCATATTTATTTTTGGTATATGAATTTTTTGAAATTGTTTTTAAATTTTTGATTGTCTTTCCATCATTCCATCTCACCTGCTATCCTCTTCCGCTGCACTGTTTGGGCACCACTGTCTTAGATTGGTCATTCTTTTAATATTAGGTTGGCCAGAAAATCCTAACTCACTTTGGAAGTGGAAAGAAAATAACAAATCTTAATCTCTGTCTGATGGAATTTCTAAGGGGTACTTTATTTCAAGTTTATTCCACACAGTCATGCCATCCAAGATAAGCCATCAGCTAGACCACATGTAAAACAAACTAAAGAAGGTGTACCCTGCTTTAGTTAATCGAGGTTAGGCTTTGTTTCAGTAAAAAATTGCTAGGCCACACAATGTCAGGTTGACTAAGGAGCAGTCCAAACAGATGGACGGTGTTGTAATTCTTCCACATCCACCACTCAATCCTGATGATGCTCCAAGTGACTATGGCCTATTCCGCTCAATAGCACACAGCCTCCGTGACCAGCAATCCAACACTTTGATGAAGTGAAGGAAGCTTGTTTACAGTTTTTTGATTCAAAGCCAGTAGACTGGCATCTGGGACAGATTTGGATGCTAGCTGATCACTGGCAAAAGATCATCAAGAATGATGGTTTTATTCTGAAGATTAAACATTGGTGTTGCTCCATTTTGTTGTCTTTCCACTTCTAAGTGAGTCCGGAGTTTCTGGCCAACCTAATATTTATTGAGGTGAAGTGACACAAAATAGTAATACTCTGTTTTTTAAATTGTTAATAAATTGTATTTGTCTTGTTGTCTTTATTGTTACTTCATTTTTCTACTTTTGTCTTTGCCAGTGGCTGGATGGGAGTTCAAGTTATTGGCGAAACGGACCCCTTAGAAGATTCAGAGCACATCAACGAAGCAGAAGAGAATAAAGCAGAAGATTCTTCTATTGTTGACAGCAGGAACTGGATAAATGATCTGCAGCAAAATCTGCTTGGAGAAAAACCTTTGGTCTTTAATCAAGAGGAAGACGAGGCAGCCGACAATTTAGATAGTGCTGAAGCCAATTCTGTTGCCGACTATGATGAAAATCAGGGTTTTAGCCTGGGTGACTTATCCGATATTCTTGAGGATCCGAATATGGATGATGCCGTCAGTGATATTTCTGAAAGGCTCTCAACCATGTTTGATTCTGATGATGACCCTGACACCACCGGTGAAGCAACTCTTCAGAAGAAAAGGTCCAAATGTTCACAAATAGACAGTCTCGCTGATGCACTCTCCGAGGTTAACATCTCAAAAGAAGAAAATCTGAAGACGCTGAAAAATGACTCTGGGAACAAGATGGATTATTACAAGAAGCTGTTTAATTGCCAGAAAAGGAGTTTGTCTTTTTTTATTGACCATGTCCCTTCGAGCATCTGCATGGAACCTCCTCACACATCAGAGGATATCGCAAAGAATGTGCAATCTCAGCCTGGTTCAGCATCAGCTGTGAATTTAGCAACACCAGAAATTGCACCATCTGCTGCCTGTGAATCTCCGAAATTGGAATCAAGTCAGCAGAAAATCCAGAAAAAGCTCCATTCTTGGATAACGCAAGAATCTCTGCAATATCTTGGTATAACAAAAGAAGAGGACAGTGATACAGGTGAAGATGCCAATGGAAATCCAGAGTTTGCAAAACTCTGTGATCGGTTAGACCTGAGAGGCTTGGAATTTGATGAACTTTTGGAAGAGCGCCTGCCCCAGACAGTAATTGCACCCAAGAAGAACCTGCCTTCCTATGAAGATTTACAAAAAGAAACAGCCAAGTTTAGTGTCAAAGTTAAAGAATATTATAAACCTCCGCCAAAGAAGAAAGAAGAGAAGGTGAGAGTGATTGCAATAATTTCTCGATTCCAATATGAATGCTGTACAATGAATTGTTTTGATACTTTTATAACTTTCAGGGAAGATGGTAATTGGTGACCAGTCAGTCAGCCATATAAGACCAGTTTTTATTTAGGTTATATTAACACCATAATAAAAAAGAATTGAAACGTGGAAGTTGGGTATATAAACAAACTTATGTATAAAGGTAAAAGACAATAGGAAAACTGTATTATTAGCTGATGTGTTTTGTCCAATGTGAACTTTTCAAGGCAAAAACGAAATGAATTTATTAAAAACAAAGTAACTATTAACAACAAAACAAAATGTCCTTAGCAATTAGAAGAATTTAGAAAATGCTATTGTATTCATATTGTCAATTGAAAATTACATTAAGTACTATCACCATTTTCTTTTGATTTCTTGATACAGTTGAGTACCTTTGCTTGGGAGAGTAGTAATTCTGTTAGGAAAGGTGATGTAGGGAAAAAGCCTGAGTGTAGATTAATGTTTGGATAATATTCAATGGCAGCACTCTCAAGGATTTTCCTTCTGAGTGAATTATTTTCTTTTTTTATGAGTGTAGCATTTTTAAAATCAAAATTGTGGTTGAATTTATTTCTGTGTATGACTAATGCATTAGTTGTTTTTTGTGGGGTCTCTTTTGTGCTCATAGATGTATTTTTTTAAATTTATGCTTGTTTCTCCAATATATTGGGAGGAGCAATTCAGTTTTCCTATTGTCTTTTACCTTTGTACATATTGTTTTTTTCTACAGGTTAACTCTGAGAAATTTTTCACAAACAAACTTATATATGCTTAACTTATATTGGTTGTATCTGTGCAGCAATTTAGCATTCATTTACATTTGTTTAAAGGCAAACCAAAATTTTGTTCGATTAAAGCACAATGAAAACATCCTTTGGTTAAAGATCAACAAACATGTATTCAGTTAAAAATCCACAAAAGATTCCTTTGGTTCAATGACTAGTGAATTTTTCTTTTCGTTAAAGTCCCATCAAAAGTTTCCTTTTCTTCTGTTTAGACCTTTTTCCTGGTTTCTCGATGGCGTTTAAGCAAATTGTCCAATGTTAGAGCACTGAATCCTTTCTGACTGTTAACTTCTTCAGGGAATCATTTACCGTTTATCAATCTTTTCATTTTATTTTTTTTTTATAAAATTCTTAAATCATAGTGAAGAGTCAGTTATTCAGTCAGTTAATTGCCATAGATGAGACAATGCTTGGGCAATCATGTCTCTTTTGATTCATGACGGACTTAGCAGATGGTTTTCCAGCAATAGGCTGCTATTTCATTCTGTGGTAGACTGCCTGCCAACCCATATATCTGGGGAGAGATAGATTCATGCCTTTCCTAAGAGTATGTAAGTGAATATAACAAGCTGATTGGATTTCAAACTCAACTTTCCAATTTCTCATTTTGAGCTCCTATCCATTACTCCACCCACACATCCAAGTGATGTGTAGAATAATTAAAGACAAATAGATATTATAAGATATTTCAAAATTTGATCAGCCTGTTTCACAAGGATCTTAGCTGAGTTACATTATACTCATGGCATTGTTTGAGATTAATATAAAAAAGGAGTTTTACACCTTGTGTAAAAAAAAAGTTTTTATAGTTTTTATAGTTTATTTCTGATTTATTTCATTTACAAATAGCCAGAGGCTGATGTTGTAATGAAAATTAACTAAAATTATAATGAAAGAAATGCTCATCAAAAAATTAATAATGGCTGACTTGACTTTCATCTTGTTAAAAAAACAATTAAAAATAATATGGCTTTTTGTTCCAGAGCTGAGTAAATGATTTTTAATATTTTCACTGCTGCAGACACACTTATACATCTTTAGGAAACATACATTATCTGCTGTTAACATATATATATATATATATATATATATATATATATATATATATATATATATATATGTTTGTGTGTGTGTTTTCAAGATATTGTATAATTTCAGTTCTTAGCATGTCTGTTATAAACTAGCTAGTGCTTAGTGCTATTTTCAAACCATGAATGATATATAGTAGCATACAATACAACCTATTTTGTGACGCGTTTTTATCATATTTCGTGTTGGGGATGTTGTTTAACTTAGTCTACAGAGTATCCAATTGGAACTAAAATGGCAGCATCCATGAGAAATCATCATCAGAGTCTTTTATAGTCATTTATTTTGAGTAAATCGCAATTTTTCATAAAATGGGCCAGTACAGCCAGGAAACAATTCAATAAAAATGAATCAAAGTCATGGTTTAACATTATACAAATAGTAAAATAAGTTGGATTGTTTATTTGGATCATTTGCAGAAAATTAATTACCTACAAGCAGGTTATTTTTCAGAATCATCCTCTATATTTCATATCATGGACAGTAATTTCATATACAGCTCCAAAAGCAACCACGTGAAAGTTGGCACAGAAAGTTGTTTTTTACAGTCAAAATGAATGAACACTTGGCAAATGTTTTGGAAGTTGCTTTTTTTTATATAAATAAAACTTGTATCCTTCTTGTGAGACACAGTTTGTAGCTGACAATGCGTTGCAACAGAGAGAAAGAGAGACCCCTTTTTTGTAGCAGGCATTTGTCCTGATTAATTCTTTAGTGGTTAGAGTGGAGTGGACCAGCCTGTCTTGTTTTTCTGGTGAAAGGGTAGAGAGGAATGGTGTCTAGTCCCTATTTTTCCTAGGTTTCTTTTGAGATCAGGAAGTAGTTTTGAAATGCAGTAAGTGCATGTGGAATTGTCCTTCATTTTGGTACAGGGTCTTTGACCTTTTGTCTTGCTTATCCACAAAGTAAGCAGATTGACTTGTCCTTAAGAATTCTGGTGCTAAGGAGATAAGTAGATGATACTTTTCAGGGGATTTAAAAAATATTTTTATTTTATTAAACTTTGCCGACAACTACAAACTTATCATATAATAATGTATGAGATTTCTACCTGTATTTAAATCAATAAAATGCCTAGATTCCTAAATTGAGTTTTTAAGGCAGACAGTATTTCAAAACCACTTTATGAAATCTCTGATCATGCAAATTGAGAAGTGAATGGTGTAAGAATTTCATCTTTTACTGTGTCTTTTCAAAAATAGATATAGAATTATTTTGTATAGCACAGCTGTGTTCTTTTCATGAAAAATGAATATTAAGGAAATCATCATTTCTTTAAAAAGATTCTTTTAAAAGCATATGTTAATAAATCGTTGTGGTCAGATGAAACACTATTTATCAACTTATTCTCTAGTTTTTAACGTCCCAAACAATATGACGCTGAATCAATGCCTGCAGCCTGACACATAGTTATTAGTGGAATTTTGATCTGAAATTTTCACTGTGTAATGTTCAATATATGTAATTAATATTCAACACAGAATTAAGTGCATTGACAATGAAAGAGATTATGTTGAAAAGAAATTTTTGTTGTGTAAAAAACTGTTTTTCTATACATTTTATATATCAGGTCATCCCATAAGTTCTGTCCGAATTTTGAATAAAGAAAACAAGTGACCAAATCTTACATTTAATTACAGATTCAATCAACAATGTATTTTCCCTGATTATCTATGACTTCCTTCCTTCTATTAACAAGCTTACTAATTCCATTACTGTAAAATTCTTTTGGCTTTGATTCAAAGAACTCACAAATGTCAGTTTTAACCTCTTCCTGTGTTACAAAAGCTGTTTCTTCCAAATGATTCTGTAAGCTACGAAAGAAATAGTAGTCTGAAGGAGCAAGATCGAGAGAATAAGGTGGATGAGGAATTTTCTCCCAACCAAGTTCTTTGATTTTTTGTAACATGATTCTTGCTGTGTGGGGTCGCGCATTGTCCTGATGAAACATCACCTCTTTTCGATTCACTAGAGCAGGTCTTTTTTCCTCAAAGCTTGGTTCAAACGCTCTAATTGCTGACAGTATATTTGAGCATTAATTGTTGCATTAGGTAGTAAGAATTCAAAGTGGATTATTCCTTGGCAATCCCACCAGATTGAAAGAAGAACCTTTTGCCCATGAAGTTCCCTTCTTAGCTGTGGCTGGGGTCCTTCCCTTTTACCAAGCCACTGTCTTAACATTTCGATCCATTTTTCATCGCCAGTCACAAGTCTATCCAAAAAAAGTGAAACAAGTTGGTGAGAATGGGGAGAAGAGCAGATGTCAACTCGGGATTTGAGGTTGTTTTCAGACAATTCATGAGGCACCCATTTTCCAAGTTTAGGAACTTTTCCAAGTTGTTGAAGATGACGATGAACAGTTGTATGGTTTGAACTGAGAACCACTGCCAATTCCTCAACTAATAAAGCAGGATTTTCTTCAAGGGCTACTTCAAGAAGCTTTTCATCAAACTCAACTGGACTTCCGGTTCGATCTTCATCTTCAAGGGTGAAATCTCCACCTCTGAATTTTGCAAACCATCTTCTGCAAGTTCTTTCATTCACACATTCCTCTCCACATTTCTCTGAGTGAATATTTCTAGCCGCTTCAGCTGCTGAGTTTCCTTTCTTGAGCTCATAAAGCATTATGTGCCTCAAATGATACTTGGGTACTTCCATGTTAGCAGGGTTTTAATCAAACAAAATTTAATTTTATTGTTCTCTGAAATAAAATTTGATCAGTTTAAATGCATCTAAACATAAAAATAATGTTCAGCTCCATTAGACATTATAAAATACTCTTTAAATTTTGTTCATTTTAACAAAAAGTTAAACTTCGGACAAAACTTATGGGATGACCTGATATATATATATATATATATATATATATATATATATATATATATATATATATATATATATATATATATAATCATCATTTTTTTGGTTTTCCTTTTCCAAATATTTTTCAACTGTCCTACATTTCTAGATTTTTTTCTGGTCCTCTTTTTCAAGACATTTTTTGGCACCACCTTTTCCAGACATTTTTCATTCTTCCTTTTTCCAGACATTTTGACTCTTTTTTTTTTTTTTTTTTTTTTTTTTCCAAACATTTTTTCTTTTATCTTTTCCAAACATTTTACAACAGTCCTATATTTCCAAACTTTTTCTGATCTTACTTTTCCAGACAGTTTTTGGCACCACCTCTTCCATACATTGTCTGTTCCTACCTTTTCCAAACATTTCTGGCCTTTCCTTTCCAAGATATTTTTTGACTTTTCTTTTTTCCAGACATTTTCAACTCCTTCTTTTCCAGACATTTTTTAGCCAAAGATTTTTCAACTGTGCTTTGTTTCCAGATTTTATTCTGTTCCTTTTTTTTGCAGACTTCTGATGTTGAAAAACCTGTCTATGTACTTCCACCTGTTGATTCCTTTTCTCAAATGACTTTAAGAAGATCCATTGTTCTGCAACAACTTGGAAAAAGGTAAGAGCCTCTTCTACTCTTCATAATTTCTAACACTAGAATTTTTTGCAACATATGTCAGTGTGTTGAAATCCTCACAGTATTTAGTATTCTTAAAATTATCGCTAACATTTTTGTCAAGATTTACAAACTTTACATTTCATTCAGTTTTGCAAACCAATCAATGAAATTTGAATTTGTTTGGATAAAACTTTGATAAAAAGCCTACCTCGTAGTTTAATAATTTATTTAATTTAATAGGACTTCTTAGTAAACAATATTTTTTTTACATCTGCTACCACATGTCCTAAATAATTTTATGAAAACTCTAGAAATTCAACACCAAGCATTTTATTGATTATATTAATTAAAAGCAGAAGTCTTTGAAAAATTTAAGTGTATAATAATTTTAATTTGTTTATGTGAGATTCAGATGATAATGTATTCATAAGTATGTGTGTATGTCTAGGACACAGTATTTACTCTGCCTCCCCCCCCCCACACACACACACACGAGGACGAGATGTGACACAAGGTGTATTTTTAGGTGGGGACCCGAGCACATAAAAATTCCCCTCAGTCCCCGCAACTGTCGGTTACACTGGCCTCGGTGCAAGCACCGATCCCTCCCTCTGATACAATGGGAGGACGCTGCTTCGGGCAGCTGTTCCCCACGGCTGGGCACCTCTTCGGTATAATTTTCTCAGTTGCCCCTCTGTCCTTTGACAGAGAAGCCCCTGAGCGCACTCTATCCAAGGACAGAGATGCAACTGAGAGATGATAAGTAAACATGTACCTACTCAAAATTAGTACACACTTGTTTTAGATAAACATACTTTACTAACATAGGTAAAGATATGTACATATCTAATGGTTAGATTCTTTAAGAATAGATTCAATAAAGGTTGGATGTCATTTAATGTTTTTGACTTGGGTTTATGGTTGGTCTATAGTTGACTATAAACAACACATCAAAAACGTCCTCACGTTTAGAAAACGGCAACTGAATTTGTTAGTGTTAAAATAGCTTTAACTCCAAGCTATACTAATTATCGCCTTAGTTGAATTAACGCCTCCCTGTGAAATTAATCAGGGGAGATAACTAGATATAGACAAAAGCATAGGGTAAACTGGAGATCATTTTTAGAATTTTTAGAATTTTTTTTTATGTATACCTTCCCACTATTTTCTTATCTGTAAATTTAATTTGTTACAGTATTAAATTTTTCTTTCTTTTAAATTTACCTGAATATAAATTATTATCAAATGCTTCTCTTCATTCAAGAGCTGTGTACCTCCTTTTTAGTGAGTCGTAAGTTCTCTCCCTTGGATTGAATTTAAACTCCAGTTACTCTTAATATTGCATGTATTTTATTTATATCTTTCACATAAATGATACATTTTTAACCTATGAAGATATTTTAATATTCTCCACGCTAAAAGCTGGTTAATGTTATTTGATTATATAAAATCCATACAATTTTGTACACATTTACATGTAAAGTTACTCGTAACTTTCATTGGTCAACAAATGCTTGTTATCACTTCCAAAATGCCCATTGTAGACGAGACTTTCTAAATGCAGATTCTGGTAGTAATAACGCCTTCAAATAATACTCGCACTGATGATACTTGTTCAAATAGTAATCGCCAAATAGTAATTCGTATAATGACCAGTATAGAGAAATAATAGATAGTATAGAGAATAGCGATCACTTAGACGTCACACTAATTCCCATTTATATGTTTCCTTTACAATCACATGATCTACTTATTTAATAATGGAATCGCCCATGTTTGCTCATTGGTGATCTGTGTTCAAACTACGGTGTCAGCAACGACATGTTATCCCTATGTAACAACATGCTAAACGGAAACTTTAAGTTTTAATTGAATCTTTTATTCCCACTATCATGTATACAAAAAAAAATCCTCTGCAGTGTTAGATTTGCTAAGCATTCTTTCTTCATTGGGTCCCTAAAATTACAGTTGTTTCTTTCTAATTGTTATCAGCATTTTCCTTTTAGTTTCAATACAGACACATAAATAACTGCTGAATGAGTATAGCTAAGGCATCAAGACTATATAAGTACCTAAGCAGTAAGTGCGTGGTGGTGGTGGGGGGGGGCAGAATATAATATGCGAGATTAATGACTAACACTGAATTGAGAGAATGCAGAGGGAATTGTTAGACATTTTCATGACGGTCGTCTTCGAGTATAGAATCCAGAGGTTGGCAGTGAATATTTCGGAGACAGTAGGAAAGCGTAGTTCAGGTTCGCAGTGGATATCTTAGCAGAGCGTCGTTCTTCCTTCTATCCTCTTCGCCTGTCAAGTTAGCACTGGTCCTTCCGGTAGGTTAAACAAAGATGGCCGCCTTTATACACGACGAATACAATGTTCTGCGGCTTCTGATTGGTTAAGCTTCTATTGGTAGACTATAAAGGAAGTTGAGTCATCTGGATTGGCTCACTAGTCATACATGCATATCCAAAAAACCGTAACAGGAATCACATTTCAAAACAATTATTACTACTTTATCTACCATTAATTGTAATTAGTTTGAATTGCTTATTGAAAGTGGATCTGATAAGTGGAATTATATTATTTACATTATTTGTTGTTATTCTTTGGTTTTCTTTGAATTCATTCTTTGCTATTGGAATTATTAGCTCTGTACATGTGTTTATAAATTCCATTTACTTAACTATTTAAGATAAAATATAAAAATATAAAATGTTTTAATGTTGTTGCTGTGTTCTTTGGGAGAAAAGACTCACCTTTCTTGAGCCAACCTTTCTGTACATCATTATGTCAAAAAAGCTCAATTTTTCTTTCATCACTCAATAGTACTTTTTCCCAAAAGAAACTTTCTTTGTTCAAGAACGTTTTAGCAGAATTAAATTGAGCAACAATGTGACATGGTTTGTGAAGAGGGGTTCATTGTAGTCGGTTTCCATAAAACCCATTTCTATTTAAACAACATTGTATTGTTAACCATCGTATCCAAACTTTTGATCATGTCTTTCAAAACAATGCTTGGCTTTTATATTAACTTCATGACAGTTTGTGTGCAGTTCTTGGTGACAATTTGGGTTTTCTTCCACGCCCAGGAAAATTCTCTGTTGTGCCAAACTGTTTAAACTTTTATATAATAGATCTCGAGATAGCTAACTGGTTTGAAATAGTGCTGTAACTTCTTCCCGACTTGTGGAAGTTAATAATTCTCTGTCTCAAGTCAACACTAAGCTCCTTTCTCTTCCCCATCATGTTGTTAACGTAAGAATAACAATGGCCACACTTTATGCACCATGTGATGTTCTTTACTGGAATTATCACAAATATTCTATTGACTAAATAGTCTAGAAGGCTTCACCAATAAAATAATTATGTAAATTACTTACACAAATCATTCAATTTAAAACAATATTTTCTACTGTGCAAATAATTTTCTTTTCCTATTTTGCATAATTTGCCTGTCAAATTTGTTGTATTTAACCTGTTGTTCTAAAAATTGAGTTTTATATTCCTTTTTTTTTTTTTTGTGTGTGTTTATTAACATATAAAAAGACATGGCATCATACAGGCATTAAATTCTGAGAAATGGATAAAAATATTCAGAATAGATGAGTGTACAAATAATTTTGTCATTGACTCTATATAAATAATTTGTGCATGTAAGTAAGACCAACAAAGAAAGTTTTGCGAATTTTTCTATGAATTTTTCTTGTTTCCTTACAAGAATTTTTATTTTTGGTTCAAGTGAGAGTAAGAATTGTTCATTGGATATTTGATCCAGTTTGAATGTTTTCAATCATTCTCTGGTCATTATCAAAAACAAAGATTTTGAAAGAGTTCTGGAAAGATTGCCAAAAGAAAACAAGTTTAAAACATCGATACTTAACATTGCTATCATATTTAAGATGATGATTTTTAAATTTAAATTTCAAATATTGGATGGAATATAATAAGGCTTGCCTACTGTTTACCAGGCCCATGGTACTGGAGGTAGATAACAATTTGAATAAAATAGTTGACTAAATGGAATAAGTACAAGTGACTAAAATAGTAATGCAATCTGATCACAATATTTTGACAAGTCCACCTCAGGCCTCGTTGAAAAATCTGATCATCAGTTGAACTCTTATTGTACTGATATGTAAATGACTGTATAATAAGCACAGCTAAGGCACAGAGACTATATAAGTGCCCAATCTGTAAGGGGGGAGGGGGCAGAATAGGATACGTGAGATTAACGACTACTGTGGGATTGAAAAAATACAAAAGGAATTACATTTTATGACTGTTTCTGTTTTCTTTAGAATTTTCTCGTAAAATGGCATTATCAACATTCATTAGTAAAATTCTATATTTTGTCATTTTGTGTCTTTTCTTCATCAGTGAGGAAATTGTTCACTGCATTAAATATGGCATCCAATGTTCTTTTCCATTTAATTTCTAACGATATTGTCTAATCTCTTCATATCTTGTTTACTTTCTGAATGTCACCTTTCATTATTCCTTTAGACAACACAGATATTTTCCGCATGACTTACAACAACGTCAGGTTGAAACAACACTCCACCAAGCTTAAGATATCATTCTGATTGATTTTTCTTATTATATAAACCATAGTTCTTTGCGAATAGATTAAAAAGCAGAGAAATTTAAGGGGGGGGGAGCTTATTTTCCTGTATGAAATACAAAACAAAGGAAATGCTCAAAGGAAAAAAATAAAAATAAAAACAGGACATTTTGTTTACTTTTGTGATTAGTAATTATTACGAAAACATGATAATGATTTTTTTGGGTATAAGATGACTAAATCAAAACTCATTGAGAAAATGATTCAAGGCTTACGGCCGCATCACATTGAAACATCAGTTCCCTTACAATCACAAAAGTTAAGCAACCTCAAGCGTGGTCAGTACCTCGATGGTTGACCACTTGGGAAAACCAGGTACTGTAAACAGAATGATTGAAAGACAATCTGAGATTTAGAAACCATTTCAAAAAATTCATATGCCAAAAATAAATGATTTCAAAATATTATCATGGATTACTTGTAATTGCATGTATGAGTCCCAGTATAAATAGTTATGAATAATTATTGATCGATTTTTATCACTTTGATATTTTAGCATTATATCAAGTATTAAGAATATAGGAACTAGGGTCTGCAAATTAGAGGAGAGAGTTATCAATGATACTGTTCGGACTTTGAATCTGAGGTTATCTCCCTTTAACCCTCACTCTGTTTTCTATTTTGATGTACTTTTTATCACATGAAATTTGATGAGGCGTGAGAAAATTTTCATTCCGAAAATGCAACCCAGAAAAATAAGTTTGGGAACCACTGTACTAGATAATGACTTGGAATTGTTAATCAGACAGCCAAATTCCAATTCTTTTTGGGTTTGTTATATTTACTTATGTTCAAATGCCCTTGGGAAAGGTATAAATCCACCTCTTCCTCCCCCAGCTATGGGTTAATTAGTAAGGTTTGTATCACTAAAGCATTATCTCAAAAAAAAAAATTCTTAAAATGTAAAAATATTTTCTAGCTTTAAATAAACTGCAACTGGTTAATAAGGCATAAAAACCAAATCCATCAATTAGTCAATATATATCCACACCTGTTTTCACTTTTCCATTCTCCTTTTGGCCATTCTTTTTACTAATAACCATATCTTCAGAAAATCTTACAATCAAATAGTTTTTCTTTTCTTCTTGTTGTTATTAACTTTCGCGTAGTTCTTTCATTTTTTTCTTCATAAGTTTGCTATCAACAAAGTGTCATCTATAATTTTGAAATGATTTATTAGTCCAACACTATTTCTCATTACCACATTTAGTAGGACCCTCTTGATCGGGGCTAGTTTTTGTTTTAGTCACTTCATCCAAAGCAAGGCAATAAAGCCACTAAGGCGCAGCAAAATGTTACTAAATGTGAAAGAATGTGATAATGGGTCACCCAAAAAGAAATATAAAGACATACTGAAAAAAAAAACACTCAGCACTTGTCACATCAACCATCATCTGTGGTCCGACCTATCCACAAACTGTGAGACCTGGTGACTTATTGTCCATCAAGCCATCTCTTCCTACAATGATTTCTTGACATTTGACAAAAATCAGTATAAACAGATGTCATAAATTGTTTTGAGATGATGTTTAAACTAAGCACATATATTTTAATCTTTTCTGTATATAATATTGATTAATATTTTGTTTTTAATCATTTCATCCCAAGCAAGGCAATAAAGCCACTAGGATGCAAGAAATTACTGAGAGTGAGAGAATATGAGAAAAATAAAAATAAAAGTATTCAGGAGAGAGAACAATAAAAGAACACAAATTAAGAAAACAAGATAATATTTTAATTACACATATGTTCCAGTGCCCCTGCTATTTACCTTGAACTCTTTGATAAAATCCAAAGAAGAATCATCAATATTATTGGTCCTGATCTGGCAGCAGGGCTTCAATTACTTTCCTATCATTGTAAGGTTGCCTCTGTGTGTCTTTTCTATAAATACTTTCATGGTAATTGTTCAGATGAGCGCTTCATTATGCTACTGAGGGTTTTTGAATTTCAGTGCAATGCTCGACTGGCGTCAAGATCTCATGAATTTACAGTTGAGCTGTCTAGATGTAGCTGTAAATTCTATGCTAACAGTTTTCTTTTTCTCACACTTGGGGAAACTCCTTTCCAGCTCCATGCTTTCCAACTAAGTTTAATATGCAAAAATTTAAATGCAATGTCAATCACTATCCACTGTCCTCCTGATTACTCTTTCCTCTTCCTGCTCATTATTAATGTTTCTGTACCTAATTCCCCCCACCCCAATAACCCCTTGTGTCTTAGGGGCTTTACTGCCTTGCTTAGGGTGATACCAAAAATAATACGATTGACATGGCATTTAAATTTTTGAAGATCAAAGTTTATTGGGAAGCAAGAAGATGGAAGAGAGTTCATTGATCACCAAAATTAAGCAACATTGAACATGGTTACTACCTAGATGGGTGACTGCTTGGGAATACCAGGTGGTGTAAACTTGGTGGTGTGATGGATAATGCCTCAGAACTGCAAATCAGAGAACCGAGTTCTAGTTCCAGTTGGGTTCATTATATTCACTTATGTGCAAATAATCTTGGGAAAAGGCATGAATCCATCTCTTTTTCTAACAGCATTAGGTTAAATTAGTAGGACTCGTATCAATAAATCATTATTATCTCCAAAAAGTTCTTATAATCTAAAAATATTTTCTGGCTTTAAATAACCCACAAAAGCTGTCAAGAAAACAAAGCAATCAATACTAAGTTTGGTTATTTCCCTTTTTACCATCTGAACACTTTTTAATTCATTTTTGTCTTTTCCGTACAGATTGTTGATTTTGGCATTTCAAACTAATTTTCTTAACACTCGTTTTAATTTCTTATTTAGAAATTATTTCCTTCTTATTTTCATTCAGAACAATAACTGGTTTTCCTACTCGTTTTTATCAAAAGGGCTTTTAGAAAAAATATTATTATTATGAAAAATATTTCAAATGAAAAACATGAAAATTTTCAAGCTCAGTTCAAAGCTTATGACACAAAATGAGTCCAATGTGGAGATTTTGTTGCCTTTGAGGATGTTCCCAGTCACTTGGACAAATAAGTTGTCTATTTGCAGTGTTTGTTGTTCAAATTTCAGCTTGTTAGGCAAAATCAGTTTCTATGTTCAACAAATGTTTTATCTATGGCTAGCTGAATGTATATATAATTTTGTATGTATACGATTGCAAAAAACAATCACAAAAACCACCATCCATTATATTTTTCAAATAAAAATATTGCTTGTTAATTTAATATATTTTTTTTAACTTTCTTCATTTCAGAATAAACAGCTTGTTAAGTCCCATGGATATTCTAATTGGAGAAATATCCACTGAAATAAATGAACTCGTTTCTACCTTCAAGTAAGAATTTTTTTATTTTTTTACTATTTTTTTAAAAAGTTTAATAGGAGTAGATAGGTTTGCCTATTATCCAGTTTACTCTTCTCCCCAGTTTTTCAAATAGAGATTTATCCCTTGTTTCCTGTTTAGGATTCGGTTTCTGGTTCCTTCTTAAAATCTACTCATTCTCTTTCATTTTCAGTAGCCCTTTGTGTCTTAGTGGTATTATCACCTTACTTGAGGGAATTGATTAAAAAAAGGTTATATATATATATATATATATATATATATATATATATATATATATACACACACACACACAAATAATGCCTATCATTATTTACAGTCTTCTTGATTCCTCTTCTTCTTCTTGTGTTCTCACTCCTTAAAATAATGTTTCTCTTTTTTTCTTATTCTTTCACACTCAGTAACCCCTTGTGTCTTAGTGGCTTTACTGCCTTGTATGGGGTGAAATGAGTAAAAAAAAAAAAAAGAAAAGAAAAGAAAAAAGTGTCTGTCTATATTTCTGAGATGACGTATGATGTACACTATTTACATTGTTCAGACTATTGTCCTCATCTTTGTTGCCATATTTATCACAACGTTTCGGCCGTTGAACGCTCCGGCCTTTTTCAGGTGGTTGGAATGTCGAACTGATTCAGATGGTTAAGAAAGTTCTACCAGAAATTAGCAAGAATCATTTTAACTTTACCCCAGGCATGTTATTTTGGAGTTACGAGAACCAGGGAATGGCTTTTTTTGGCCTGCCTATTTTAAGATGCCATAGAGATGCAAATAATGGCTTAACTGGGTCTTATTGTTTTACTGTTGAACTAGCTAGCTGCGACTGCCACTTCTATTCTAACATAACAGTTTGTTTTTTTTCTCGCACTTTTTCCCTGTGGAACTCTTTTCCAATTTCTTGCTTCCCTGCCACCTGATTTAAATGCAAAATCAATCGCCATCTTCTGTCTTGCTGAGCCCTGTTCCATTATTGTCCTCTCTTCACTAAGGTCTTCTCTTTCTCTTCTTGCAACCTCCTGCATCTTAGTAGCATTATTGCTTTGCTTGGGGTGAATTGATTAAAATAAAAAAATTGTTTGAAATTTTTCAGGATTTTTCTTTTACCTTTTATCTTTTTATTTTAAATTTTCATTGAATCTGGAATGAGTGGCATCATCAAACGTGTGAGAGTTTCAAAAATAAATAAACCAAATGCTTCAATGTATTCATTTAGAATGCAAAGATTTCATCGTGAATTTACTTTGAAATATTTGTGCACTAAACTTATAGAATACCTGTATTCGGAGGCTAAAGTAAGAATCAAGGTAATTTTCTAAAATTACAAAAAATCCTGCACGTCAGCCTATATTTGCTGACATCAAGAATTACGGAAATAAATTCACTATGTTCCCAATTACTTTTAAAATATTTTGACAATATTTTCATGACAATCTATTTTTAGTAACATATTTGCAGTTTGAAATCATTATCTCAATCAGCTAAGGATCAGTGTTAATTAAAAGATGTGTTTGAGCCTTCCCCCCTACCTCACCTCCCATATCACTATATTCACAGTTAGCTTTAAAATCACTCAACAAAATATTTTCATGGCAATCTATCATATTTGCTGGCCTATTGGACTTGGATTTTTTCAAAAAGGTGCACCAAAAGTTTTACCCTCTGACCAATATGGCAGTATCATGTATGAAATGGACAGGAAAGACCACGAAAAAAATTGCGTTTCACCCAGAATCAGTGCATGCATAGAGCTTAGCTCTGAAACTAGGATTCCTGAAAATGAACAGACATATCAATAAAAAATATCCCTGAATAATTCAGGAAAAAGAAATTTAGAATTTTCTGGAATTGTACAATATTTTGCTGCTTGTTTTGTAGAAATCCCAGATTTTACAGAAATATTTGCTTTGACTGTGATATTTCTGCTTGCTTTGTATGTTTTTTTGTTGATATACAGGTATTATCAGGTCATCCCATAAGTTCTGTCCGAATTTTGAATAAAGAAAACAAGTGACCAAATGTTACATTTAATTACAGATTCAATCAACAATGTATTTTCCCTGATTATCTATGACTTCCTTCCTTCTATTAACAAGCTTACTAATTCCATTACTGTAAAATTCTTTTGGCTTTGATTCAAAGAACTCACAAATGTCAGTTTTAACCTCTTCCTGTGTTACAAAAGCTGTTTCTTCCAAATGATTCTGTAAGCTATGAAACAAATAGTAGTCTGAAGGAGCAAGATCAGGAGAATAAGGTGGATGAGGAATTTTCTCCCAACCAAGTTCTTCGATTTTTTTGTGACATTATTCTTGCTGTGTGGGGTCGCGCATTGTCCTGATGAAACATTACCCCTTTTCGATTCACTAGAGCAGGTCTTTTTTCCTCAAAGCTTGGTTCAAACGCTCTAATTGCTGACAGTATATTTGAGCATTAATTGTTGCATTAGGTAGTAAGAATTCAAAGTGGATTATTCCTTGGCAATCCCACCAGATTGAAAGAAGAACCTTTTGCCCATGAAGTTCCCTTCTCAGCTGTGACTGGGGTCCTTCCCCTTTACCAAGCCACTGTCTATGACGCTTAACATTTAGATAAAAGATCCATTTTTCGTTGCCAGTCACAAGTCTATCCAAAAAAGGTGAAACAAGTTAGCGAGAATGGAGAGAAGAGCAGATGTCAACTCAGGATTTGAGGTTGTTTTCAGACAATTCATGAGGCACACATTTTCCAAGTTTAGGAACTTTTCCAAGTTGTTGAAGATGACGATGAACAGTTGTATGGTTTGAACTGAGAACCACTGCCAATTCCTCAACTAATAAAGCAGGATTTTCTTCAAGGGCTACTTCAAGAAGCTTTTCATCAAACTCAACTGGACTTCCGGTTCGATCTTCATCTTCAAGGGTGAAATCTCCACCTCTGAATTTTGCAAACCATCTTCTGCAAGTTCTTTCATTCACACATTCCTCTCCACATTTCTCTGAGTGAATATTTCTAGCCGCTTCGGCTGCTGAGTTTCCTTTCTTGAACTCATAAAGCATTATGTGCCTCAAATGATACTTGGGTACTTCCATGTTAGCAGGGTTTTAATCAAACAAAATTTAACTTTATTGTTCTCTGAAATAAGATTTGATCAGTTTAAATGCATCTGAACATTAAAAGTGTTCAACTCCATTAGACATTATAAAATACTCTTTAAATTTTGTTCATTTTAACAAAAAGTTAAAATTCGGACAGAACTTATGGAATGACCTGATAGAATTTGCTTTTCTGCATGTATGCTATGGGACTTTATTTACCAACAAGTACCATATTTCTGGGGTTTTTTGCCTATTACCATATGTACCAATGTTCATGGATACCAATAGATTTCTTTGCAGCTATTAGGAATTTACTGTATATACAGATGTTGCTCACTGTAAAACAACTAAAACAATTTTTAATAAATGCATGATTAAATATTCTAAAATTATTTTCCCAAGAAAAGTTCAGGTAATTAAACCATAACTAATTTCTTTTAAAAAAAAGTTGCATAATTTGTGTTAATATTGTAAGTGTTTCCTCATGGTTAGTGAGAAGGTCTCATAAAGGTAAGGTTATAAGTTTGAGATTTTTGGTTGTGATGCATACATTTGTTTTTCTTAAATATTCCATGCTAAAATCTGGGTGCATCCATTGTGTGTGTGTCCAACAGGCCAGCAAATACAGTAACATATTTGGAGTTTGAAATCAATATCTCAACCAGCTATTGATCAGGGTGTCAAATAATGAAAAATTGTTCTTGAGCCTCCCACCATCTCTAAAGTTTAAATCTGGTTAATTTCCTCAACAGATGCAGAAAATCTGAAGTTAATCCAAACCTGATCTGATTCTTAAAACATTGGCCTATTCTGTAATGGCACAAACATTTGCAGAAAAGACACAAGACAATTATAACAGAAAATGAGGACATTAAGTCAAAAGAGATTCTGTATATTATCATTGTTAACCATTCTGACTTTTGTGGTCCTACCTAGGATTGAACTTACCATCTTTGGCTAAAAAAATTCTTCAGATATTAGACTCTCACTCCTCAGCTTAATGGATGCGCTATAAGCAGTAGCATGCTTGTCTCCCTTCCTGCCAAAGTAGATTTAATCTTTAGGCATTATTTAAGTTGAAATTTCTTGTCAGGGAGAAAATATTCTATTTGGTGAAATACTGTCACTCAGTTTATTAATCAAGGGTCCTGTTTTAACAATAAATGATAATTTGCTCATCTGAAAAATTTCAAATTCTTGGCATTGTTAAGAATAAGAAATCAATCTGTGGACAATTGCAAATTCATAACTTATTTTTTCTTCTTTTTTAACTTGGCCAACAATGTCTACAGAGTCCAGTCTACCTGTTATTTAACCCATAGCGCCTGGGGGAAGTAGTGGATTCATGCCTTATCCAAGAATATTTGTGAAAAAGTGAATGTAACAAATTCTTTTGGGAAGAATAAAAAATCTGCTAGAAGTTTGTCTGAGAATGTCACAGACTGTTATGTGGAATTCTTGATGCTGTTTCTGAATGTGATTGTCTTGTCTGTTTGAAATGAAAATTGGTTTCAAGCAATTTGTTTTTCTTTCAGTTTGCAAAATGAAACAATTGTCTTTAAACCTGCAGAATGGAGTGCAATTGGTATCTTCTTGATTCTCATGTAAGTATGGATTTTACAACCTGTTAGAGATGCACACACTTGATTATGCGCGTACATATTATACACACTGGCATAAAAGGCATTTTCTTATTTTAAAACACGAGTAAATCTATTAATCAAACAAAAAATAAATAAAGGGTGGATGACATTCATGGCCAACTTGTACATAGAAGGAAGCAGATTCGAATCCTGCTAGAGAGTGTAAATCTTTCTTTAATAAGATTCCTCAAACATTCAGGTCGGTAGACAAAAATAAATATACTGTTGAATAAAGTAATGGAGTGTCTACTCAAATATGAGTATCCACTAAAAATAATATTTCAAGTGATATATATGTGTGTGTATATATATATATATATATATATATATATATATATGGTGTGTTTCGGTAGCAATCCTTCATTTATACATGTTTCATTAAAGACAACAGACAAGGTACTGCAATTAATCTTTTTTTTCATTTTTCTTGTGCTCAAACAAATGTTTTCTTTTCTGGATACAGTGTGTGTAGAAACTGTACAAATGTTCTATAATTCCAAGTGCTTTCGCTTATTATGTGCTGTGGTCAACTGGATGTAATGTAAGGTGTCTGGATAGGCATGTAGTTGTGCAACAGATGTAATTATTTACGAATTCAGTTTGATCAGGAAAACAGTTCCTTTAGGGGGATTTGAACTCATAAATAATGTTCATTTGTTGTTATTTTTGAAGATAAGGTTAGCTGTTTTAAATTTTTTGCATTAGATAATTTAATTTTTTTTGTTTGGATCAATTGGGGTAGTGGATTTCTTTAAGATATTTCTAACTGAAGATTCATCTTGTTTGAAGTTGACCAGCTCCATTAGAACCCATTTAAACATACACACAAACTTACCAGAGTCCATCTAAAACATACTAGTAGAAAATACAAACATAATATCCTCATCTACGTGGAAAAAAAGATTAAAAATAATGGAAGCCTTAATAATAAAAAAGAAAAGTAATATTAATAATATTAACTACAAACATAGCCACAATGTGCTGACCATGTTCGGAAAATATAACGTCCCTAGAATTCTAGAAACATACTCACAATCCATACATCCAGTTAAAAAGCAAAAATAAAATCATCCTTGATAATGGCTAAAAGTATAGCTGAAAGCTCTTGGAATTATAGAGCATTTGGACAGTTTCTAAACACTCTGTGTCTAAAAAAGAAAACACTTGTTGAAACACCAGAAAAATCAAATAAAAAACATAATTGCAGTACCTTGTCTGTCATTTTTAATGAAATATATATGGTGGACTCTCTTATTGCAGACAACAAATGAGAGCTTAATAAAATAAAGAGGTGGCCAACTTTTATGGACATGCATGTATCTCCTGCAGTCTGGAGATATTTTGCAAACTTTTAGACATATGGAGCACAGGTGTTTGAACCATTTTCCTTAAGTAGTTGAGGATCAATTGCCACATGTTTCCACAAGTAGAGAACAAGTCCTACTTTACTGCATGCGACAAAGCTACAGTGGCAGGTAATGCTATCATCGAGAGAAGCAACATGCTGCCAACTTACTTTCATATTTGCAAGCATAATATGCAGATGTTATTGTACTTCTACATGCAAAATTGCTGCATCTTCACATACCTTTAAAAACATTTTAGGTAAAAGAATCTCATGTTTGTTAGATGAAAGTATAAAGGTGTTTTTCTAATGTTTTTTGTAGTTCTTTTCATTTGTCACTTCCCACCTCTCATATTTATCTTGTACCCCTTTGTTTCATACCATAAATAAATATCTCAGCCATGTGCTATATGCAGTCGTTATTTTGCTAAGCCGTTGGTATTTTTTTTTTATTTTATCAGGTTGTCCAAAAAACTGGAGAAAGTGGATGTTGCCCTGCAGGCCACAAATGTTCAAGACAAATTCGCTGATATTCTTAATCTTAATTTCCATGAAGCTAGACAAATTTTAGAAAATAAAATTTTGCTCTTATAATTGCATGGATGATTCAGCTACATCTCTCCCACAACAACCATCTTTTTTTTTTTCTTTTTTTTTTTTTTCTTTTTTTTTCTTTTTTTTTTTTTTTTTTGCATCATCAGTGCTAAATGTTCTTTTTTCATGAGCATTCACTCATGATCACCTTCCTGCTAAAAACCCACATCATGCATCTTGCATGTATATATTTTCCAGATTATACTAATCTATTCTAGTTAAACGAGATGAATTGCAAGTTGCATTATGATACCCTATGGCGATCAACTCCCTTGTCTAAATCCCAGGGGTTCATATTATGAGCCCGCCCTCTCATACTTGTTGAAACTGGTTCTTAATCATTTTACTACAAATGCTATTGGTCCAAGTTTACACCCGTCAGTAATTCCATGTTTAATTTCTTCCGCAGCCAATATATTAAGTGCTCGTAAAATCTCTTTTTCCCAAATGCAGAGGATGAAGAAAAAAAAGGTGTAAATCTGCACAGAATTCTGATTTAGGTGAAGTGTAAATTGGATATTAACTGAGTAAAAAGTTGAAATTATGGCTGAGCTGGGTGTGAAGACTTTGGGCATTGGTTCCTTTTGTAAATGCATTTGCCTTTGCTTCTACAAATTATGTCAATTATTCTGACTATTTTCAACTAAAAAAAATATCTGTTATGTAATATCAAAAAAAATATCATCTGTTATGTAATATCAAAAAAATATCATCTGTTATGTAATATCAATAAAAAAAATAAATTATGACTGAAATTTCTTGTTTTTAAAAAAAAATTTACAATGTTCGCAAATTTCCTCAGCACTGCCTTGACAAAGTAGACTTTTTTTATTTATAATATAATTATATATATATATATCTTCACCCAGTACAAAGCCCAACAGCCACTCTGGGTTGAGTGTTACAGAGTAAAAAACACAGTTTATGAGGATATGTAGGGAAGTATCCTCTTGGGAGTCAGTTCCTCAACTTCTTCCTAATTCATGAGAAGTTGCTCAAGTGGAACTTACATCTCACCAAAGAATATGAAGGGAATGACAGTAGTTTGCTACAATCTAGGGAGCAGGGTACATTTTAGCCTTGATGGTCAGAACTGGTGGAACTAAGAAATGCTATTCGTGTGAGAATTTTCTGTGGAAATGGCAATAGAGCAGTGATAGACTTACAACATTTCATCTGTGGGAAATGGGTTGCAAGGTGGTAAACAATTCATCACCCACAAGGCCACGTAGATGCTTTGGGACTCTATCAAAATCGAAAAGCAAAGATTGGGCATCTCCTGCACATATATGATAGCAGTACTCCATCTTCAGTCTGATCTGGCTCTTGTAAAGGATAACAGGAGTCAGGAATTTACTAGAGCAGTACAGGGAACTGACCATTTTTCCAGTATATTTAATGATGGATTTGTATGAGTTTCACTTGAGGTCTGGGTTGAGCTTAAGTCCTAATAGGTGTTTAAAGCATGGAACCTCATTGAGGGAACACCAATTCATTGCAATAGATGAAAATTTACGGCCCACTTCGTCATTAGTTTGATTTTTGTGACATTGAATGTGACCAACCAGTTTTGTCCCCCCACTAAGCTGTTGGAATTTAGCTCAGAGAATTAGTTCAAGCAGTGATCATATCGATTTTTGGAGGTGCATCCATATAGCATTGTATCATTACCAAAAGAGTGGAGTATACATGCAGTATTAACATATGTAGGGTATGCATCGTTTATCTCATGAGATAAAGCTAGCACTCTGTTTGATCAAAATTCAGTCGTATGTTTTCTGCTTATCATAAGCTAAATGGAAATACTCAACTGCCTTCAGTTAATCTCCAATCATAGCCTTCCTGCTGAGCAATATAACCCAGAGAAAGCAATGAGCATGGGGGGGGGGGAATTAGTGGCTGCCAGGCATAGGGACCATTGTTTAAAGACTGATCGAAATAAAATGGCGATCTTCTTTTCTACTAACAAATAAAAATGATAACAAAGTAAAAAACAAACAAAACCTTTACTGATTTTACGATAGTTTAAAATTTGTGGAGATGGTTCTGGAAAAATGGTAAAAATAATTAATCTTGATCCCTGTAAGATACCCATCGGCAGAACAGTCAACTTTATGTGCCAGGAATACAATTGAGACTGTCACTCCCATGTGGGCCTGTACAGCCATAACAAATGCTTCACCACCATCAATAGGGGATGCATAACTCATTGGGTGCAGATCAATTGTTTCTCAAGATTGATGAGATTCCACAAACTTGGCAACTACATCCGGCAGCAAGTCCTCTGATCAGGAGTGTTAAACCACCTGTTAATTGCTGTTTCCAGGTACACCCTGACCTAGGGTGGTAGCACCTGTTAGGGTCCCAGCTGTGGGCTAATAGTGAACCCCTAAACAAAAATCAACATTACATTTTTTATAAAATAAGCAACAATAGATTTTATGATCTACAAAATATATATTTAAAAAAGATGCTTTTACTCCTAAAGCATAAAATTGTATACAATATACCTGTAGTTGAGAGCAGAAAATTACAAAATTATTTAGATTTCTGCATTAAATAACCCATAGAGGTGTTGATATGCCACTAAACAAAACCAACCAACCAACAATACCTATTTATAGTAAAATTACCAACAATACATTTTATCTGAAGTTGAAGCCATAAAATTGTGTTCAAAATATTTCCATTTCAGTATTGAATAACCGATAGAGGTGTTGATATGTTACTAAACAAAGTCAGTCAACCAAAAACTTGGCTATTAACATATCTGGCAAAACGTGTGGAAATGTAAATTTAAGAAGTTTTGAAAATAGATACAAATACGAGTCATTTTTAGAAAAGAAAACCAGTTTCTATCTCTAGAGATAAGATCAATATTATCGCTGATATAAAATAAGGTTTATTCATTATAAACCAGACAAAGTGGAGGTTGGGGGGTAAAAGGATAGATTCCCCCACCCCTGGGAACTATAAATTATGAAGATTGTTGGCCATAACAAAGCAGAAATCCTGGCATACTTAAGCATACAAGGTAACCGGGGCTCAAGATTAATTTCGTCATGAAGAAGACAGAACATTAGGTTTTGGGGACTAAGGCTGAGACGGAACAAACTTTTTAATTCAGACTCTAATATATTTACTTTAAAAACAACCCCTTTATATATAAAAAAAAAAAAAAAATGTCTTCCTACCAATGATAGTCATCTTTTAATAAACAAAGCAGACACTAAAGAAAAATTAATCTCTCCTTTTTAAAGTGAACAAAACCAAACAAAAACTGAAGGTAGAAAGACTTTAATTTAGATATCTTTAATATTTATCTGTCTATATTTCTGAGATGATGTATTGTAATTATTTACATTGTTCGAACTATTGTCCTCATCTCTATTGCCATATTCACAACGTTTCGGCCATTGTACGCTCCAGCCGTCTTCAGTTGATTGGAATTTTGAACTGAACACTTTATTTCGTCCACAGGGATCGATTGTTCTAGTTCCACGTGCCATGCCTCTTCCGGATGTCTCAGTTAGCTCCCTTTAACCCAGCTCTCCAAGATTTTGTTCACCACTGCTGTAGCCAGGTATTGAACTCACAACTCTTTGGTTCAACCTCAAGTCACTCATCTCAGAAATATAGACAGATCCTGAAGAAGGCCAGAGTGTGCAGTGACTGAAATGTTGTGAATATGGCAGTAAAGATGGGGACAACAGTCTGAATGATGTAATTAGTTTCTATACCTCATCTCAGAAATATAGACAGATAATAAAAATAAATTTAAAAACAACGAAAACATGAAAAGCATTCATCTGCATGTTTCACTTGTATTTTTTGATTAGTAAAATCTTATTACAATGAAAACACAGTTCATTGGTGTGACATAGCTCACTAGGGATTTTCATATTCATCTGATTTAGCCAAAAGGATTATCTGAAGTAAAAGACAATTTTATAAAGAGTTTTTTTTTTTTTTTTATTATGTAACATGAACTGTTCTATTTCGGTAATCTTGTCAATAACCAAAATCAGTTAAAGCTGACAGCATCTTTATTGCAAGTCCCTCCTGGTCCTGCTGGTTTCATTCAATTCTAGCTGATATGAAGGGGGAAGACTATATGAAACCCATTTTTAGGATCAGCTGCTAAGAAATTTGGTTCACTCTATCGTGCTAAACAATTTTTCTCTCCAGAATCTATCAAACATATTTATAAGTCTACCATTCGTCCATGCTTTGAATATTGCTGCCATATATGGCCTGGTGAGATTTAGAGATTCTTCATAAAATCCAAAAGAGAATCAGCAATATTATTGGTCCTGACCTGGCATCTCGCCTTTAGTCTATTTCCCACCGTTGTTAAGTTGCCTCTCTGTGCCTTTTCTATCAATACTTTCATGGTAATTGTTCGGAAGAACTCTTCACTATGATATCTAGACTTTATGAAGTACTAGATTGGCGGCAGGGTCTCATCAATTCACAACTTTTTTGGCTAGATGTAACCGTAAGTTCTATGCTAATAGTTTATTTTCTTGCACTTCATGCTAGTGGGACTCTCTTTTGGCTTCATGCTTTTCGGCCAACTTTGATCTTCAAGAATGTAAACGCTTCCTGATTACTCTTTTATTGTTCTCGTTCCTGAATAATATTTCTGTTTTCTAATTCTTTCATACTCAATAACCCCTTGTGTCTTAGTGCCTTTACTGCTTTGCATGGGGTGAATTTGATTAAAAAAAAATAATTGGCTCGTGCTGATTCAGATTTTAATATTTTCAGTTCTTCAATATTTCTGTATATTGCCAATTGTTCTCTTTTGTCGTGGAAGAATCCTAAGAATGCTAAATATCTGTCTTCCTATATGACACGAAATGCTGGACAATCTTCTCAAAGATGAAGAGAAGATTTGAAGGAAGAGAAATGTGGTTTTACAAAAGGATGCTTAGAATACCATGGGACGAACATTTGAGCAACAACAAAGTTTTAAGGAAAATGGAAACAAAAAGAAAACATCTGGAAGCAAAAGTTGAAGTTTCTAGGGCACTTAATGAGGAAAGTGGGCTTGTAAAATCTGATACAGTTTGAAAGTAAAAGGAAAAAATGCATAACCTTCTTGGTGAGATTGTGCAAATGGATGGCGGAACAAAGTTTAGGAGAAAGAACAAAAAGACAAAATTTATTAAGAGCTACAAAGGACAGGAAATTGTGGAGAGCCATGATCGTGCTGAAGGGACACAGCAAACAGAAGAAGTGTTCTATTCTGATTCCCTCTTGATAAACACATTTTAGCAAGTAGAATTTTTCTAGAGTCCTTTATCCATCACCTTCTGTTAAGCTGGGTGTATTTATCCACCCAGCCATAACAGACCTCACAACAAAGCAAGACTTAATTATTGTTCTTCTATGTGTCGGGATGTGAGCGATCATGACTCTCCACAACTTCCTGTCCTTTGTAGCTCTTAGGTTTATTTTTTGCTTTCTTAATTCCTGTTCTGCCAACCATTTACACAAGGTAGGTTATGCACTGCTTTCATCTGTCCCTGTTACCATCAATATGTCATGTGAGTATCAAATTCTCCAAACCTTCTTTCCTCATGGTGTGCCCTAGAAATTTTTATTGTCTCTTTCTGATGTCATATATAAGTGTCCTTTTCGTTTCCATTTTCTCTAAAACGTTTCTCTAAATATGTCTGGTCAGGGTATTCTCAGCATCCTTCTGTAGAGGTTTGTTTTTATAACTGGAAGCAAGTCATTATGAAAATTAGACACATTTGTTGATACATATAAATTTATCGAATTAATCACTCAGAGGTTTTACTTCCTTTTTTCTTTTTTTTTTTTTTTAATCAATTCACCGCAAGCGAGGTGATAATGCCACTGAGACGCAAGGGGCTACTTCTACTTGGAGTGAAAGAGAATGAAAAAAAATTAGAAGGATCTGGAAACTCAATCCTAAACAGAAAACAAGGTAAAAACGTCTACGCCTGTTCAAAAGCAGGGGAGGAGTGTGAACCGGGTGATAGGCGGACTTATCTATTTTTCTCCATTTGTGTTCATTAATTCCGATCCAGTTCATCGACGAAGGATAACATTGATCATCAAGGATACGAACCGCCCCACCCCCCAAAAAAGAAACACTCATCGTAAATTATTTACAAAATAGAATCAGCCACTTATTACATATTTCCTTTGTCTTTTCCTCCTTCAATGGCGTCTACGAAGCAGGCATGCAGCGTTCACAGATCGATTTCTGAGCCGTCATCTGGTCACAATAGCTAGAGATTCCAGTAAATTGATGACTACTGATCAAATAGGATCAACTGGCTAACAAATAGTCTTTTTGCATGACGTGAGGCTTTCCAAATCTAAAATAGGCTCAAACGATAATAAATAATTGTCCATTTATGTCTCTTGTTTTTTTCTGTCGGTAGTCATTTTAGACTAAAATCAATCTTCCCGCTCTGAAAATCGTGAAATTTGATTCATAACTGTTTAATATTTTTTTAATCATTTCACCTCAAACAAGGTGATAAAGCCACTAAGACACAAGATTCAAATTAGGTCATTTAAAAGCGCTTATAGATGTGCAGGTAGCGTAATGGTAAAAAAAAAAAATCGAGGAGCCGAGGTCGAATTCCGATCGAGATCATTATAATTACTTTCGCACTAATACCCTTGGGAGATCTATGACTCCACCTACACTGGTGTGAAAGAGTCTTTTTTTTTTTTTTCACCTTGTACAAGGCCAGTGGGGCACTCGATGTAGAAGGTTACATTAGGAGGAAGTTTATACGGATAGGAGAAGATAACGGTTAGACCTAGCCTTGAACTGGTTAAGATTCTAGTAGCCGGAGAAACATCCTGTTGGGAGCCGATTCCACATGGCAGTATTTGGCGGGAAGAATCTGTTCGAGTGGAACTTACCGTATTTGACGGCCTATAAGACGCACCCCAATTTCAGCAAGGCAAATCAAGAAAAAATTAGTAATTAGTAAAATTATTAGTAAATGGTACAGCCTAGGCTATATTTATGAGGTATTATTTTGGTTAAACAAGCCATGATTACAATTAAAGGAAAAAATAATAGGAAAAAGAACACGAGCCTATAAAAAATATATTTATATGATCTGTACAACCTGCATCTTGTAAACGTCTTATTAGAATAATTAGGATATAAAAATTCTGATTGTATTTATACCAATGCAACCGGAAGTTATCGCAAGAAAAATATTAATGAAACAAATATATTTTACAAATAATTTGAATTTATTGCATATAATTTTAGTGAAACAAAGTACTAATATTAAACGTGATGAAATTAATATAATGAATATTATCAATGATTACACTTTTAATCTGCATAACAGCCATTTAAATAATGACAATAGGTATATAAAAGTTACTCTAAAGTCTAAGCTAATAGGAATTGCCAGGTTAATTTTGTTCGATTATCGCGGATTTTAAATCTATGTATGGCATATAAGACACAGGGGAATTTTAAAAGATATTTTTAGTCAAAAATAATGCGCCTTATATGCCATCAAATACGGTATTTCTCACCGATGAAATACGGAGGGAATGAGAGTGGTTTGTTACTAAGTAAATAGCATGGTGGGTCTTGGTGGTGATGGTTTAGGACTGACGAGACCAAGGAATGTGGTTATGTGCCAACTACATAAAATGAATTTAAAGACATTTTTAATTAAGATTGTTTAGCGCTATGATTTTATCAGTAATTTCTGTGGACATTGAGGATTTAAAAATAAGTTGTTGCATTTTCATAAGTGTCATGGAGCAGAAGATACACCGCTTTAAGCAGGTTGGAGCAAGAAAAAAAAAGAGGGCCGTGTGCATCTATTGGCCAATGAAAGATCTAACAATAAAGTCATGATAATTTTCAAATTTCTAACTAGCATTTGTTTCATCTTATTCACATTAGTGTAAAGTGCCTTGGCAAGCCATTGGAGTTCAATATTAGCTTGGCTTTTTTTTTTACGCTAGTTTCATGGCTAAAATGTCTGCTGAAACGAAGATGAAGGTTTTTAACTTAAGAAAAGAGCTGAAAAGTAAAATTTCCGCTGGTGACCCAGTATTTTTGCATGGCTTTTGTTCAACCATCAACATTCTTAAGATGCTTTATGATCCACCATAGAGCATTAAAGAAAATGCAGTAACTTGTTTTCTGGTCCTCAAAGATCATCAAATCTACCGAGAAAAGCTTTCTGCCAATCATTCTCCCAAAGAAGAAGAAAACTCCTCTAATTCCTTCTCCAATTCCTCCTCCTCCAATTCCTCCTCCACCTCCCTATATGTTCCCCTCAATATGCTTTCCGCCTTCTGGCATAACTGGCCGAAGGCTCTTGGTGAATGGCAGGCATGAGGCACAGATAAACACATTCAGGAAATTTGTGCCATTCTTTTAAGAGTTTGGCTTTCGGAGACTCCAAACTGTGGTCGGCTGTAGCAAAAACCTAAATTACACCAACTTTTTTTTTTAGCCCAAGGCAACAGCGATGACACAAGAATGTCATTGACATAATTATATCTCGTTTGAGTTTGATCCCTGGTTCCACAAAATCCAGATAAACTTTTTCTCGTCATGGTCACAGCAGCCCACACACCATCAGAGGCCGATCCTTGTCTTGGAGTGACTGTCCGAGGCTCGGTGTCTCCAGTTCGAGGCCAAATCCGATCGTTCTAGCCGTTAAAATCCCATTGAACGTCAAATTTCTTCTCAACACTGTACACAATGTTCGAGAGTTGGCCTGCTCGAGAAGGGCTTGTCACCTGGTTTGTTTCTCCACAGAACTTATAGATAACAGCGGGTTTCTTTTGGTGTTTGTAAGGAGACGTCTTAAGGTCTTTATGAAGAATGGCTGACATGGTTCTGATGAATACATTCGCCTCTTTCTCAGGCGAGATTTGACGAACTCGGATTCCAGCAGGTGGAGGGTGACTTTGTCAATTCCTGTTCTTGATATCCCCAGTCTCATTGAATGTTTTGATGTTCCTCCAAACTAAAATTCAATTGATTTTTAATGATTTGGTAATATCTTTCGATGAGTGATTGGCCTTAGTACACTTCTAAAATTTGTTTTGCTCATGTTAAGTCTATAAAAAACATGATAAAAGATTCATTATTTTTTTTTTTCATAATTTTTAATGCACTAAAATTATTCTACTTTTTAACAAGAGAAATCTGGAGATGATGTTAAAAATTGCCGCAAAACATGGTAGATTTATTTAAGATGAACGGATTTCTTATGACATGTTTCTAATTTGCATTTATTTTCAATTTTACAAGTTGAATTGTGCAACTATATTGCATATGATCCATTACTGTACGTAATTAGATTACAATAAAATTTGTATTTTATATAAATACTACCTTACGCAAATTGAGATGTGGTAGAGTTGGGGTCCCGTATCATAGATTCAGTGGAGGGTACGAGACCCTTGCACCGGAGCTAGATAATCGCTATCACAGTTCGCATTTCTTTTCAAACGATAGTCAAACATTTACATCACATCAGAACTCTCGTAACCCGTAAGTACTTCAACCATAGCACCAGTGGTATGTCTAGGGAAAGATAGCCTGAGCGAACCCACTTCTCTTCGAGGCTGGTTGCCACCTTTTCAGGCAGGAGAGGCGCCGTCATCCCAGCTGTTCAACCCCTAGCTGAATGTACGGGCGAGGTATAATAGATAGTGGCTCAGAATGAGAAATCAGTGAACAGAGTTCGAATTCCTGTCGAGTTAGTTACATTCACTTACGCGCAAATAGAAAAGTAAGACACCATCTCTTCTCCCCCTCTCCCAGAACTTTGGGTTAAATAGCATGACACTGAGTTCTATAGCCTTGGTTGACAACCAGTCTAGAGATGGTGACACGATAAAAACAACTTTTGTAGATGCTTCGGCGGCTTGTTGCCAAAAAAAGTGTTGCTTTGAGTTGTCGGGTTACCTCCTCCTAATTTTAGAAACTGTTCCTAGGGGACGCTCTCAGGACTATAAATACTCTGCGATATTTTTCTCAACCACTTCTTAACTTATCTGCTTATTTGTCAACATGTAACCTCTCGCGGAGAACGCGCTTGCATCTGAGAAACGCATGAACATACATACACAACACCTACATACATACATTCACTCACGCCACATATTTGGACCCAAAAGTTTTTTACATTCATTTTTTACACACATTATTGTTTTGTCGGTTGTATAACTTTGTTAATATATTATCACTTGTTTGTACATATATATTGGTTCTCGCCGTTTCTTCTTATTTATTTACGTGGACTCACATCCCGAGTCTGCCATGTTTGTTGTGGGCATTTCAGGAGACACACGTATTTATTTTTCAGCCAACCCGCAACAGAGTTTAGAAACTAGAATTAGAAAGAGATCTTGTTTCGTTTCATGAGCCTCAACAGTGTGTTTACGAAATCCTCACAATGTAAGCGAGATTAACAAAAAAAGAAAAATGAAAAAGACGCTTCTTGTTCAAACGCTTACACTTTTCATCATTGCATACATTTTTACGGCTTATCAACCCTTTATTTAAAACCAGAAAAAAACTGATTGTAAGATTTTTTCATCCTTGATACATCATATATATATATATATATATATATATATATATATATATATATATATATATCATCTCAGTCCTTTTATCTATCTTTCTTGTTTCGCCCTTGAAATGGTTGACAGCGAATGTAACAGCTATTTTATTGCTATTGCATGTCTACTATCTTTTAATCATATCACCTCTATTAAAACAATAAAGCTACTAACACAATAGATTGATTTGTTTTTGGGGTTTTTTTTACGGTTTATCACTCTTTTTGAGATTACTTAAAGCCGAAACATTTTTGGATCGTAAGAATTGTTTAGGAGATAATAATGTTTTTCTGAAACCAGTCTTACTATTTAACCCATAGCTGGGAGGAGAAGAGACGGATTCATACCTTTCGCAAGGGTATTTGCACACAAGCATAAATGTCCTTTTTTGTTTTCATGTTCTCTAACACAGGTCGGCTCTGTGAGTGTTGAAGAAATACACTGGCAGTCTGTAATAGGAATAATTGCGAGCTGGAACAGAGGAAAACGTAAAAAGAAAAGCTAACAGAGAATTATTATTATTATTATTATTATTATTATTATTATTATTATTATTTTCTTTGATTTCTGGCGTTTACACATTTCTTTCCGGTTCCCGCCCAAGGACCTAAGGTTAGAAATGGCATCATGACACTTTCCACTGACAAAAAAAATTACATAGATAAAGCCCTTCGTAAAGTGTGGGCTGTACTTGTCAGAACAATTTTTTGTATCTCCTTGAGGCATGGATTTCCAGGAATCCCTTCAATTAGTCTACTGCAATCTTTTCCAACCAGTCCTAGGGCTCCAACTACAACAGGGATTGTTGATGTTCCCATGTGCCACATTTTCGAGATTTCTATTTCAAGGTCCTTGTATTTTGACAGCTTTTTGAATATCTTCAAAGATACATTGCAGTCAGCAGGGACTGCCATATCAATAAGGAGGCACCTTTTTTGTTTGTGGTCTTTAATAACAATATCTGAGCGGTTGGCTTTGATTGTTCTGTCAGTGTGTATTGTGTAGTCCCATAGAATTGTAACAGGTCCTATCTCTGTAGCCGGGTCTGGGTGGTGTTCATACCAGTTTCTTTCAGTTTCCTTCCCGTAGAAGTTGCATATTTTCCAGTGCAGATATTGGTCCACACTGTCATGCCGGGTTTTATATTCAGTGGGTGCCAATATCGTGCAACCTGATACAAGATGATCAATCGTTTCTGGATATTTAAAATAGAATCTGCATTTTGGGCTAACAAAATATTTTAGTATATGTGCTTATTATTATTATTATTATTATTATTATTATTATTATTACTTTGATTTCTGGTTTATACTCATTTCCTTCTGGGTCCCAACGAGAAATCTAAGGTCAGAAATAGCTTCATAATTTATTCCACGGAACATTTTTGTAAAATAAAATAAAATAAATAGACAACCTACGATCACTCACATTTTACATAAATAAAACCCTTCGTAAAGTGTAAGCTGTATTTGTATGCCTTCTATTTGTTTAAGGAATGGGCTACCATAAATTCCTTCAGTGAGTCTATCGGAATTTTTTCCAATCAATCCGAGTGCTCCAACTACAACTGGAATTATTGATTGTGCCACACTTCTGAGATTTCCACTTTAAGATCCTTGTATTTTGATTTTTTAGGTGGGGGTGAAAATTATAATCTGTCATGTGAATAAGAAAGCACATTCTGGTTTTGTGGTCTTTGATTATGATGCCTGGGCGACTATCTTTGTTTGTTCTGCCTGTGTGTATTGTAAAGTCCCATAAAATGGTTACGGGTCTTATCTCTGTAATTGTGTCTGGGTGATGTTCATTCTCACTTTTTTGCTTCTCGTAAAACCTGTAGATTTTCCAGTGAAGATATTGATCCACACTATCGTATCGAGATTTATATTCAGTTGAAGCTAACACCACGCAGCTTCATACAAAGATGTTCAATTAGTTCTGGATATTTTATCAAACAATCTGCATTTCGGGTTAACACAATTTTTCAGTATATGTGCTTAATAATTTATAGTTAGCAAGAATTGGTCTTGTGCAACAAGAATAAAACCTTCAATTTCAGATTTTAACCCTGCACTACGTAACTATTAATGGATACGGGGTTTGTCTACATCAGTTTGTTTGGTACGGACAAAATATTGATCATGAAGAGGCTTATCTTGCCATCGTTTTTTCATTTGGTCAACTGCATTTGCTTTTGGCTTTCTTTTTTAAGTTATTTGTCGCTGCAGTCGGTGTTTTATGGTTTATCTGCACTTCTTCACTCTCTTGAAATTCCTTTTTTGAATTTGTTGGCTTTCTTTATTACTAAATAAAGTTTCTTTTTTTTTAATGTTTTATGACATAGACCATCATCCAGTCTTCTGTAGTTTTCAATTCTCTTTGAAGATCGACTGTTGTGGATCTGTAAGAAGTTCTAGTTGAGCTAATCCTCTGCAACAGACGGAAACGGACAGACGGCTTTTATTATTATTATTAAGAAGAAATTTGGCAGCAATTTTTAATGGAAAAATTAATTCATTAAAAACGACTGATAATAATTTTTACATTTTGGTCATTTTTTCTTGTTTACCTAGAAGAAAATGTCTCTGTACTCATAGGACGTAAACATACGCTTTCTTGTACATCAATAAAAAAAATTAAAAAAAATTAAGAAATGAAATAAAAAATGCAGACAAACATGATGTTTTTCACGAGACCTATTTAATCGATACATCGAGACGAGCCTAAGAAATCTCTTAGAAATTATTATCGATGGATATATTCTTAATAATATAAGCCAAAGAAAAAAGCCGTTGACCACAGATTTAGAAAGAAACTAAAAGAACAAGGTAAAAAAGAAAGCAAGAAGAAAGTACTAACTAAAAACAGAATATCCGGTTGTGAACAAAAAAACAGAACTCAATAGTAATTATAATGGTAATACAAACTGTTTTCCTACAATTCATTGACGAAGCAATTGGCATTCATTGACGGAGCAAATGACATTTATTGACCGAGCAATTCGCATTTATTGACCGAGCAATTGGCATTCATTGACGGAGCAAATGACATTTATTGACCGAGCATTTGACATTTATTGACGGAGCAAATGACATTTATTGACCGAGCAATTGGCATTTATTGACGGAGCAAATAGCATTTATTGACCGAGCATTTGGCATTTATTGACGGAGCAATTGGGATTTACTGACCGAGCAACCAGTGCTACTCGACTCAAGTTACTCTTTTCTTCATTTTCTGGCCATCGGGCTTAAATCAATGTGTAGTATCTGTTTCTTCATTTCTAATCGTAATGATAATAGTAGCTACTTCCTTATAAGGGGATATTTGATATGCATTGACGGAACAGCCAGAATTGCTTTCGGGTCAAATTTATAAAATCCTTTTACTTAAAACAACTTTTCAGAAAAAATAAGTTTCTCAAGTCAATTAGTTGTTTTCACATTTCCAGGATTGATGGCGGCGGGGGCTTTAGTTGTTTTCGCATTTCCAGGATTGATGGCGGGGGGGGGGGGCGGGGGCTTCCTTCCTAAGCTAAGTAATGCGGAATTTTAAAATCTTATGCCATTATTTTCTCTATGAGTTACATATTTTGTCCATTGCTGTCGTTGAAAGTGATGTGGTTTATGTTATTTGTTACAGTTCTTTGTGATTGTGTAGCGTCAGTACACAAGGTTCGAACAAGGATGGTAGTCGTCCAGACCCATAGTCTTCACTCTCTCAAAACCATTTTTAACCATTGATTTGAGAAAGCTGCCGTATACATCTGATATTTTAAATATTTTCGAATGGGTACGGCACCATACGTGACATTCACATGAAAGTTTCCATCTGCTGTGGTTCTTTAAGAACATAACTCGCTTTTTCAGGTTAATATTTTTGGTTTTGTAAGAATTTGCGGTGTTAAAACTGCTTATCCAATACGCAATTTCCTTGCAGCCCCCATCTTAAACTTATTATAACTGAAGTGTTTAGTATTTACCATTTCCACATCCTTTATTTTTATGATGGATTCATATTTGGTGCCATCACTGCTTTCATTCCAATTCCAGATCATAGTTTATGTTTTAAAAATGCTTATCTTGAGTCCCATTTCTTGGAACATTTGGTAGCAGATGTTGATTTTCTGTTCAAGATCATTCTCTTCAAGTTACATGTGCTATCCATTTTAGTTGTTGCTGCTGTTGAAAGTCCTCAAGTAATACGCTTATTGTCATTTAGTACAGTTCCTTGTTTGTGATTCTGCAGTGCCAGTCCACAATGTTCAAAGAAGGATGATCTTTGCCAAGATCTCCAGGCTTCACTCACTCAAAGCCTTTTTCACCATTGGTCTCAGCGGCGATATACAGCTGACAGTTTAGATATTTCTGAGCAGATTTGGTGCCATGAATAACATCCATATATAATTTTCAATCTGAAGAGGCTATTTAAGAACCTGACTTATGTTTTCAGTCTAATGTCTTGGTTTTGTAGCAATTGGTGGTGTTGGGCAAAACTATCTCTTGCACAGCCTATTCTACATTCAATTTCCTTTTCTCCTCTACTAAATTTGTTATAATATTTCTAACGTCATTTAATCGAAATGGCTGTATTCAAAATGGCCTTTAATAACGGGTGGTGGGGGCGAACTTGAAGACACTTAATGGAATTGGTGAACTACTGAACACTACAGTTTCGGCTTAGATTCCTTTTTGACTAACGATGCTAGACACTCCCCCAGATAGTTTGTTAAGCTACTTAATTCCCACAATCTAGTGTATGGTACGTCATCTCTGCCTACGAGAAGCCATTCTTTGAGTTGGAAATTGCAGCTTTCTAATAAAGTTGTCTCATGCAACGATAGAATCGAAACAGCTGATAAATAATCCAATCCAATGCTAAAATTTGGAAAACTTACCATTCAAAAATAATGATTAGTAAACATTTTATTCCTGGTTGTAAGCGGCCATTTTCTCTCCTTCGAATTATGAAACTGCTCCAATCTCTGATACCAAAATAACATAAAACTAATATTTTCTTTCTGTATTTATTAATAATATTCATTTATTATAAGCCCATGTTTCCCTTCTTAAATAACCACATCTCTTCAGGACGTAGGCAATCATGTCTCCACACAGATTGCTTTTTCTTATTGTCTGTGAGTTTTCATGTCTCCTTAGGAAATATAGTGGAGTAGCTTTCTAGTGTCTTCTCCAGGAATTTTAATGCAGACTGTTTGCCACCGAAACGATTGAGAGCCCAGTCTGTTATTTAAAACATGTGTAACCCATAACTGTATGTTTCATGCTTTTCCTAACAATGATGTAAACGCGATAAATTAGGACGGAACTTGAACTCGTCTCGTTGAATTCACTTTCGGCGCCAATAACATTTACGCTATCAGCACATTTTGTGTCTGCGTTATTTTGATATAAAACTATTTTTCTTGTCTCGTCATGAAATTCGTTACAGCAAATTCAGCTTTGGCAAAAGACCAAATTTCTTGAGCATTTGATCTCTTGGATAAATTGACCATTAAATCAATTTGTGGCGTGTTTCCATGTATAGACTGACCGTGGTTTTAAATTCGAAACACAAAGCAAGAAGTAAAGTTTATGAGGTTATGTCAGAAAGATAACGGTTAACCTTAGACTTGAAGAAGTCAAGATTGTAGTGATCGGTAAAACATCCTGCCAGGAGTCTGTTCCAAAAAGCAGGAGTTCTTGGGAAGAATCTGTCTGAGTGGAACTTCCTCCTTACTAATGGAATATGAAGGGAATGGGGATGATTCATCTTGGAATGGTGGGTCCCAGTTGCAAAGGTCAATGGTGTGTGGAACTAAAGAATGTAGCCCGTCAAAATATATGTCATGGAAATAACGATAGATTAGCGAGAGGCTTCCAACGTTTCGTCTGTAAGACGTTGAAGGTTGGAAAATAATTCATCATCCACAAGGAACTTTATAAAGACATGCAAATGGGAACTGGGCAGTTCCAGTCTAGATATGACAGCCATACTCCATTAAATCATCAATTTATCGCAGGTAGTCCAACTGTGGTTTTAAATTCGAAACACGAATATTTGATGACCGATGATTATGATCTTTAGAAGAAATCTTTATTATTAACTTTTCTTAGTTATATGCGCGGTCTGTCTGAAAAGTAATGGGACTTATCTGTTCTTTGATGTGAGCGGTATTATCCATTGAGTTCTTGCCACAGGGCCAGCCGATCAAATCAGCAAAGACATCCTGCGGCGTTTCGCTTCGCTCAGTGCGCGAGAAGAGACGAGACTTGTGTCAGGACAAATCACAACTGCTACCCCACGACAATGCACCTGCTCACAACGCCCTGAGCATCCATTAGTTCCTGGTCGAGAAGAACATCGCCGTACTTAAACAATCTCCTTATTCACCTGATCTTGCTCTGTGTGACTTTTTTCCCTTCTCCCCAAGCTCAAGGGGGATTATCAAAGACGACCCGATTTGAAGGGATGGAGGCTTTCAAGAGGGCCTTAACGACGGAGATGAGGGACATTCAAGGAGAATCCTTCAAGCGGTGCAGAAAAGCGTGGCAGAGAAGGATGGAAAAGGGCATTAGACTCGAGCGGGGATTACTTTGAAGGGCAAACCGTGTTGTTGTTTGAAAATGAAATAAATTTTTTGTGACACTAGTTCCGTTACTTTTCAGACAGACCTCGTAGATGTAATTACAAAAATTTAAATATCTGGGAAGTCTTTTAACAGATGACGGAAAATGTGACACCGAAAACCGAAGTGACATTAGATTAGCGAAAGATACCTTCCAAAAGCTAAGCAGTGTATTACAAAACGGGAAAGTTTTATTAGAAACAAAGATAAGTGTACTGAACTGGGTTGTAATATAAAACCTCCAAGAATCTTATATCCATAATTAATACAGAGTTATGTTTTAAAAAATTTCAGTGGCTGTTATTAAAATAATATTGAGTTGCATTCATTAACATGTAGGGTTAATGTCATAGAGGATATAAACGAATGAAATCGTCTGTTTATGTAAATAAACCGAGTTAAGCGGAGTTGAGCAGAATTAGTATAAAGTCTTGGCCGCGTGATAAGCTCTTAGTGTCGAACTCTCTGCCTTCGGGCAAAGAGGAACCCTGACGAAGCTATGCCGAAGAGCAGAGTCTTGTCTCGGGAGGTAGACAAACTAGACCCCGTTATTACCCGGGCCTACGAACTCGGAAAGACTCACGTTAATCCGACCTAGTGCCACATCCCGCTCTGTGGGGAGTTCAGGTAAATATCGAGTTAGCACTAGGTTTTAACCGCACTCTAAGCTCTTAGTGCTTGTCGAACTCTCTGCCTTCGGGAAAAGAGGAACGCAGACGAGGCTATGCCGAAGAGCAGAGTCTTGTCTCGGAAGGTAGACAAACTACAACCGCGTTATTACGGTGTCTAAGAGAAATTTTTACCCGGGCCTACGAACTCGGAAAGACTCACGTTAATCCAACCTTGTACCACATCCCGCTCTGTGGGGAGTTCGGGTAAATACCGAGTTAGCATTAGGTTTTAGCCGCACTCTAAGCTCCTAGTGCTTGTCGAAGTCTCTGCCGAGCAGAGAGGAACCCAGACGAAGGGATGAGTCTCGTCTCGTGAGGTAGACAAATCCGACCCCGTTATTACGGAGTCGACGGGGAATTGTTGCCCGTGCCTACGGGCACGGAACGCCCCACGTAAAAAAATACTTACCTTGTTCCACATCCCGTCTTGTGGGTAGATCTCAAGTAAATACCGAGTTAGCCTTAGGTGTTAGCCGCGCGCCAAGTTCTTACTGCAGAAAGGGACCTAGACGAGGCTATGCCGAAAGGAGATTCTCGTCTAAGGAGGGAGACAAACCCAACCCCGTTAATATGGGGTCTACGGGAAATTTTTGCCTGGGACTACGGGCTTGGAAAAACCAATGTTAACCCGCCCTTGCGCCATACCCAGCTCTGTGGGGCGCTCGGGTAAATATCAAGTTAGCATTAGGTCCATTGCTAAGTGTTACCTTTGTGTAGTAAACCTTCTATTCCCTTTCTTACCTATGAGTTTGCCTTCTTTATTTATTTCCGTCTGTTATCTCGAAAACACCAGATAACAAGAGTTAGTGATAACGTATTTTTATCTTATTTTTTAAACGAGGTGTTAATAACCAAATTGGTACGTCGAATAAATTTCTCTTTCTTTTCCATTTTTTTTCTCAATATTATGCCATTTCATCCGATGAAGTCCAAAAAATATTCTTTAGTCTTCATCGGCTGTCATTCGTATTAAGGAATGCTGTATAATAATAAATATAGAATTATAGTGGAGAATCGGACGTTGCAACAACAACAAAAAATGCCTGCATAATCCAATCAGTAGGCTAAGCATAGGCATCAACAGCGCATTGGTGACACTGACAAAAAAAAAAAAAAAAAAGAAAGAAAAAGAAACCTTTTGAACGTAACGATACAATGTTTGGCATGAGCCAAAAGGAAAGTGAGGGTGGCGTAACTTATCAGCGCGGAAAGTGGAAGCTGCGGGTCAAGTTCAAATCCAGGCGTTCACTTTCGCACGAATACCCTTGTGAGAGCCATGAATCCATCTCTTCGCCACCCTACCAGTCAGTTAAACAGCAGGGTAGATTGAGCTGTCTAACCTTAGATGGCTGCCAGTCTCGGAGAAAAATCTACTATGAATTCAAATCGAGAGCAACAAGAATCAATTTCAATATCTTTCCCAAGACTTCATGGGGATTTACAGATGAGAAAAAAGAAGCCGCGGAGAGCTATGAACGACTTGATATAACCCTAACCTCGGACTGAAAACGAAGTCTTATTTTCAGCAGCTAGCAAAAAGTTTGAATCTATTTCTTTGTTCCAGAAAGACGTTCCCTTTTATACTGGACATGTCCCGTATTGGATAATTTTGTCCCCTATCCCGTATTGACCTTTTCAGGGTCAACCCCAAATGCGTTGTACTTAGGTCATTTTCAAATTTCCTAATAAAAATATATTTTTACTATCTTCTTGTTTCTTGGTTGTAATTTTAGAAATAATTATATTTTCTTTACTCAGATTCTCTTGATGAAAATAACCCAAAATGTAACAGGAAAACAAATGATGCAAGAAATTTACACAAAACTGACATGTTTTTTCTCTGTTGTCTTTTATTAAAGAAATATTTTCAAATGATTTCACTTTTACAGAATTTCTTTTTTCTTTACTTGTATTAAATAATTTTCAAATGATTTTACTTTTATCTTCCTCAAAACCCCATTAAAAGCATTGTTTTATGCTTTTAATTTACATCTCTTCTTTCATACAATATAGTGGTCTGGGTGTATAGACATATATATATATATATATATATATATATATATATATATATATATATATATATATAGTAAGGGTAATAAATCCATTGGTATATAATCCAAGTGGATCCTAGTAATATAAAATATAAAAACTGATCCACAAAAAGAGCTCAATGTATTTATTATTACAGAAAAATAATTAGTACACAATAAAATACAAAATTTCCTCAAATGGGGAAGAGGCTTACTTCAGCCAACGAAAACTTCGTCAGTCTTATTCAACCTCGTTATAATATATATATATATATATATATATATATATATATATATATATATATATATATATACATACATACATACAGAGAGAGAGAGAGAGGATGTTATAAGAGTTTCCTGAATTTCTAATTTTTAATCTGGCAACCCTAAGATACACTGCGTGCCAAATTATTATCGTGATAACTTTTTTCGAATATTTCAAAAACCGTCCAATCAATTCACATAAGATTTTCACACAATATTGGCAACACTGACCTGCGTAATCGCAATGTAAACAAACTGGTGCTATATTTGTTATCAGCACGGTGATTTGAGCGTGCCAAATTATTGGCCGTAAAAGCAGTTTAAGTGATGCTGAAAAGAAAACTATCACCTCAGAACTCTCAAAAGGTAAATCTACCCTAGAAATTTCTAAAATGATAGGGAGGTGTCATCAAACAGTGAAAAAGTTCACCGCCGACCCTACGCAAGTACTCAAAAGGGCAGATAAAGGCAAGCCGAGTGTTATTTCACATCGTCTCATATCACGAATTAAACGAGAGGCCACCTAGAACCCTGGACTTACCAGTCAAGAGCTTTTCAGTCGCATTGGGGATCCTACTGTGTCTAAAACTACTCGGTGTCAGTATCTGAGGGAAATAGCAACAACAGTCAAACCTGTATCGAAGGCTCCGTTGACGAGAAATGACATTCAAAATCGATTGAAATCGGCCGAGGACAATATGAAGATTAACTTCTCTAAAGTTTTGTTCACAGACGAAAGTGGAGCAACACTTGATGGTCCAGATAGATGGTGCAAAGGCTGGGTAATGAACGGACAGAATCGCCATTGGCGTTTGAGACGCCAACAAGGCGGTGGAGGCATAATGATCTGGGGTGGTATTATTGGAAAAACATTAGTGGGCCCATGGAGAGTAACAGATGGTGTCAAAATGACTGTGAACCATCTTGAACCGTGGATGAAAAGGCAAAGAGTTGACTTCAGAAGGGCCATTGTTTTTATGCAAGATAATGCTCCCTCACATGCTGCTCACAAGACTACTGAATATTTGAAACAGTTAGGCTTCGATGGACCTCGAAAAATGAAGTGGCCAGCAAATTCTCCTGATTTGAACCCAATCGAAAACCTTTGGAGCATCATGAAGCGAAGACTGTACGCCAACGGACGACAATTCAGGAGCAACACTGAGTTGTGGGAAGCAATTCTTGACATATCTCGCGGCATTACAGCAGATGACATCCTACAATTAACAAATTGTATGGATCGTTGACTTCTTCAAGTAATTTCAAAACAGGGAAAGCACATTCCCTATTAATTTGTTTAAAACTGTGCCTTTGTTTGTATCTGTTATTATTTGTTTGATTATCTTATTTATTAGCTTGTTTTGATCATAAACATTCATGCGCAACATTAATAAACGTTTTGTTTGCTCAATTCCGGGAATTTTACTAAACCTTTCTAATAATTTGGCACGCTCAAAACACCGTGCTGATAACAAATATAGCGCCAGTTTGTTTACATTGCGCAGATCAGTACGAAAATTTCAGGAAATTGTGCAGGTCAGTGTTGCCAACATTGTGTGAAAAATTTGTGTGAATTGATTGGACGGTTTTTGAAATAGAAAAAAAGTTATCTCGATAATAATTTGGCACGCAGTGTAGACAGAAAATTATAGAAGTCATTGTTCCTAATTTTCATCAATGACCTTCCTGATGTCATCAGTTCTCTACTTGATATCTATCCTGGTGACATAACTATTTACTCCTGTCTGAATAGTAAGTCTGATCGGTTCGATGAGGTCAAATTGGAAGATAGTCTAAAAAAAGGACCTACAATCTGTTGTTAACTCTTAATTTTAACGAAACGAAACTGTTCTCTTTTAATCGCGTGAGAGAACCTTTTTTTTTTACCTCTCAGGAACATGGCTGATGCTAACCTCCAGGATAGTAACTTAATGTGGACCAAAGGTTTCCACTGACATCAAGTGGAAAGATTATATTGAATCAATTGCTAAGTCTACAGCTAAGAAAGTTAGATCACTGTCTCGTGCTAGACAATTTTTTCTTGTCAGAATCTATTTTACATATTTATAAGCCTACCATTCATCCTTGCTTTGAATATTGTTGCCACACATGGTCTGGTGTTCCCTGATAAAATCCCCAGAAATCTGCAACGTTATCGGTCCTGACCTGGCATCACAGCTTTAATCATTTACTCACCGCCGTAACGTAACTTCCTTGTGCCTTTTCTATAAATACTTCCAGGATATTTCTTCTCATGAAATTTCCTCTATTGTACGTAGACTTTATGAATTTAAACGCAGTACTAGATTGGCGGTAAGGTCTCATCATTTTACAGTTGAAATAACTAGATGTAACTGTAAGTTCTATGTTAACAGTTTCTTCTATCACACTTCTCGGTTTTGCGTCCTGGGTATGACGATAAACTACATCCGGCAGCAAGACCTCTGATCGGGAGATTGGAGGTTTTGAAGAGGTATGAATCCACCTCTTAATTGCTGTTGTTCCCAGGTCTACCTTGACCCGAGGTGGTAGCACCTGTTTAGGACCCAGCTATGGGCAAATAGAGACCCCCCCCCAAAAAAAAACAAATCAACATTTTTATCTCAAAATGACAATCAATGCAACATTACAAACTATATATTAAAAAAAAAAAAAACATAGCTTTACTCTGAAAGTGTGAAATTATGTATAGAATATCTGAAGTTGAAAACATACAATTATGTAGAAAATATTTAAACTTCGGCATTAAATAACCTATAGAGGTGTTGATATGCCAATAAACAAATTCAACCAACCAAATTCTCGCTTGTGGAACTCTGTTCTGGTTTCTTGTTTCAGTCAACATTGATTTCCGTAAATTTAAATGCAATGTCAATCGTTATCCCTTTGTCTTCTTAATTCCTGTTCTTTTATTGGATTCTCTCTCTATTTTTCTCATATTCTCTCACACTCGGTAACCTCTTGCGTCTTAGTGGCTTTATTGCGTTGCCTGGGGTGAAATGATTAAAAAAAGAAAGAAAAGATAAATTGACTAAAAGACCTGAAGATGCAAAAGAAAAAAGAAAATGTGAGGAAATATTGGGAGATTTGAGGGATCCATATTGTCTGTAAATACTGGGAGGAGTCATTATTCCATAAACTAATCAGACTAATATCCTTATCCCTTTTTTTATTTGGCGGAGTTTTTGTTCTTTCTTGGATCAGACTTTCTTTCCTTTGCAGATTTGTATTATGTTTGGTCATCAATGAAGGAAATTTTTTGTCCGGAATTAACTTGTAGCAAGGGCGAAATAATAATAATAATAATAATAACTCCCCTCACCCACTTCCTTCAAATTAGAGTGAGCCGGAGAAGAAGAAGAAGAAGAAGAAGAAGAAGAAGAAGAAGAAGAAGAAGAAGAAGAAGAAGGAAAGAAATTTGCAAGCCTATGTGAAAATGTTGTTGGACCAATGAAAACACTACCGTCACAGAAATTGACCGGTGAGCTGAGAAAGAAGAAAGGAATTCACGAGCCTATAAGGATTTTGTTTTTAAACCAATGAAAACCTTGCCTTAACAGAAATTAGCCAGTCCACTGAGAAGAAGAGGAAAGTAGCAAGCCTTTATATAAAATTAGGAGAAAAATGAAATTAGAGAATAGATTCTGAAGTCATGTGAAACATTGAATTTCTGTTCCATATGAACAGCATTGAAGTACTCACCAATGTAAAATTATTTGCGAATCATATTATCAGCCATTAACCAAGTACACAGTACAATCCAAGAAAACTAAGTATTTCAAACTATCTTTTTTCATCTACTTTTGAATGTATGCAAACCATATATTGATTCAATGAGCAATGAACTCTCTTACCTTTGTCTTGAATATTATTTTGTGTCTGATCATTTAATCTGTTGTATGAACATTTCCTCTTCCTGATAATACATTAAAACTATGGACTTCCAATTTATTTTCTTGAAATGAGTTACGGACACTACTTCAAGCATGTAAATTCGTGAATAAATTCCTTATTTTGCCTTGTTAAATTATCAAGTTTCCTCATCATTATCATCCTTCATTAATCTTCTTGGCGTGGGTAAATCAACTGATCATTTTAACCCCTAAGCCCGACGCCACTATAAATTTTTAAACCCGAAGAAACGTAAGAGCTGAAAATTCTGTAATAAAAAAAGATAAAGATATTGGTCTGTATGTTTCGTAGCATAATTCTGTTAGGAACGTTAGACTCCAAAGATATTTCAAACTTCCTGAGAGAAACGATATTTATTCCATTAAAACAAGAGCATTGAAATGAAACATGTCTGCTTGTGTTATGATCTGGATGAAGCAACTTTAATTCTCTAAACGTTTCAAATTATTTAACGATATAAAGTTTTGAGAAACGACATCAAAAGAAAGAATTTCAAATGTGTTTCATCTTTTATCCTGTCCAGATGGAGAAAATGTGTGCAGACATTCAAACATTTGAATCGAATCATTGTGACAGTTTGCAATAAACATCAATAAAAGCTATAGACACGCGCGTACATTTACATATTTGGGTTTGGGTGTTTGCGCGGTAAAAAAAAAACTGTGAATGATTAAAAATAAACAGTCATTACTTTTTAGAGATATTATTCTGGACCCAATGCCTGCTTCTCACTCTCTCTCTCACTCCCTATCTATCTATCTATCTATCTATCTATCTATCTATCTATCTATCTTAGTTTCTTCATTATCTATCTATCTATCTATCTATCTATCTATCTCAGTTTCTTTTCTTTCTTTTTTCTTTTTTCTTTCTTTCTTTCTTTCTATCTTAGTTTCTATCTATCTATCTATGTATCTATCTATCTAAGTTTCTTTATATCTGTTTATCTATCAGAAACTGTTCATGTCTAATTATCTATCTCAATTTCTTCATATCTATTTATCTAAGGTATAAGAGCCACTCAAGGTAGAGTATTACTCTGTGATGTTGTATGAACGTAAGAAAAGTCAAGAAGTGAAGTTCACGGGGCTATGCAAGAAAGACAATGGTTAACCTTAGACTTGAAGAGGTCAAGATTATAGTGATTGGGAAACATCCTGCCGGCAGTCTGTTACAGAAAACAGCTGCTGTTGGGATGAAGCTGTCCGAATGAAACTTCCTCCCTACTAATGGAATATGAAGAGAATGAGGATGATTCATATTTGTGTACGTGGCATGAGGGGTTCCAGTTGTAAAGATCAGGGCTGGGTAGAAACTCTCCGAGTTGAACTTCCTTACTAATGGAATACGAATGCAATGTAGATGATTCATCTTTCTATGGCGGATGCCAGTTGCAAAGGTCAGTGCAGGTGGCACCAAGGAATATAGCCCGTCAGACGAGACGCTATGGAAATAACAGTAGAGCAATGCGAGGCTCGCAACGTTTCGTCTGTGGGAAAGTGTGGAAATGAATTCATCATCCACAAGGCTGCGTAGACACTTTTGAACTTTGAGACATGTAAATGAGGAGTGGGCAGGCAGCTCTAACCCAGATATGGCAGCAATATCCCATTTGGTTTGATCTGCCTCTTCTAAAGATAGGGTATAGATTGTTCCATAACATATCAATCTTTTCTAGGATACTTGATGCTGCATTCTGCTATACAATAAAAATTGGTAGACTAAGATTTGCTTTGCTCTAAAGTCAGAAAAAGGTTGGCATAGTTCTGTATTACACAAAAGTGAAAAGTAAACATGTTTATTTAGCACGAGAGTCAAACAGTTTTGACTTGAGCAAGAATCAATAACATAGTGATATAGAATTTGGTTTGCACGGGAATCGGAAAGGCAAGAAGATTTCTGAAACGATAGTCAAAAAGGTAGACATATCAGTAGACAAGCGGCTTCTTTCTTGAGATTATTTACCTTTCTCTATGAGGATTGAGACGGCGTATTGTTGAACCCCAACCGGCAGAACGTTCTATCTATCTATCTATCTATCTATCTATCTATCTATCTATCTATCTATCTATCTACACAGAGAGATAGCTATATAGATAGATACATGGATAGATAGATAGATAGATAGATAGATAGATAGATAGAAACTGAACAGACAGATAGATAGATAGATATGAAGAAAGTGAGATAGATTTCGATGATGAAAGGGAGATAGATAGATCTAAACAACCAAAGATAGATATATATACATATATATATAAATTGATACATATATATAAACAATCATACATAGATAAACAGATATAAAGAAACTTAGATAGATAGATAGATAGATAGATAGATAGATAGATATGAACAGTATGCGATAGATAGATAGATAGATAGATAGATAGATAGATAGATAGATAGATAGATAAAGGACTTCTAAATGTTCGAATCTCTTTTGATTACATCAAGGTATCCCAATTGAAGTAAAGTTCATTTCGAAAACGTGTCATGCATCCGAGCTGGGTTTTTTTGTTGTTGTTGTTTTGTTTGTTTGACAATTATCATTTCAATTCTTTTGCACCGATCATCGGTGCAGACCTGAAAGAGATACAAAGAAAGAATTAAAAAAAGATGCATAAATATCAAATTCATATTTAGAAACATATACCAAAGTATGTAAATGAGGCAAAAAGGAAAGCAGAGAATCATTGGAGAAAGAAAGAAATGAAAAATAAATTTTGAAAAATGATATAGAAATTATAAAAGGAACTTCAAAGTTAAACAGAATCAAGAAAGAAAGAAAGAAAGAAAGAAAGAAAGAAAGAAAGAAAAAAATGCGGTTAAATAGATATAAACATCAGGAAACAGATAGATAGATAGATAGATAGATAGATAGATAGAAGGGGAAGTGTGACAAAAACAAAGAAAAAAACGAATAAAAAATAATCTTTGAAAAAAAAAGAAAGAGGTAGAAAATCTTTTATAAAATCCTAAAAGAATGAAAAACACAATCAATCCTGAATTTGTACTAAAAGAATAAAAAAAAAACTTGAGAAATAGTTAAATAAATAAATAAATAAATTGATAAAGAAAGAAAGAAAGAAAGAAAGAAAGGGTAAGAGTGAGAAAAAAAAAAACAAAGAAAGAAAAGGGAAATAAATTTTGAAGGATAAAGAAAGTGACAAAAATTATGAAAGAATCTCCAAAGATATGAAGAATCACTTCTGGAAGAACGACTCTTAAAAGAAACAAAACTTTTGGAAGAAAGAAAGAAAGAAAGAAAGAAGGAAAGAAAGAAAGAAAGAAGGAAAGAAAGAAAGAAAGAAAGAAAGAAAGAAAGAAACGAACAAACAAAATGAAAGACATATATGAAACGTAGAACTACTAAAATAGAGGAAAGAAGAAATTAAAAGAGCCTTAAAACAAAATGTCCTTAAATACGTGGAGACATGCGTACATAACATCGTGCATATAATCACTGCTCTCACAGTAGATTATCCATTGATTGATTAAGGATTTATTCGCGTCGACATTACAATTGTAAAAAGAAAGCATCTCAAAGTCGGATGCGAACAGAATGGCGTCACTGTGCTTCCATTTTGTTTAGGAAAGATAAAGAAAGCAAGCAGACGACAATTACCTTCTTTTAATAACCCCTGCCCCTCCTCCGGTTGCAGCCCTGTCTGTCACACTAAACGTGAATTTCAAAAGCAACTAAGGAACTTTTTTTTTCTTTAAATTTATTTCATTAGAAAATGACTCTAAAAAAATAAATCACGCGTTTTTACACCCACAAGAAATATTGTATCGTTCTTTTTTTATTTTTTGTTTTTATAAATGTTGCACAAGTAGATACAAACATCCATCATTGTCTTATAGACCTAGTTAAAGCTTCACAACTATAAGAGAAAGCAAATATACAGGTTTATCATCAAATATTCACACAGGGATACATTAACATGCATACGAACAGAGAAACTGAGATACAGCCACACAAACACACACACACAAACACAAGCTGTCCCGGATTTAACTATAGGCTTAGCCTAGGGCCTCAAAATCTAGGAGGCCGCCAGTCAATGTGTATAATGTTTTTGACGCTGTCATAGGCCTTACTTACGCATGCTGCCATAACGCATAATCTAGATTCTAAATAAACCTTCAGTAATTTTAAACACACGTCATCATCCTCGGCTTCACTCATTTTTTTTTAATTTAACGCTCTTCCATTTTCCTCTACTCGTGAGAATGGGGCATTTGGAGGGGGGGGCACAAATGGAAAAGCCTAGGACCTGTCTCCATCTAAATCCGTCTCTGAAACCAGCAAACAAACAAATCTGATGAGAAAAAGGAATACAGATTCGATTTCTGTCGAAAACCCATTTTTATTTCAGTAAGACGTTGAGTTTTTAGGAATTAAATCATATATATATATATATATATATATATATATATATATATATATGGTTAAGTTATGAAAAACTTGGTAATCCGTATGGGTAGTCCCAAGGATGATCCGGCTTCCTTTAAAAGGGTTCTGGTGAAATAAATTATTATAATGGAATCTTAAAGTGGTCTGTTTTTCTTTAATATATATATATATATATATATATATATATATATATATATATATATATATATATATATATCAACCAATAAAATCCAACCAGAAGATTTATTTGATAAATAATCATTACAAGAGAAAACACTGCCAAAATTCTTGCGGTCGTAATTGTAGACCAACTACGTGTTATTTTTGGACTATTTAGAAAATATCAATAATAACTCCCTTCGCCACTCCTGCAAATTCGAGAAAAAAGATTTTCGCGGACTAGTGTGAAATTCTATTCTAACTAATGAAAACTTTGTATTCAAAAAGCTCACAGTATACTCCTACTTTTATATCCTTTATGGAAATCCAAAATCTAATTTCACTGAAATTAGATTTTGAATTTCCATAAAGGATATAAAAGTAGGAGCATACTGTTTCTCGTGGTTCAAACCAATATCGGAGGCCAGTTTGATCTACACGCACCCACACATACACTCAATGGAAGAGACGGCAGCCGCCGACTAAACGCCTTGTCTACGAACTGATAGAAACATTAATGTGACCCTCATAGAGTAAGTCTGTTCACACATTTTACACAGCACTATGGACACTTAATCATTTTATACAACAAACTGCAAGGAAACTTCACTGCAAGGAAACTTCACTGCAAGGAACATTGAACATTTTGTTGTTATTGAATATATGTAAATGTTATTTCAACTTCCACTTTTCCATCAGAAAATAACTTTTTATGTTTCATTTAAAAGATGTGTTGTTGTTATTGTCGTTGTTGTTGTAGTTAAATGTTTTGAATCTTGAAACTGACACTGACAAGCTTACGGCCATATCACGTTGAAGCACCGTTTCCCGTATAATCACCGAGCCTGGTCACGACCTAGATGGGTGACCGCTTTGGAATAACATATGTTGTAAGTTTGGATGTGCGGAGGTGTAATGATAAATCGGAAGAGCCGGGTTCGAAAATTGCATCCGACTTTGTTACATTCATTTACAAGTAAATACTCTTGTGAAGGATATGAATCCATCTCTTCCTACCATCTATGGGTTAAGTAGCAGGAAAGACTGGGTCCGATAACCTTGGTTGGCAACCAGTCTACTGCAGACTTCTACGGGACTTCTTATCAAGTTAATTATGTATCGAAAAGAGTTATGATCGCGCAAGCTGGCATCGCTCGTAGCATCTAAGGAAGGAAGCAAGGACGTATGCTGGTTGTCATTATTTTCACTGTTTCAGAAAATAAACAAATACAGAGACAGCAACTGAAACACATCTACCCACAAAAATAATGTTTATAATATAGTGGCGTCGGGCTTAGGGGTTAAAATGATCAGTTGATTTACCCACGCTAAGAAGATTAGTGAAGGATGATAATGATGAGGAAAATTGTTAATTTAACAAGGCAAAATAAGGAATTTATTCACGAATTTACATGCTTGAAGTAGTGTCCGTAACTCATTTCAAGAAAATAAATTGGAAGTCCATAGTTTTAATGTATTATCATGAAGAGGAAATGTTCATACAACAGATTAAATGATCAGACACAAAATAATATTCAAGACGAAGGTAAGAGAGTTCATTGCGCATTGAATCAATATATGGTTTGCATACATTCAAAAGTAGATGAAAAAAGATAGTTTGAAATACTTAGTTTTCTTGGATTGTTGAGCGAAAATTTCCTTCAAGTCCCGAGTGCTTGGTTAGCGGCTGATAATTGGTGAATAATTTTATACTGACAAGAACATCAACACTGATCTTGATGAACAGAAACGAGACCTTTCCCATGACTTCACGCACTTTTCTTTCATTACTTTAATATTTCTCCTCATTTTTATGTCAAAAAGAATTTCGCATAGGCTCGCTATTTTTATTTCCTTCTTCTTTTTGGCCTAACGACTAATTTCTGTGATGGCAAGGTTTTTGTATTGGTTTATTGGTCCAAAAACAATTTCACAAAAGATCGCGAATTATTTTCCTTCTTCTTCGCAGCTCACCAGTTAATTTCTGCGAAGGCAAGATTTTCTTTTGTTCAAAGAAATTTTCACATAGGCTCGCAAATTCTTCTTCTTCTTCTTCTTCTTCTTCTTCTTCTTCTTCTTCTTCTTCGAATTTGAAGGGGAGGGGGTGAAAAGAGTTATTTTTATTTCGCACTTACTACAATAGTAATAAGAAATGAGGACGAATTAAAAATATTTTAAAATCACTGTGTTTACATTTCGGGTACGAAAATGAAGCTAGTAGACATAGATTCAAAGAAGAACTAATGAGGGGTGCATTTCGTTAAATAAGTAATTGAGGTCAGTACTGCCGGCATTATGCATATATATATATATATATATATATATATATATATATATATATATATATATATATATATAATCATTTTCTCACCAAGCAAGGTAGTAAAGCCACTAAGACACAAGGGATTACAGGGTGTGGAAGAATTAAGAACAGAAACATTAATAATGAGAGGGAAAAGGAAAGAATAATCAGGAGGACAGTAGATAGCAATTGACATTGCATTTAAAGTTTTGCAGATTAAAGTTGGCTGGAAAGTATGGAGCCGGAAGGGAATTCCACAAGTGAGAAGTCTGAGAAAAGAAACTGATAATATAGAATTTATACTTACATCTAACCAGCTCAACTGTAAACTGATATACAAACAACTGCGTACGAACATACATATGCGTACACTTAAAACAAAACTCAATTAAAAAAAGAAGCAGTAATTGTTTCTCCAAGGACAATGTTAACAATGAGTTAATTACATCTTTGAGAATATGTACAGAGTCATATGACCAGTGTACATGTGTAAATGTTGACTCTTCCTAAAGTTAAAACAGCCGTTCCCAGAACCCCAGGTCCCATTCCTCTCTTAAACGATCGCAGGTTACCTCGATTTCTCCTTTATTTTATTTTAAATTGGCGATTTTGAATAGTAAATTCAATTTTTGTTATATACCGTACCTATGAAGATTAATGTGTATGTCCCAATCCCCATAAATGCGTTGACACTGTTGTAAGTGGGGGTAATATGCTGTCTAAGTAGTCCACCTCTAGCAGTGGTTTACCTACTTCACGCCGCTGGGGAGTATTGTATTTTGTTGATGTTATAAAGATTACCATTTCATTTCCAACCTGGTTTGGTTATTCCTCGTTCAGTAACCTTTTCTAGGTTACAAAACAATCTATCTATCTATCTATCTATCTATCTATCTATCTATCTATCTATCTATCTCAGCCTGTTCATATCTATCTATCTATCTATCTATCTATCTATCATATACCGTACATATGAACTCTAATGGGTATGTCCCAATCCTCATAAATACGTTGGACACTGTTGTAAGTGGGGGTAATATGATGTCTAAGTAGTGCACCACTAGCAGTAGTTTACCCACTTCACGCCGCTGGCGAGTATTGTATGTTGTTGATGTTATAAAGATTACCATTTCATTTCCAACGTCCGTTTTGGTTATTCCGCATTCAGTAACCATTTCTAGGTTACAACTGTTTTAATTTCCATTGATTAGAATTCTGTTTGCACTAATACACACACACACACACATACATACACACACACACACACACACACACACACACACATATATATATATATATATATATATATATATATATATATAAGAATAAATAGGAAAAAGTTAAAAATTCCTAGTCAGTAATAAATTTATTTCGATGAATATAAGTGTATTCATCTCATCAGAACAATTACCATGAAAATATTTATAAAGAAGGTACAGGGAAAAATATATGAGGACAGTGAGAAAGCAACTGAAGTCGAAATGCCAGATCAGAACTAATAAAATTGCAGATTCTTTAGATTTTATCAAGGATCTCTAAATATATAACAGAAGCAGCAGACTAGACACAGTGAACCAACTTTCTTGGCGGCAAAGCAAAGAGTCAATATTTCCCAAGAAATTATAGCAATTGACAGGGTATTGAAGAAAAAGGAAAAGCAATTAAATATATTGTAGAGGAAACTGTCTATATAATGATTTATGTTAAGGGACATTATCGATAAATCTGAAAAAAAGAATAACAATAATCTTGACATATAAAAAGATGACATTTATTCTCTCATGAAACAATATACAACATGCAAGCCTTTTTTATTTTTCATCATTTATTTTTTGTTATAGAACGATAAAAGTACTACTTTCAAAAAGGCCCGTCATGTAGTGTCAGAAGCGGGACAGACGAATCCTTGTTGTCTGTCTACGTTCTAGAGGCGAAAAGAGACCCAGGGTTTCATATCTCCGGCTGAGGTAGCAGGAAGACGTGCTACGATTGGATAGTTTTGTGACCAATCCAGAACTCTCATATCTGCAGGGTTCGGTAGACCAAACAGAGTCTTAAACCCTACTGCTGATATCTGTGTGCGCTTGTGTTAACTCACTACACCTATGGCGATCTTTCTAAGCATAGCTTAGATGTAGCACAAGGTCGAAAGTATGGGGCACCCGGTGAGGATCGAACTCACTATGCCTATGTCCTGAAAGAACATGGCATTTAAAAAGGTCGTATTGTCTGTATTTTTCTGTATAGGTGTACACCAGTGAAAGTATGATGTGTGCGATGCTCTTGTGGTTTTTATTTGTTCTGTTCAGCACTCGTCGGTAGAACTATAACTTGTTTGCTTTAATCCTCTTTATCTGTGAGAACATTACCCACCATACGTATATCAGAGGTTGGTAATTCAACATTGTTTTCTTTGTTTCTAAGGACATTTTCCGATCTCTTAATATTTTTCTCATGTTCTGAAAGGCATCTTTCACTACCCCAATTCAACTCTGGATTTCTCTAACCCATTGGTTGTTTGTTTTACTACACTACAGAGTTCATTTTCTACACTAGATTGATTTTGATCCACTTGATAGATAGCTGGACCGCATCTTGAACTCTATTTTTGTTCATAACCATACAGTTCTATTTTTTACAGTTAATAGTTATTGCTTTTTATATTACTTTTTCTCATAGTTTCTTAGTTTTCTGAATCAATGAAGTGTCATCTACATATCTTATAGGTATTTTCCAAGCATAGCTTAGATGTGGCACCTAGTGAGGATCGAACTCACTTTTCAGTTGTAACTGATCTAGCGACACAAGCTTGCTAAACATTACACCACGCCGAGATGCCCCATCTACATATCTTACATTGTTATGACTATATCTGCCCATAATAAATCATAGTAATACTTCTTGTCCTCATAAAATCGTTTTGTTGTAAGGGTTAAATAAATCTGGGTGAGAAAATGCGTCCTTGTCGAAGTCATATTTCTATATTTTTGTATCTGTTAAGTCCTTTCTTTATCCGCATGAAATGTTTTTTTTTTGTATGTCTGCTGAGATCTATCTATTCTGCCGTTTTACTAACCCCGCACATTTCTCATTGAGTCATTCCTATTTTGCTTGCTAGCATTTATTTCTGTTGTTTTTATTTAGCGTCATATTTCCTGTGCCGTTTCTAAGCATTATTTGCTGCCTCTCTCTTTCACTGGATGGAATGTTTGAGCCTTACAGTACCTCACTATTTGAGCCTTACGATACCTCACTATTGGAGTCTTACTAACTACCTAACTGCCTAACTATTTGAGCCTTACTATACATCACTATTTCTGCTTTGTGTCAATAATATGCTTAATAAAGATATGCAATGAATCGTTCAATTGAATGTCGAATCAGTAATAATTTTTTTCTTTCAATGATTGTCATATTTTCAGCTCTGTTAAGCCTATCCAAGGAAACAAGGTTTTAGTGTATGTTGAAAGATTGGATGTTTGTTTTTAGTTTTTTCTTTCAAGAGGGGTGTTGTCAATATGCCTTCTGTAAAATGCTGATTGAAAACATCTTTAGACATTAATGTCTAAGTATATCGAAGGAAGGAAACAAAAAGATAATGATTTGTTACGCCTTTATTAGATGAACACTGTGTGAATACGGTGCGCAAAAAGGATATAGCAATTTGCTTACATGTTTATCCAATTCACCCCATGAGTTTTCGATTCGATTCAGGTCGAGATTCTGTGGCAACCATGTTAAACGTTGATCTTCTTATCCTAAGGATATTTCTGAATCAATTATTTTGTTTTGAATCATTGTCATGGATAAAGTTATAAGCACACTTTAGTTTCAGAATCCATCCTTGACATAATTCAAAATCGTTTATGTGGCTTTGTGGAGGATGACTTGTTATCCACCCTACCGTCCTTTTCTCGCAAGCCAATCGCGACTCTCGCTATTTCCATATCAAATGCTCTGACGTGATCCATTCGTTATTTCCTCTTAGTTGAAACCCTTAATAGCTAAGACCCTCCCTGACACAACCACAGAGATGAGTCAATTTCATAACCCACGTGTTCTCATTTTAAGGAGGATGTTTCACTGTGGCACCTACATTTTGGTGAAGACTCCCACGTGGATGCTTCTCCGAACACTACAATCTTAATCTCTTCAATTCCAGTCTTATTCGTTATGCATTCTCTTCTTCTTCTTCTTCATAATCTTCACTTCCCACTTCTTCCTATTGCACCCTCCATTGCACACACCTCATTCAGTAACTGTTGTGGATTCCGGGTTGAAATCCGGTACCAATAAATAACAAACGCCAGGAATGAATATATGAAAATAATGTATTAAACGTAATTATACAAACTGGTAAAGCAGGTTAGTAGTTCCAGGAATACGGGTTAGTAGCAAAATATATATACAGTCTTTGGGATTGAAGTATCGCTGTATAACTTCTTACTGAGTCTACGTGCTCGCTCACTGTGACTCCTACAACACTGTTACCTCACCCTCACTCTTCCAGTTACCTACAACCTTTTACTCTGTCACTCTGGACTCGACTCGACCTTCGGGTATTCACTGGAAGTAGTATAAGTATACACTGGGTGAGTCCATTTGTATAAAAAGGGGTAGACCCCTCAACAGTAACCTCTGCCTTGAGCCTTGGATTTGGGGGAACATAATTTTTTAAAAAAGACACTTTAAATTTTATATCCAATACCCCACAATGAACCCTAGTTTTCGTTAAACCAGTATAACTTTTACCAAGCTGACATCCCGGTTTCAATCCCTTTCCCACCGACGTAACGTAGCTTCCCTCTGTCTTTTCTATAAATACTTTTATGATAAACGTTCTGATGAACACTCTTCTGTGGTGTTTAGACTCTATGAATTCAAGCCCAATACTAGATTGGCGGCAAGATCCCATCATTTTACAGTTGGAATGGCTAGATGTAACCGTAAGTTCTATGCTAACAGTTTCTTCTCTCATACTTCACGCTTGTGGAACTTTCTTCCAACTCCACCCTTTTCAGCCAACTTTCATCTTCAAAAATTTAAATGTAAAAAGTCTCATCATTTTACAGTTGAAATGGCTAGATATATCCGGAAGTTCTATGTTAACAGTTTCTTCTCTCGCACTTCTCGTTTTTAGAACTCTCTTCCGGCTGCTTGCTTCCCAGTCAACTTTGAAAATTCAATGTTAATCGTTATCTTCTGTCTTCCTAATACTTATTCTTTCATTGTCCATTCTCCTTAATAGTAATTTTTCCCATATTCTCTAACACTCAGTAATCTTTTGCGTCCTAGTGGCTTTATTGCCTTGACAGGGTTGAAATGATTAAAGAAATAAGAAAACTAAACGAACTCACAACGTGCCAATCATTTTAGTCAGCTGTAGATATGAGAAGCATCTTTAATGCAACTACGACTGGTTTATAAAAGGATGCAACATAAGTGAATTCAATTGAAGATGGATGAGATCGAACGAATTTTGATTGCAGGTTTGATAAAATCGATATCGTAAACAGGCCTATTGATCAGTTAATGATAAACTGCGTTGAACATAGTTTCGACACAAAGCCACAAATTTGGAGCAGCCAGCGAGAATTGCATTCAAGTGACCCACTACAGGGGCTCACTAAATATTACTTCACGGCCAGATGCTCGTATATATATATATATATATATATATATATATATATATATATATATATATATATATATATATGCACTTCAGACAAAACTTTCTGGGCCACCCTTCATTTCTAAAAAATAAAAACACACTTGTAATTAAGACATTATTGTATTTTTTTAAAGTAAAAGATGACATTTCAGTAACTACAGTATATTTGCATTTATTTTAACAAAAATAAGCTCTTATCTATAAAAAAAAGAAAAGAATTATCATACAAGAGCATCATATTTTGTTTTCAACAATAAAACCACCACCTGCCTTAATTACTGATTTACAAAAAATATATCATACAACAGCATCATATTTTGTTTTCGTCAATAAAACCACCACCTGCCTTAATTAATGATTTACAATTTCTTGGCATTCTCTGGTAATAATAGAAGATCTATCACGAATGGTGAAACGTTGTAAGAACTTGGAGGCAAATTTACTGTGGATGAACTAGCGTTTAAAGCATTTTCTAAATATTTTCATCTTAGTGAATGATTTTCTTTTTTAATCAGAGTAGCATTTTTAAGTCAAAATTATGATCAATTTTGTGATATATATATATATATATATATATATATATATATATATATATACTTTAAAAATCAAGAGGTCAGTTGAATCCACTACCTTGGTATCTACCTACCGTATCCTCAGGCGATTTTTTATCAAATGACCTCTTAACACTTTTTTTTTAAAATTTTTAAATAATGAACACTATAATATTTTTAATAAATAAATAAACAAATGTACGGCGTTTGGTGTAGTAGAAAGGGAGGTGGACGATGTGAAGAAGAAGAAGAAGAAGAAGAAGAAGAAGAAGAAGAAGAAGAAGAAGAAGAAGAAGAAGAAGAAGAAGAAGAATGAGGAAGGGGAGAAAACCAAATGTATTATAAATGTATCGGTGAGGGTTATTGAAATTTACATTTTTTTTTTTTTAGCCAGCCTCATATGTGCTTAAAATGAATTTTCTATATAAGCAAGGACATAATACTCCCTGTTTCCGCTTTAAAAGGTTCTTTGGATCTGGAAATGTAATAATCGCTAATTTTTCCCGTTAGCAGAGGTTGCAAATATTGTTGTGGTTGTTGTAAGGCTTTACAATTTCTTAAAAATTTTTTCGCCTTACAATCGGATCCAAGTTGTTGTTTTTTTCTTTTAAATTCCACACATGATTAACAAGTTTGGTAGAGTACCTAAGATTTACTAGCTCGAATGTACATATAAATATATTTCTGCCTCGGGTGATATAAATACAAGGTTACGTAAAATGCTATATATATATATATATATATATATATATATATATATATATAGTCGACTCTCCCGTCGAATTCGACGTATGAGGGTCAAGCAGATCAGTTCCTAGGAAACTGACAGCCCGACAACAGCACATGAGATTTGATTATAGCGATGAAGGTTTTGTGCAGGATCATCCACACTTTTTGAAGGGCTGAATACAGAGACCTGGTGCACTACGTGTGACAAGGTCCTCAAACTACTCTCCACAGGTTTTGAATTCAGAGTTGTCCTTATTCTAGCCAGTTGCTATCCAAGGCTATAGAACCCAGTCTGTCCTGCTATTTACCCATAGCTGGAGGGAGAAGAGGATTAACACCTTTCCCAAGGGTATTAGCACGTAGGTGAATGTAATGGATTCGACTGGAATTCAAACTCGGCTCTGCGATTCCTCAATCCAATATATATATATATATATATATATATATATATATATACAGGGTGTTTCAAAAAATTTGATATCATTTCGCAATCTAATAACTTTGTTAGATCTCCTTCAAATGACTTCAAATTTTAATAGCATCTTTATGTTTAATGTTTGTTTTATGTTTTTATGTTTTTCTTATTTGTATTCTTTAATCTTTTTCTTTACAGGTATAAAAATGCTATTTACTAGAAGAGAAAAGGCGTTTTGTGTGTTGGAGTTTGCTAGAACACAGTCAAACAAGACTGTGCAGCGTGCATTTATGAGAGAGTTCTCTAGAAAGTCACAAACAGGAATGCAGATTTGGAGATGGCATAAAAAGTTCAAAGAGGAAGGCTGTCTGTGCAGAGCAAAAGGATCCGGACGACCACAAACATCGGAAGAGAAAGTCGAGCAGGTTCGCCAAAAACTCTTGCGAAGCCCCAAAAAGTCCGTACGAAGAACAGATCTGGAAACACAGATTCTTCCAACGACAGTTTGGCGCGTCCTGAGGAAACGCTTGCAAATGAAACCCTACAAGTTGCAGCTTGTTCAGGCCATAACAGATAATGACAAGCGAACACGTGAACACTTCTGTGTTGATATGCAAGAGAAACTTGAGGAAGACGAGTTCTTGGAGCGTCTTGTTTTCAGTGATGAGGCCACATTTCATACGAATGGAAAAGTCAATAAGCATAATGTTCGCATTTGGGGCGAAGAAAATCCCCACGCCACAGTTGAACACGAGAGGGACACACCAAAAGTGAATGTGTTTTGCGCCATCTCCAAGAATCGTCTCTATGGCCCATTTTTCTTTGAGGGAAATGTAACAGGGGAAGTTTATCTGGAAATGCTTCAGAACTGGTTAATGGATGAGGTCATTGCACATGAACATGAAGACTTCATTTTCCAACAGGATGGGGCTCCACCTCACTGGAAGCTCACGGTGCGTGCTTATCTCAATGACAATATGCGAGGAAGATGGATCGGGCGTGCTGGTGTTAAAGACAGTGTGTTGCTGAAATGGCCGCCCCGTTCATCTGATTTAACACCTTGTGACTTTTCCTCTGGGGCTACATGAAGGGAATGGTGTATGTTCCCCCTCTTCCTGCAAACATAGAAGAACTCAAGCAGAGAATCAATACAGCACTGGAGACTTTTACCCAAGATATGCTTCAGCGTGTTTGGCAGGAGCTGGATTACCGACTTCACGTATGCCGTGTCTCAGGCGGTGCGCATATTAAACATTTGTGAAATCGTTCACATAATCCACATGCTTTTGAATGTCTCATTCAGATTTGGAAGAATAAATCTTATGATCTTCAACATTAATACTTTTTAATTTCATTTGCCTTAATCATGTACTTTCTGTGATATTTACATCTCAAAGGATATCAATTTTTTTGAAACACCCTGTATATATATATATATATATATATATATATATATATATATATATATATATATATATATACCACGCCGATATCACAACTCGGAGTTTCATGATCAGATCCTGCAACCTTCATGCACTATGTTCGGTAGTTTTTTAGTCTCGTTATATAAATAGAAGTTGGTAAATTTCGAAATGCAGAAATACGTGATAATTTTCGAAAAAAAATTTAGTGAATAAAATCAGACAAAGTTAAAAACATTTTAACAGAATTTTTTTGAAAAAAAACCCACGAAAACAAGCAATTAGAAATGAATGGCTTTGACTGAAATGATGCGGTAAATATTACTAGAATGTGACGTGGATATATTCATCGCTGACGGCGGTGTCTCTTCAACATTAAACACGCAACGGTATATTTACTCGAGTCTACGACAATAACAGAAAACTTTTAACAATAATACGCACGCATGCACGAATGCGCATGCGTTAGCAGGCATCCATTTTGTCTCGTTTATTAATTCCGTGCTTTGGGGGCATCCTGTCTAAATCCAGTCGGTCTTCTGTGATTTTCTCCCTATTCTCCACGCTGTTCTCTCCGATTTTTTTTTTTTTTTATTCCTTTTGATTTTTTTTTCATATTTTGGAAGGTTACTTTTAATATCGTTCCATTTGCATTTTCTTTTTTTAATGTGTTGCACAAAACCCGATAAGACTCTTTCACATTTCAACAAAATTTTCTGTCTACATAAACACTTAGCGGCCTTTGCTTACACTAAGAGCTTATCTAACTCACTGTGATTCCATCTTCTGCAGATTCATATTAGTTTATCTATTTAGTCTTATCTTATATTGACATTTCTATCTCTCTATCTGAGGCTATTCCATATCTATCTATCTATCTATCTATCTATCTATCTATCTATCTATCTATCTATCTATCTATCTCAACATGTCCATATCTACCTAACATGTTCATCTCTCTCTCTCTCTCTCTATTTATCTATCTCAACATATACATATCTATCTATCTATTTATCTATCTATCTTAACATGTACATTATCTATCTATCTATCTATCTATCTATCTGTGACAGAGAGAGCCTGGGAAACACACACACGTATAATTTTATAATGAAATTGGAGTGGATTTGAACAGCGAAATTAGATCAGAGCATTTTTGTTTACTGATGGGGAAATCTGATGTAGGGCAGAAGTTGTACCCATTGAATCTGTGACATCAGGGGACAATGGAAATGGACGAAATAATTTTTATTGATTAAAAATTGAAATAGAGCTGAGTAAGCTAGAAGGAACTTTGGAATTCACATTTTGGTTGAAGCAGAACCCCGTGATAATCGCGTACGAAGTAGTAGGGCCAAGTGTTGGTTATGACCAGCCGGATTTTTCTATATAAACGTGTAGTTATGCTGAAAAGGAGGCAGACGGAAGAGAGAGACAGAAAAGAATTAGCCCGGGCAAGAGTTGGGCTAGAGACAGTGGAGAGTCGAGTCGGAGGCTCAAGAAGGAGAGAAAGTGATGTCAGAGATTGAAATGAAGCGTCCACTAACATGTACTGTTAATATAAGTACCGCTGCTTCTGCTACCACGAATATTACTACTACTGTTACTACTGTTTAGGAGGAACGCCTCTATAAACTTTAAGCCACACACAGAAATATTATTCCCCAATGGCAAGAGTTGAATATCGTTCTGAGACGATTTAATAACAAGTTAATCATAACACACACACACACACTCACACACACACACATACTCTCTCTCTCTCTCTCTGTCCAGAATTCAGTGTATGCGTTTTTTACGTCAATTACTTTTGTTTTTGGTACCCGTTTCTTTTCTGCTATATAAAAGGCATTAACAATTCAATCATTGAATTCAATCATAGTTGTTTGTCCGGCTTTCTGCAGATATTTTTTTTTTTTTTTGCTGCATTCTAAATTTCTTAGCGCAGACTTTCCAGCCGTGCCTACATCTTCAGTCGACCGTAAATGGATGGACATCACTTCTGCTTTCTGGATCAAACTAAACACAACATGGGCAGAAAGCAGGATTAAACCAGTGGACCGGTTGAATAATCTACGGATGCTCAGGGGACCTATGGCCACTCCCTTAAGTTCGGTTAGGACCGATTAGTCACCTCAACCCCGAGAATAAGACGTCGGGGGTTGAGGGGCTGGGGCGAAAGTGTTATCTATCTATCTATCTATCTATCTATCTATCTATCTATCTATCTATGTCTTCATATCTATCTATCTATCTATCTGTTTGTCTATATGAGAAGGTTGGCTCGGAGTTTGATTTAACGAATAATGAATGTGGTCATGTCTAAGTTGAGCATGCGTAAAAATCATCAATGAAACAGCGGAGGAAACATATACACGTTATTATATGGTTTTACTCTTTGCAGCGAATGTGCAAAAGAATGTGCCTAAGTTAGTGGACCGAAACGCCATATGAAAGTTCACTAAAATATTACTTTAACACCTACTACAAGAAGTATCCAACATTGCCACATCTGCGCAAGAGAATGTAAGTCCCTCGCAGGACTGAAAAGCCACATCCGCGCAGGCTATATCTATCTATCTATCTATCTATCTATCTATCTATCTGTCTGTCTGTCTATCTATCTATCTATCTATCTCATCCTGTTCATATCTATCTTTTTCATTATATTCATATCTATCTATCTATCTATCTATCTATCTATCTATGTCTCTCTCTCTTTCTTTCTCTGTCTCTCTCTATCTATCTATCCCATTTTATTCATATCTATCATTCTATTCATATCTATCTATCTATCTATCTATCTATCTATCTCATGTAGATCTCAGTCTTTCTATATCTATCTATTCATCTATGTGAATATCTACTTCCTTTATTTATATATCTATCTATAGCGATATTTAGTCACATCGTGAGACAGTAATAGAGTAAAAGAGACAGAGAGAGTAGACATTGATATACAATATCAAAGTTTAAAATTTACAACATTTACATTGTCGATAGTACCTTTTTGCAAGCATATCTACCACAAATAAGTGGAGAAATAACTTTAGGAATACTTGGACATAATTCCCGTGTGATTATCCCACTTGTCTGCCAATTTGCTTCTGTTACCTGTTCCTACGTAGTATTGAAGAAAGTGGGCGAAAGGTTTCTCTTGCTCTCCCTCCCTCTCTCTCCCCCTTTTTTCTCTCTCTCCATTGCTCTCTCATTCTCTGTTTTTTTTTCTCTTACCAAATGAATACCATAGTCATAAGACCTGCCCCAAGAGCCCTTTTTAATCCTCGGTTAACCACGTGTCGTACTGTGCCCAAGTCAGCAAGCAAATGTCCCTTAGCTGATAAGTATACCAAACCAACTAAAAATCTCTTCTCCAACCTAAATTTCTCAACATCCTCAGTAGAACTTTACGCATACAGAATGTACGAACAAGACTGTCTTTATAAATAATTTTTTATTCTATTTTGGCATAGGATCGAAAATTCCAGCTGACAGGAATATATGATCTTTATTACGATTTAATTTTGTATTCTTTTTACATTTTGAAATATAATTTTGTTCTTTCGACTTTTATATTCTTATTTAGTTTGCTAAGGCAATAAAACGTTAAGGTTGTAATTTTATTCCTATTTCCCGTTCGAGAAAACATCCCACAATACCATCATCATACTCTCTTACTCACGAAACATATTTCTTCAACCGTATAAAAAACAAAATGGTGATTTAGCGACATGCTTTTCATGCGCTTGTAGAATGATTTAATCAAATGAAAGAACAGACGATAACTAAATAAATGGCGGATATTGACGGAAAGTTTTGGCGGAAATGCAGTTAGAATTCAAGCAAACATAACGTAAAATAGAGGGTGAATATCTGAGTCACTCCATGTCGTCCCAGGCAAACAAAATTAAACAGGCTTCATGTTGAACAATAAAAGACTAATTTATCAAAATGCGATCAAGATATTCAAAGGGATGCAGATTTAATAACAGATTTCACAAATATTCATTAATGTTCGATAGGCGTACCACCTGTGACACGACGTACATAAAGTCGGTAGTCCAGCTCCTGCCAAACACGTTGTAGCATGCCTTGCGTAACATTCTCTAGCGATTAAGTGATTCACTGATTAAGTTCCTCGAGGCTTGTAGGAAGAGGGGGATATGGACCTGTCCTTTCACATAGATAGCCCTATAGAAAAAAAAATCACATGGCGAACGTGGTGGACGTTTTTCAATGTCACATTGTCATTATCACTGGCACACCAGATTCATCTTCTTAGCAGATTCTCATCGAGATAAATCCGCGCATTCTACTTAGTTCTTACACATTTTGTTAAAATTTGAGATCATTTAAGCGAGAATTGGCTTGTTATTACACTATAAAATGATGTTAATGTTTTGGTCACTTAACTCAGATTATCACTGTTGGTGATAATCTGAGTTAAGACAATTATACTGGAGTAGAATTAACAATAAAATCTAAACATTTAATATGCATCCAACTTATATAGGAAATATATTAGTTCTTCAGCTATTTCTTATGCAATGCTTTTATATTAGGTTGGTGCAAAAACAATGACGTAATAATGTCGTATTTTGACGTTATTATACGTCGAAAAACGACATTATTACGTCATTATTTTTGCACCAACCTAATATTTTCCAGTTTATGTGCCCATTCAATATTTTTCTCTGAAGCAAAAGGAATTCTTAAATCACTTATGTAACCATTTTTTTTTTTTTTACATTAATTGATCAGATCACAAGCTCAGAAATGCAGGGTACTTAGCGTAATCTCAGCTGGGAAAGGGAAATGAGATTCCAAATTTACTGCTGGAACTTTCCAGTTCATATAATCATCAATGATCCGCACTGTTTTTTGTTTTTTTTTTCGCCCCTGGAAGATTTTCTTCTTTTATGAAACTTGTGCTGATGAAATTTCTCTGGCAGCTTCACAGCATTATTTTATATCTTCGACCAGGACCTCCAACCCCAGGTTGTGTCTTCACAAGCATCTGTATGTGTATCGCAGTGCTGTGCTGTTACTGATATTTTTTCACACCCCACCCCCCAGGAAATTTTACAGTGGAGAAGAATTAATTCTACTCTCTTTTATAAAGCAGGCACACTTAATGAATAACCCAATTAATGAATGGAACAATGACATTTTCAAAACTGAAATGGAAGAAAATTGACTTCACCTGCTAGATGGATTCTTCATATTATCAAATTTAAAATAATATTTCTACGGCCACATACAAAATATGGGATTAGATTAGATGCTCCTAAATAGAATTCATCCATTTGATAACTAATCAACCAGAAAGATAAGAAGAGGTCGATTTACGTCACAGAATCGAGGATATGAAAGCTAATAATCTTCCAGCCGTGCAGACATTTGTGGATTTTAGGAAAGCTTAAAAGCTTTCCTAAAATCCCATACTGAGAGGAAAGCTCGCGGAATTACTCAAGACCCATGAAATTGCAAATAAAATAATCTTGGTTAGCAATATGCTATTTTTCTTTTATTATTGTTCTCTCAGTAAAAAAGGCCCAAGAGCCACTCAAGGTAGAGGCTTGAGAATGTGGTTGTTGCAAGGACATAAAGAGAGGAAATAAGTGCTTATTATCAGGATATATAGAACAAATAATAGTTGACCCTAAACTTGAAGAGATTAAAATCATAGGGGAAGCATCTCTGCGGGAGTTTCAGAGTTCTGTAGAAGAAGCCGTCTGGGTTAAACATCTCCCCTTATCCATGGAGTATGAGGGAAATGAGGACGATTCGATTATGGCGAGTCTTAGCTGTGAAGGTCTGTACTGGTGGAACTAGTCATTGTCGCTCATCTAAACTTTTCCATAAAATAGCGATAAGCTAGGAACGTTTCATCTGTTGGCAACGATTTGCCGGGTGACAAATTATTCCTCACCTACAATTCCGCGTAGAGGCTTTTGAACGATATCATATCTGGACAGTGAGTCTTGAGCAATCTCAGCCCAGATCTGACAGCAATACTCCATTTTTGGTCTGATCTCACAGATAAATCGTATCAGGAGGAATCAGGTACCTTCTGGAGCCGTATAAGAAACCGATTATTTCTCGCATCTTGAGTGAGCCCAAGTACAAGTACCAGATGGAGATACAGAATCTTTTTGGAAATCTTAGCTGGTGTTTTATAGGGAGACACACATTTCTGTTCATCATTGCCCTCGACTAAGCAAACAGACTTGCAACTTAGGATAAGAAAAGTATTGGGTTGAATTTAAAAGAAGCAAGAGGTAGTGAATACATTGAAATCACCCTTACAGAGACAGCTTTTGCAGATGATGTAACTCTTGAAGAAGTACAACTATTTCATCCCAGATTAGAATCAGTTGCAGCAAAAATTGGACTACTTATAAATGACATTCAAACAGAATCCATGTCTTTTAATCAAATGAAAGCAAGAGGCAGTAAATACATTGAAATCAACCTCACTAACACAGCTTTTGCAGATGATCTGACCCTTGCAACCAACGCTCTTGAACAAATACAACTATTTCTTCTCAGATTAGAATTTGCTGCAGCAGAATTTAAACTCCCTATAAATGAAATAATATTGAGTGAGGGAGAAAAGAGATAAAACAAAGCAATAGAATTATATAACAGATAATAAGGTAATATATCTTTCAAAGGAACTACGTATACACGGCATACCTGAAATCTTTTTAAGTAATTAGTAATTATTGATTTTTTAAAATCTTCCTTGCACTCGTAATGCTTTTAATCTCATTCCTCCTTTTCTTAGGATAAATTGTGAACAAGCAATATTAGTAGAATAGTAAAATCAGAGAAGGACACTGCTTCTGTATAGAAATGCTACATCAGTTCTATGCATAGGCAGAGAGAACATGGAAAGACTGAGAGAAGGTTAAGGGGTTAAAGCTGAGTAAGTGAGAAAAGGAAAATAGAAAAAAAAAGCAGTGGAGTTAGCTGCTTTCAATAAATAAAAACCTTTTGAAAAAGATGAAGGTAGAGTGTGGTGCTGATATATTCTGCAAGAAAGTGATCAATGAATTTGCCAAAACAAAATTAAAAATTGAATAATTTACAAAGAAACAAGTTTTACATATCTCATCAATTGCCTATCTGTTCATTTCTAGATGAATTGGGAAAAGCAAGGAAGAGGAAGAAGGTTTAAAGGAGGAATGGTAGGAGGTAAAGAGAGAGAGAAAAATGAAAAGCAGGTGAAAAGAAAAGGATGGAGATGAAAGAAAAACAGAGAGAGCTTGAAAGCTTTTTATTTAATTAGAAGTTGTTGATTTTTTAAAAATCTTCCTTGCACTCGTAATGCTTTTTAATCTCTCATTCCTCTTTTTCTTAGGATAAATTGTGAACAAGCAATATTAGTAGAATAGCAAAAGCAGAGAAGGACCCTGATTCTGTATATATGCCGATCAAGTAAAATCGAATACAGTCTTAAAAACGCAAATCTCTCTCAGATTCTCAAAAGATCATATTCTGAGAAGAATTCACACTATTCATCTTTACTTGATGGGCGATGGGCTCCGTGGCCGAGTCGGTATACAGCACGCCAGATCTAAAGCCGGTTTCTCCAGCAAAGGGGGGGGTTCAATTCCTGCCGGAGAGCGCATATTTTTCATTAACAACATATCTCGAATATTCAGTTCGGTAGACATAAATAAATATACTTTTGAATAAATAAACAGAGCTTCTACTCAAATATGTGTATCCGCTGAAATTAAATTTAAACTGGCAATATATATATATATATATATATATATATATATATATATATATATATATATATATATATATATATATATATATATATATATATATATATATATATATATATATATATATATATATATATATATATAGTTAATCCATCCGTTCGTTTATAACCCGGGTGGATCCTAGTAATAATGATTATTAAAACTGATCCACAAAGAGCTCGATGTTTTTATTTTAACAGAGTATATGTATTCTGTTATATATATATATATATATATATGAACGCATATTTGAACGCTTCTTTGTAGCCTAACGGTAAGGCACGTCAGCGTAAATGACGCTTCCGTATAGGATGCAGGTTCGAATCCTGTCAAAGAACGAATATTTTCTATCGGACATGTTATTTAATACTGTTTATTATAAACAGAACATTTACTTAAATACTTGTATCTATAAAAAGAACGTTAAACATAAAAATGCCTTTAATAAATAAATTGTCGGACTTTGTCCATTTCCTAATATATATATATAGAGAGAGGTGCACAAATTGGAAAAATAATTGTTTGTCACGAGCGCTTTCGGCAAATCATTTCCAAAGTTTTTGTTTGTGATAATGTAAATGGTTTGTAGCGCTAATGTGAACAGGTTGAAAGTTGTTGACATATTCTTAATTCCCGAATATGGTCAATACATTGTGGCCGTGTTCATAGTTAATATTATTAACAACATTAACTATAACCCAGCTACAATGTACAGGCCGTATTCGGGAACACGGTCACTTACCTCAGGTGGTTAGTCGCTTAAACTCAATAAGTTGTATGTTTCGGATCAGGATTCCTGACGTTGTGCCGAAACTAAATCCAAACAGGAGACAAACGTTTTCGAAGTTTTCATTAACAGTCAGGGCATTTTAAGTGTGTGTGTGTTTACGAGTGAGTTGGGAAAAAACCCCCAAAAAACTATGAGCAAAGCCCCTCCAAATTCGGATCTTTTCTGAACCTCTAGAAACGAGGAAATGGACGGGAGTCCCCACCATCGCCTCAAGCTATCCGGCACTTTGCTGGCTGGTGGCGAATACCTCGTCTTTGCCCCTGTCTCTTACTTGACTTATATGTGTAAGGTTTGCATCTGGACATGACGTTAGGTACCATTCAAGAAACATGATACTTAAGGTTGGAAATGAATGTTTAAAAAAATGAAAAATCTTTCTTGAAGATTTTATTTTAGTTTTAATTTTAAGCTAATTGATTAAATTTAATATTTCCAATAAGCAAAATACGTTGGTGTATTTCAAAACGAATTTAAATTGATTGGAATGAGTTTTCTTTCCAATTTCTAAACATGGTTGATTTTAGCAATATTTACAATTCTCTCAGTATACCGTAATGGTCGTTACTACGACCGAAATATAATGATCAAAACAACAAAGATAATGATAATAGTCCAAACAATAAAATAACCTGCTCTTTTTTTTTTACATGTTACTTTACTGTAGCGGTAAGCCGAAAAAATATCACTCTGAATCAGAAAGAGACAACTGAAATTTTTAGTAGGCACAATGAAGAAAGAAGGTTTGAAGAATTTGACACTCACAAGAGATATCGAAGGCAAAAGGGACAGGGGAAGGCAGCGGGCCAACAACCTGACGCGATTAGGTGAATGGATGGTGGAACGGGAGAGGGAAAGCTTGGCACACATTGATAGGTATTACAAAGGATAGAAAGCTGTGGAGAGCCATCATCGCCCGCGTCTTGAAGGGATGCGGCACAGAAAAAGTTGGGCAGTCTAAATTTAAAACTAACGAAGCAGATTGTCACTACTTTTCTCTGCGATGTAGAATAGAGACAGGCGTCGTTATTTTCTATTATAGGTGTTTGTTTAGCGGCATATCAACATCCTATGAGTCATTTCATGCCCAGATTTAATTTTCATGGGAGTATTAGTAATTTCTTTTACAAAAATGTATTGCTGTTAATCTTTTTACTATGAAAATGTATTACTGGTATTTTTACTATAATTTTTCTATACTTTCATTGTGTTTTGACCCTTGTTTGGGAAGTTAACTATTTTCCCATATCTGGAACCCTAACAGGTGCTGCCACCCTGGGTCAGGATTGGCCTGGAAACAACATCGCTGAAATTTAGTGATCTTTTCCATTTAGTAAATAAATATAGTTTTACTTAATAACAATATCATCTAACTGGTATAAAATATTAGGTTGGTGCAAAAATAATGACGTAATAATGTCGTTTTTTACGTTAAAAAATACGTCAAAAAACCGACATTATTACGTCATTATTTTTGCACCAACCTAAAAATATAGAATTTTAAAAGATTTAAAACTTTATTCGAATTCAAATTTTAAAAAACTGAAATCAATTAAAGTTAAAATTCATTATTCAATTATTATTTTTTTAAGCCCATAATATAAACTTATTTATAAAAGCAATTAAATCATGTCATAGTTTTATTGCATTTTTTATTTTATGATTCAGTGCAAATTTTATGTAACTGGGGACCCTGCTTTACAAAAAGAAATTGATTATTTCAATTCTCCAAGGACTTCTGTTTATAACTAATATAAACATTAAGAGACACAAAAAAGAATTTCTGGAAATTTCATAAAATTAACTGAGGAGGAGGGTAACAGATGTAAAAACAATATTTTATTTTTAGAAAAACAAATTTTTTCTAAAAAAAAGAAAACATTTCCAAAAATAATTTCATTCATTTGTGAATGAGTTCTGATAATTTCATTAAAATCCGACAATTATTTGATTTTTGAAAGAATTTCAAAATCGATGCGTTTTTCACTGCAAAATGACGCTAAAACTTCCTGTTATTAATTTTTTGACGATTCACTGATGTAAGAAAAAAAAAAATAACCCAAATTTTGAAGCTTCTAAAAGGAATTAAAAATATAATTTAATAACAACAACAAAAAAAAAATCCTTAATAATAACATAGAGATTTTGATAAGATTTTCCTTTTAGTAAGTTTGGGGCAATTTTTCATCATGATATGCTCATTGTTTTAGCGAAAGATGAGGACAATAGTCCGAATGATGTAAATGATGTAAAGAAAAGGAAATTGCACACATCCAGAAGTCACATGGTACAAAAAGCAAAAACAAAATAAATATATTAAGTACCACGACAAAAAAACGCGATGCCGAATGTTTAAAATGAATTTTTTCAAATGAAAAATAACTTTCTTAAAGCTTTTATTTTGGTTTTAATTTCAAGCTAATAGATTAAATTTAATATTTCCAATAAGTGAAATACTTTGCTGCATTTTAAAATTAATTTAAATTTTCTGATTTTGGTGCCATTTTTAGCTATCACAGTGTAATTCTCTTTATTAAAATTTTATTAACTTATTTAAAGTTTAATTAATTTGAATATAAACAAATTATTTTAAGTTTAAAATATCAAGGAAAGCATTTTTAAAACGGCAATAGCTGTTTATTTTAGGTGTTGACAGATGGACAGTTTTATATTTATCATTTTTATATAATATATTCCGAAACATTTTTATATAATTTTTAATTACCCAGTAATCTTAAAAATTTAGGGAAATATTCACTGCAATCTAATGTTTGATTGAATTTAAAGTACGTTGGCTTTAAAATTACGATAGTTACCGCCTTATTTTTGGATAAAATCGTGTATGGACATCTGAATTTACATAAATCAGCACCTTTATACCTCCAAAATTGTTCAAAATTCTTTTTAAAATATTGGTGGTCGATGAATTGTAGTAAGCTTTTCCATTTATGATTCGTAAATATAGTTTTTACTTAATAACAATATCACCTAACCTCTGTAAGTAAACTCTAAAAGTAACCTCTAAAGGTAAGACAAAATTTTAATAAATTTGAAACTTTATAAATTATCATAATTAAGATTTAAAATAATAAAAACAATTCTTTTAAGAATTCATTATTCGTCGAAAAAAATGTTCTTCACTCAATAGTGTCTATAATATATTTTATTCAAATAGGCCATTAAAAGCTTTTCTAATAAAAAAAATGTCTTTTATTGCATTTGTTTATTTTACGATTCGGAGCAGATTTTTGGTAGGTGGGGGCGTCTTGTTTGATGATTTAAATTCTTCGAGAAGTTCTGCTTTTAACTAATATAAACATTCAGCTTTACAAAATTTAATTTCTCGAAATTTCATAAAATTAAATAAGTGTGTCTAACAGATATGAAAAATAAATTTATCAAGAAAAAAAAAACATTTCTAATATAATCTAATTCATTTGTGAATAAGACTTGAAAATTTCATTAAAATCCGACAATTATTTGATTAATTGAAGAATTTCCAAATCAATGTTTTCGCCGCAAAAAAAAAGACGCTAAAATTTCCTATACTAGTTTTTCTCCCCCCGTCCACCCCGCTGACGCAAAAAATAAATTTTTAACCAAAATTTCGAACGTTCTAGAAAGGATCAAAAATATAATTTAATAATCCAAAGATTAATTGTTCTTTCTTCTTAAAGATATAAAGTATTTGACGACAAAACTTTGTTTTTCTTAAGTTTGGAGCATTTTTCATCATGGTATGCTCATTTTTTAGCGATTCAGTGAAGATACCTAGAATAGAAATGAAAAAATGATGAGGTAAAATGTTAATATATACACATGCTTATAAGCAGACATTTAAAAGCGTATAAACTCGTCATTGTAATGTAAGGAAATAGTGAGGCGTCAATGGTGATTTTGCTACAGTTTGGCGCATTTATTTAGAGAAGTCGGGGTTTTTCGTCTGCGCACTGCGAACTAAAGGTGGGCCACGTTGGGGCACTAAAGATGGCCGTCGCTCTGAGGCTGGCAAATAGCGGATGTGTCATCACTGAAATATTTGAATTATTCCAAGAAATCTTAATTGGCAGTCAAAGGTTTCTAAGGCGAATTGAAGAAATTGGAAAATGGTAATTCTTAAGTGGAAAAAAAAAATCAAGAAAAACGAATATGTTTAATAATGAGAGAATTTGCATACATATGTGTGTCGTAGTGTACATACATGATAATTATATCATATAATGTACTAATATATATATATATATATATATATATATATATGCATCCAAACAAGTTTAATTAAAAGAACCGAAAATGTCTGTCTGTATAATTTTTTTTATTGTATTTTACAAATTTCGGATAAGGTATTGAGTATTGTAATCGAAGTTATGGATAAACTGTCTGAAATTCATATTTTGTTATTTTTTGTTGAAGTACTTTCGACTTTCCAGTCATTATAAAAGAACCAAAGGTGGTGTCTGTGTGGTCGTTAGAATTCCTTTGTCTGCACCATGGTATTCATTGAGACCATGGATGTTTGAAATTGTCTGGCGTGACGTCATGTGTAACGACGATTGAAAACGAGGCTGCACAAAAGCTTAGCGTAATGAGCCACATAACGAAAGTTCAGGTGTTGAACTTTGCATGTAACTCGTGATTCGTGCTACAGGTTAGGAAAAAATAGATAATTTTTATTAATGTATAGCTGTTATTTTACATCGAGCACTACTTTATTAATGCCAGCACTCATTTCGCTATAACATATATATATATATATATATATATATATATATATATATATATATATATATATGGAGAAAAATATTTGGAAAAAACAAACAAAAATCCTTAAATGCAATTATGTTGTTTTAATATGAATGAAATGTCAACGTCTGACGTTTCGGTTTAATAAACCTTCTTCAGGACAATATTCATTAAAATACAATTAACATAATCAGTTCAACATGACAAAGACGATGGACATAAAAACAAGACTTATCCAAAACAGATAACTGAAAATTTTAAATGATCAGCTTTCCGTTTAAGCATGGTCACGTTGTCGTCAAATGGGCGACGCTTTCAAAACGTATTCCTAAAGTTTGAGTATTTTAAATGAAAACGAAAAAAAATGAAAAGAATTCTATTATGATGGAAAATTGTATGTACGCTTGTCGAGCATTAATCTCGCTAAAAAAGGGAAAATACTAAAGAAACCAGGTCTAGTATTCACCGTGCGTGAGATGGATATTATACCTGCTTCATAAATCCTCCTAAGATTTTTATTATGAAAATATTTTAAAATCTTCACGGAATCAAAATCGAAATTATGATCTGCTTGACATTTCATTCATATTAAAACAACATAATTGCATTTAAGGATTTTTGTTTGTTTTTTCCAAATATTTTTCTCCATTCTGTCGGATTTATATCCATTTATATTTGCTTACATATATATATATATATATATATATATATATATATATATATATATATATATATATATATATATATATATTTATATTAATAAAAAGAAAGAACAGTAAGATATATAATCCAATTTTAAGTCTATTAACTTATAATATATATATATATATATATATATATATATATATATATATATATATATATATATATTATGGCATTAAAGACAAGAAACCTTTTACTATAGGTCATGATAAATTTTAAAACAAAAACACAAGTCGACCATCATTCACCGGACATTTAGGAAGTCTACTTTTACCGGTCTCTATACTCGATGGGAGTCTTTTTGTCCTAAACAGCAAAAGATCATTTTGATTAGGACTTTGACCCATAGAGCATTAATGATTTGTTCAGATAACACCTTGAAAGATGAAATTAGTTGTTTAACTAGTATCCTTGTAAACAATGGTTATCCGTTGGATATTGTTCAATCGGTTATTCGGGATAAGACTGCCAGGTTTAATAAAATTAAACTTGCTACGGTAATGTTCGGTCTTTCTTCGTTTACCGTGGTTGGATAGGTTTAGTGAGTCCTTCGCCAAGCGGATTTCATTTCGTTCCTGTAAGTGTTATTATGCAGCCAACGTTCGTGTTGTTTTTCAAACCAAGTCTGTCCTTTCATCTGTGTGTCAAGATGTTCTACCCGCCACCATATTAATTCCGATATTTATTGTTTTAAATGTAGTTGTGGACTCGACTACATAGGCAGAACGACACAGCGTTTAGATGTTAGGATTAAACAGCACGTACCTGCTAAAATACTTAACAAAAATTTTTCGTTTGGTGATACCATTCGAAATACATACGGGTCTTCTATAGCGGATCACTTGATAAATAATCTGACCTGGGCTATGGATTTTAGTGTGAGTTGGTTCTCTGTTCTGACCAAAGCACACTCGTTATTCCATCTGAAGGTGTTGGAGACACTGTTCATCAGGTCCAGGCGACCCGCTCTTTCTAAACAAAGAGACTGTTTGCTTCGGCTTGCGGTGCTGTGTCTCTAGCATCTTTGGTGATATAACTTTTATTATTATATTTTTTCCCTGTCCATTCATTCACGTCATCCGCGACAGACTTTCTTCTCATAATTTGTTTCCCCGTTTACAGTTCTGACGAGAGGAGACGAAACCGGTCGACTTGTGTTTTTGTTTTAAAGTTTATCATGGCCTATAGTAAAAAATATCTTGCCTTTAATGCCAGAATACATTTCTGTGCTGTTAAAAATATATTGGTAAAAGCACGTCAGGCTATATGATGGTTCCGTATAGGATACAGGTTCGATTCTTGTCGGAGGAAGCACATTTTCTATGAAAATTTCTCGGACATTCAGGCCGGTAAATGTTGTTTAATACTGTTTATTATAAACAGAGCATTTACTTAAATATTTGTATCTATGAAAAAGAATGTATAAACATAAAAATGTCTTAATATATATATATATATATATATATATATATATATGATGTTTCGGAAATTGATGTGTTTAGATTTTATTAATGGAATCAAAGACACAGAATGGATTGGCTGAAACGTTCTTGGAAGGTTCATAATATTGGCGGTACGGACTTTGAGTAGCGATAAAAAGCAGTTCCAATTAAGATGATAGAAATTCTAGTTCTTGTGATTTTTACAATTGAATAGACTGATTATCAGTAACTGTTTGATTATCAGCGCCATTAGAATAGAATCAATTTTATTAATGGAATCAAAGACAGAATGGATTGGCTGAAACGTTCTTGGTAGTTCTGATCCGACGATGAATTTGTCCTGTCACACTAAAACTTGAGTCACGAGAGTAGACAAACTTTCAAAAGCATTTTTTCTCCTTATCTGCATATTTTCTGGCGCGTACATGCATCTCTTCCTCCGGTCACATAACCCGCCAGCGTCGTAGGTGATCTTGCATTATGGCTAGCTCAACAAGAAGCATCCACTTGATCCAGTCGTTAACTACAGCCTGTGTCCGGGTAAAACTTTCACCATTCATTTCGACGATGTTGTCCGACCATTTCTTTCTTTGGCGCGCTCTTCTCTATTGTCCTTGTATCGTTCCTTGCAAAATGGCCTTGGAGTGACCGCGCCATCTGTTTAGGTGGTCATACCACTTCAACTTCCTCTACTGACCGCATGCATCTACGACCCTGAGAAAATGGTATTTACTAAGAGACATGTATATTGAATAGGGAAAGTTTAAAGGAATTCGATGCTTATCGGCGTCCGTTTTGGGAGGAGTTTATGAAACAGGAAATTTTATGTTAATCTGCAGTTGGGGAGCTCTTAAGGTCACCGCCGCAGGCTAAAATGTTTGCAACTTTTGATGGATCACATCCAAATACCGGCAAATGGGATTCTGGCGTGATCGTCTAACTATTTTGACTGTAATGGATTGCTTCATTCAAGCACTGTCAAATGGTTTTGGGGCTGACGGTTTTGGTTATTCCGACGAGAGAGCAAGTTTTATTGATCTAAAGAAAGACGATTATCAGAGAAACCAGTGTTCATCAAAAATAAACATAAAATCAAAGAAGTGTCATTTAAAAAAAAATTATATTTAAGTAGTAAGAATTTTTAAAAATAATATGATATTAATTATTACCATTTGATTCTGACTTCGGTTTTTTAAAAATAGGCATGTTTAGTCAAATAAGCGTACCCACAAAACATAACATTTATCATAATAAGCATATTTGTTCAAAATTTAGAGAAATACCAGTAACATTTTCGTATTTGGTGCCAAACACCACTGACCGAACCGCAGTAAATCCTTGGTTTGAAATTTTCCATTTTCTAAAGCTGATTGATTTATAGATTTGTTTTTTACGACTTATCAACCCTTTTCAGGTTATTTAAAGCCAGAAAATATTTTTAGATTTTAAGAATTTTGGGGAGATAATAATGATATTTTTCTGATCTTACAAATTAACCCATAGCTGAGTGAGAAGTGGTGGATTCATAGATTTCCCAAAGATATTTGCGCGTAAGTGAATATAATGAACCCGATTGGAATTCGAACTCGGATCTCCGATTTCCAATTCCGTGTCTTCATCCATTATACTACTGTACACCCAAGTTTACATCACCTGGTTTTGCCGACTGTCATCCATTTAGGTACTGAACAGGTTCGTTAGTGATTGTACGGGAACCGGTATTTCAACGTGATATGGTCGTTAGCTTTATAGGTTGATAAGCGTTGCTGATATTTTTTCGGTAATAAATCGTCATGTGTAAAGCTAAATTCTGTCAATGTGTAATTTAAAAAGAAATTAAGTTTTTTTTTTACGTTTTAAATTTGTTTTTCTTTTTTTAAGATTCATTTTTCTTTCTTTTTTTTTTTATCAATAAATCGTGAACTTTCTGCAACGGTTATGAAGAGAATAAGTGTAATTCTAATAATACAAATCCCCAAAATAGAAAAATTATTGATTTCATGTTTCTTTTCAGTAACAGATCAAATGGCATCGGGTCATATGGCGGGAAAGTGATTTCACAGCCGTCGCTGCCATACATGGGAGCCTCTGTGGAAAGGCTGAGATTCGTTGCTTGTGAGTTTTAATTAGGACAGCTTGATTAGCACCCATATCAGACTCTTAAACGTCTGAGGGAAAAACACGCCATCCTCGAGAAAGAACGAAGAGGGGGACGAAAACGAGAGACACGGTACTAGAGCGAATTTTAAATGCAATAAAGCAACACTCACCCAGTTTGATCAAATCCAATATTGAAGCTAAATGACGATCTGAATTATGGCAAATCCCAATGGTTAGCGAGGAGGACAAGCAAGCGGAAGGGAAGCCTGATTTGAAAAATGACATTTTTTATTTAAAAAAAAAAAAAAAATAAGGCAATCTCTAACTTTCGTGCTTGCAGAAAAATGATGCTTTTTCTCTTGACACCGCTAGTATTTTAACTACCTTCACTCCTCGGCAATTTTTATTGTTTTCAATATGATTAGAATTGTAATAAAGATTGTTTTCAATATGATTAGAATTGTTTTCGATGATCAGAATTGTAATAAAAACTAAACATATAAAAGTGAATTTAATTAACAAAACAAAAATAATAAACACTATTTATTTATTAGATAGTTTACTTACATTATTTACTCTATTATTTGTTAGAATTGTTGGCAACAACATCGGCTAATTGCCAATTGATTCGAACTTTATAAAATGGTAAATAATAAATATTTCCTTATATATGGTTCTCATATGTTAATAATTTAGTAAATGTTTATAAATGTTTGAATAAAAAATTGTTTTCATATTTATTTCTTAATAAATTGGTGAATAATAAATATTGCATTATGAGATTTTAGAATGTTGTAAATATAAAATTATTATTCTAAATAAAGAATCTAATAAATAAATAGTGTTTAATATATCTGTTATAGTTTCTCAAGAACCGAAAAATGTATTGGTTCACTCTCATCATTTGTTTAGATTTTATTAGAATTCTGTTTATCATTTTTAAAAACAATAAAAATTGGAGTGGGGTGAAGATAGTTAAAATAATAGCGGTGTCAAGGGAAAAACTGTTCTTTTCGCACATCGTTTTTGCGTGTACGAAAGTTAAAGATTGCCAAAAATAAAATCATATTTTTAAAATATAAGTTGAAACTTTCAAACGATAATTTGTTTTTCAGTAAATCGCATTTATAACTCATTTCTTTTCTTTCCGTTGAAAAATAAAATGTTGAAAAAATTGAACTAAGATAATGAAAAACCGTTTTTCTCTTACTAAAGATTTATTTCCTCTTTGTTCGTCCCCTTTTTAAATGAGTTACATTTTAGATTAGACACCGTTTAGACCACTGGTTAACCCATAGTAATTACCGTAACCGGGACAATAGTCCTCAGGATCAAGGCAAGCGGTTCCAACATTTTTACCCTGCTCTTCTACCTTCAAACGATAGCATCGCTGGTATGTAACATTTTAACCTGTTTCTCTAAGCATTGCCCTCTTTTAATATCTTACTATTTGTAGATACTTTGTATACATTTATTCTTGCTCGCCCTCCCAGAACTTTAACCAATTGCGATGAACGTTTATTCCCTCAGGGAGGCCCCCGTTCTTTGAGTGCATATTAGGACTTAAACTCAACCCAGAAGTGGCATTCGTACATACGATTCATCGGTAAAGATGCTGGGAAAATGGCCGGTTCTATGTACCGATCCAGCAAGTACCTGATTCCAGCTATCCTCTACCTTTCCAAGAACCAGATCAAACCGAAATGGAGTACTGCTGCCATATATTGTCAAAAGCTGTCCAGTTTTCGTTTTTCAGTTTTGATAGAGCCCAAAAGCGTCTCTGCTTCCTTGTGGGTGACGAATTATTTTCCATCCTACAGCCACTTTCCTCACAGACGATACATCGCAAGCCTCTCGCTTGATCTATCGCTATTTCCATGGAAAGTGTTCAGACAAACTACAGTCTTTAATTCCAATAGTCACAAGCCTCACGGCAAAGAACTGCGCCATGCCACGCAAATTGTAGTAAACTACACTCTTCTCCTTTTGTATTGCTTTAGTGCAATGTTGATATAATGGAATATGCATACACCTGTGTGAACCCCTCACTGGAATAGGATTGGCTGGTGTCCGTCATAAATGCCGACGGACGTGTAGGAGAGTCAAAAGCCTTAGTCTGAGAGCTAATTCTATAACGATGTCCATTGGACTACGCCATCGATCTACACTTCTTACCTGCGACTACGACGCGTACCAGTCGATTACTGCTACCATATTCTACTTGGTTATAGTAGCCAAAACCACTTAGCTACTTCGTTCAAATATATCCCTTTCCGGGACATATCAAATGTAAATTCCAATCGAGTAGTTTCTTTCCAGAAACCACTGCCCTTTAAAACTGACCCCCAAGAGATTGCTTCCCGGATAACTACCATTTTAACCTTAAGAGTTAACCTTAAAAATTTAAACTTAAGTCAACTTATCTTCCACACATATGCCTCTTACTCTGTAACCTCTACTCCGAGTGACCCCCAGGCCTTGTACAGGGTGAACATCACTGTTAAAAGTTGTCCTTCGTCATATAGAACCCCTTTCACGACGTCTCGACTGTTCTTATACTGTATCATAATGTAAATTCATCTTTCTTCCTTTTTGTATAGTTATTATTGTAAACTTTATAAAATATCACTGTCAGTAAACTATTTGCTACCGCCCTTGATCTCTCAGTTCAGTATCTCGGCTCCCTTTTGTTGTATTTCTTCTTTCCTTTCTATCTTTTTATTTGCGTTGTTATTCTCACTAAACTAGTCTCAAGTTTCTATTTATTTATTTTTTTTTTTTACTAGTTTCACCCTTTTGGCTTACGTTAAGACCTGCGGACTAACTTCAGACTTTTGTTTACCGTAAGACATTTATCTCGCTGTCTGAGATACGCATGCGCGTGAGAAGGACCATATCAAAAGACGGTACAACGTTTTTAATTACTTTTTATGAACATACAACGACTTCAAACATTTGACAATTACCTGACTAGCTAATTTACATTGTTAATAAAACAGGCAAAATGTCTACTCAAATAATATGTCGTTTCAAAGAATAATGTCGAGTTATAGATAAAATTCATTAATTCCTCATTTGGGAGATGGAAACAGATGTAGCAGATATTATAATTTTTTTTTTTTTACTACTTACTTTTTAGTATAGTAAATAAATATTTAAACATCTTCGTTGTTTCTTTAACAAGTACCTTTGAAAAATAGTGTATTTATAAACCAGACGGGTTCTAAAACGAATTTGTTACAATTGTATGAAAATCTAGTTTAGAATTCACGGTTAAAAAACAGCCAATATTACTTCTTTGTAAATTGTTGCCGATTTCATTTTTGGAATTTATGGAAGAATAAGTTTTCCTATTTATAGGTCAATGAGAGATTTGCTTTCAAGCCGTTGTGAAAACCTAGATGGAGACGAGTGTGAAACTTCTTTGTTGAATAAAAGGACTGCGGTTAGCGGATGGCTTCAGAAAGCAATTAATCGTCAAGAAGAAGGCATTGAAACGCCCACACTTTTAATACCGGAGGATTGGTGCAGCCGAAGGGGCCATAAATCATTACGGGAAAAGAAAGAAGAGCCGATAGCTATAGGCTAAATTAAGTTCCAGGACAGATAATTCCTTTCAGCGTCTTCCAAAGAAGAATTTGAACGAAACAAACACTCAAGTTGAACTTTGCAGTAAAGGTCTAAAGTCTTCGAGACAATAACATGTTGAAAACACAAAACGCCTTTCTACTGAGACATTCCAATTCAGTTGAAGAAATTAGGTAGGTACTCTTTTGTATTTTCTGCCTTGTGCAATTTGTGCTTCCTCAAAGTTTTTCCTTTTTCTTTTTTCATTTTTAAAAGGTAATTTCGTGTCTTAATTGTTAGCCTTTTTTTCATTTATCGATAGTAATCCTCTTTTAAAGCATAAATTTGTTATCGTGCCTTAATAGGCAAACAAAAACAAAACTTTCTGTGCAAATTTTGTATTTGTACTCTTTTTTTTCTTTTGCTCTTTACTTGTGTAATAAATATTTTTCCTTTAAAATCTTACACAATGGTTGAGTTTTATTTGGTTATTTGCGTCTATTTTGACCTCAAAGAAAAGAGAATCACATTCTCTTTTTCTTTTCTATTCCTACTAACTCAGTGTTTGTGTTTGGCACAAGAATTTAAATTTGGTGAGGAATTTAAATTTTTACAATAATGGGTTTCGAGTGATCCGAACAAGAGATGTGCATTCAGCTTCGGTGGCTAAACGGCCTAAAAGCGCATCGGGCTATAAGGCGATTTTCACCTACAAAGCAATGCGCAGGTTCGAACAGTGCTGAAGGGGATATATTCTTTATTTACTCTCTTTAAAGTAGTTGGCCATGGTTAAATGTAATTGGAAGAAATGCCCAGCAAATTGAATTGAAAAAGTTTGCAGTCAACAATAACAAGAGAAAGAAAAGAATAGAGCAAAGATAACATTGTATAGGACTTTGTGGATTTGCGCGTGTTGTTGAATTAGGAACACGTGATGTTTATTCCTGCTAGAAGATCCAACTACAAGAACATGGCGGACTCAAGTTGAGTCCAACCGAAGATGTAAAGAAAACAAACAAGACCGATATATATATATATATATATATATATATATATATGCCAACAAATATATGTATTAAACAACAAATTTACAAGTGAAAAAAACATTAATGTCTTTGTCAGTTATAAATTTGTTGTTTAATACATACATATATATATATATATATATATATATATATATATATATATCGGTCTTCTTTGTTTTGCTTACATCTTCGGTTAGACTCATCTTGAGTCCACATTGTTCTTGTAGTTGGACCTTCTAGCAAGAATAAAAAGCACGTGTTCCTAATTTAACAACACTCAAACCCACAAGGTTTTGAGTGTTGTTGAATATATATATATATAAGCTAAAAAACGGGCCAGCCAACCGGTTTCGAACCTCCTATCAACAGAGGTAAATCGAGGTTAGTAAATTAAAGATTAATTATCAATAAAATATTTATTGGGCAAAAAAAAAAATTACTTAGATGGAAATTACTTGGAGGTCCAATACGAAGTCCTTCTGTTTACAAAGAGAGGGCTTCAACGATAAAATATAAATCGCCTCCAACACTTTCAAGTGGTAATTCGATTGGTACTTGCTAAGAATGGTAAATAAGTCCACACTGAAACAAGTAGCACAATTATGGTTATTTATTAGGTGTTCTATGACGGAAGACCCGTATGTATTGGTCAGAATGTCTGAAGGAGTGTACTTAAGATGGCGGATTTTCATTGGCACGTGTTGCTTTATTCTGACATCCAACCTTTGAGTTTTTCTCCCAATGTAGTGCGAGACACAACTACATTTAAATGAATAAATTAAAGAACTATTATGATGTGGATGGAGAACGTCCTTCCTTGGCAGAGAAAACCACACGAGTGTTAGCGGCAAAGTAACAATTTATGGCAGTCATATATATATATATATATATATATATATATATATATATATATATATATATATATATGGAATAATGATGTGTAAATATAATGTTATAATAACACATTTTCTCATAGCATTTTCGGGGTTTTTGTATATTATTTGAATTGTTTCGGATTACATACCTGAGGATGTCTGTAGGAACAGACGAAAGCTTGTAAAATAATAAGATCTTATGCAACTGAAATTTATAAAACAGGATCTTTTCATTCATAAACAGGTTCGGGGTTTTTGTATATTATTTGAATTGTTCGCGAAGATCGATTTCTCGCCATTTAAATCATTAACCTTTGTATTTGTTTTTTGTATGAATAATTCATGAATTTGTAAATTAATTGCACCTTTATTGAAATTAAAATAACTGATCCAAGTGCAACTTTCGGATAATAAGTGCGACATTACTGTAATTATTGAACAATATAGTTCATGCCAATTTGACGGAAAATCTACCAGTAAAAAAGAATTCTCTTATTGCTATATTTGTACAAAAACGCACAACCGTATAATTTCAATTCAAACTCAGCGTTGCGACAGCACGTTCCAAAACAATAACACATTTCTCATAGCATTTTTCGGATTACAACTCTATTTTCGTTGTCCACTTATTACTGAGAGTAAAAACAAGAACAAAATCTATTCCATACCTGAGGATGTCTGTAGGAACAGACGTAAGCTTGTAAAAATAATAAGACCTTATGCAACTGAAATTTATAAAACATGATCTTTTCATTCATAAACAGGTTCGGGGTTTTTGTGTATTATTTGAATTGTTCGCGAAGATGGATTTCTCGCCATTTAAATCATTAACCTTAGTATTTGTTTTTTGTATGAATAATTCATGAATTTGTAAATTAATTGCACCTTTATTGAAATTATATATATATATATATATATATATATATATATATATATATATATATATATATATATATATATTCATTTATATTTAGTTTATGGAAAACTAGTTAATCCGTATGGCTAGATCCAAGGAGGATAAAATCCAGAGAGCTCAATGTAAATTCCAGAGCAAATAATTTAAATAAAAACAGACCACTTTAAGGTTCCATGTAATAAATTATTTCACCAGAGCCCTTTTAAAGGACTGCGGATCATCAGACTTTATTTCCAAAGGTTGAAACGAAAATTGACATTTTTGACGGGCCGTATTAAGCATATGTAAATTAACGAAGTGAGGAAGTGAGGTGGAGAGACAAGACATGAGTGAGTTAAATGTAATTTAAAATTTCTATTCTTTTATACTTAAAATTACTTGAGGAGGTCCAGATATATATATATATATATATATATATATATATATATATATATATATATATCGTGCGACACAGATAAATCTTTTTTATGTGGCAATAGCTCCGTGACGTCACAGCGTAGCGAGGTTTCGAAAGCGTCATTAGAAAGATACTATACCTCACTAGTTGTCTGGCCACTGACGTACGAGGTGCTTATTAATCGATATGTCTTCAGAATACAAACGTCGAGCTGCTGTTGTGAAGACGCTTCGCACCGGACACAAAGCCAAGGAAATTATTGAATGGTCTAAATGCCCTAAAACGATCTTGCAAAGGAATATAGGATCTCAGGCGATAAGGACAATTTCAGGGCAGAACACAAGACTCATAAGAAGCGGTCTGGCGCCACCAGGACGCCCGAGTTCGTCACTGACGATGGCGAGGTTGTCAAGGAGAATCCCAGCAAAAGCATGAAGAAAATAGACAAAGAAATGGACACCAACAGGCGAACAATTAAGCGCATGGTCAAGGAGGGCATGAATTATAAATCTGATGTGCTCGAGAGGCGCCACTTGCTCACCGTACCATTGGTGGCTCCTTATCGCTACCCTTCATCACCAGACTAATTTTCTCGACTATTTTGTGTTGAGCGTCTTGGAGAGTGAGGTGAACAGCAGGCGGCTCTCAGGCGGCTCTCAAGGCAGCAAATGTCATGGCCAACATGAACAGAGACGCTGTCGCCAAGTCCTTCACCAGCATCCGGTACAGACAGTAGAAAGTGTTGGCCGCTGATGGTGCTCACAACGAGTGATTTTTTTACTTCATAAAAAATTTTACCTGCATTCTTAGCAACGGATCGTATTTACGAGTTCCACTTCAGGTCGGGTGTGAGTTTGAGGTCAAACAGTCTTCAAGGCCCGGTGCTTCCTCGAGAGGAACTCCGTTTATCTTGATTGGTAGTAGTTCGGGGTCAGATCGGCGATAATGGAACATAACTAACTTGGTCTTCAATGCATTGAATGTAACCAGCCAGTTTTTTACCGCATTGGGTTGTTTGTGCAAGATCGGAAGAGAGATCAAGTCGCCAGTCTCTGACTATCGAGAGTGTTAGCGGTGTACCCGTATATAATCGTATCTTCGGTATAGATGTTTACAAATGATCTGAATATATATGGCCAGGTCAGCTGCTAAGAAGGTTAGTTCACTGTGTCGGGTGAGACAATTTTTCTCTTTTGGAATCTATCTTGCATATCTATGTGTACCATTCGTCCATGCTTAGAATATTGCTGCCACATATGGTCAGGTACCCCTGCTATTTACCTGGGGCGCCTTGATAAGATCCAAAGTAGAATCAGCAATATTATTGGTCTTGATCTGGCGGTTCAACTTCTGTCACTTTCCCACCGCCTTAAGGTTGCCTCTCTGTACCGTTTTTATAAATAATTTTTTAATAATTGTTCAGATGAGCTCTTCTTTCGTTATGTTCTTTTTTATCTGCTGTGAAAGTGATAATTTGAATTGTCCTCCCATAAGGGCAGCGGCAGCGGAATATTTTCTAACATTTGCTTATTTGGTCAGATTTTGCGAAGTGGTTCAAGCTGAGAACGTTTCAGCACCCGCCTCATGAAGATGCGCGAGTGTATACAAAGGTTAGCATTCAATAAGCCTATTATATTATTAGATTCAAAAAAGAGAACCCCTTCCCCGAAAAAAGAAAGAAAGAAAGAAAGAAACGTTTCATGCGAATCTCTTCATTGGAAAATGTCGCCGTAAACAAAGGGATTCCCAAAGATTTTCAAAGACAACGAACAGGCATTATTCTTGAAAAGAAAATGCACAGAGAAAAAAATATTTTTCTTCCATGGATAAGCTGGAGAATCTTGACAAAAAGAATCAAAGCAGAAAACCAATTCTTAGGCTTCGAACTCTTTGAGCGAAGATATGAGCAAGCCGATCACCAGACAAAAATTAAGCGTATACAAAACAACCCAAGCAAACTAATTTCGTTTCAGAAAAAAATATTAAGAACGATTCCTTATAAGAGGCAGTTAAGTTTCAGCACAGGTTACGCAACCAGCGATGACGAAGAGAAAAGATGAGGCATTGTTACTATTTACATTGTTCAGACTGTTGTCTTCATCTTTATTGTCATATTCACGACGTTTCGACCGTTGTACGCTCTAGCATTCAGTAAAGATATCCAGAAAAAGCATGGCACGTACAACTAGAGCAATCCACCCCGATGGACGAAATAAAGCGTTCGGTTCGAAATTCCTAGGAATATCACCTGAAGAAGGCCGGAGCGTACAACGGCCGAAATGTCGTGAATATGATAATAAAGATGAAGTCCGAACAATGTAAGTAGTGTAAAGAGTACAGAAGTCTTTAATAATAATAATAATAATAATAATAATAATAATAATAATAATGATAATAATAATAATAACTTTGACCATGTAACGCTAGTGATGTTATGAAACAAATCAGAAAATATAGCGATAACAAAAAACTACTACTTGCCAAAGGTCTTTCGGCAGACTTGGTCGATGGTGTGACCGTAGCAGAAATCGAAATATGATGATGATCACGATCTAATAATAATAATAATAATAACAATAATAATAATAGTAAATGCCTTGTGTAGCTTGATGTTAAAATAATTTTTGCAGTGTAATTTCAATTCCGTCCGCCGGATGACGAAGCACCTGACTTCACACCTGCAAGCGTAGAAAAGATTTGTGGCATACGCGGTTATATAAACAACAGTTCCAGGAGTTTGAGGACAGTCTCTCTGACACATTACATATGGAGAATGTAATGACGACGTTTGGTTGAGGGCTCCACGGGGGCCACATTTTTTAAGCAATGTGAATTTAAGTCTCGTGTTATCATATATTTCCGATCTTAAATGACTGGAGATTTTCATATGTACAGGTTTTTATGTTGGTGAATTATGATAGGCGATTGTATATGTCCGATTCAGTGCCATTGATTTGCATGTCACTTGCCTGAGCTTAATAAGGGAGATGTGTGTTCTCAATGGGCGGATGCACTGTGCATCACGGTCAATGAGCCAGAATACTGGGAGAGGGGAGTGATGGGCAAATGTCGAGAAGTTACTGCCAAAGAAACCTATGACTACTATTCACGTTTGTTCATATCTATCTATCTATCTATCTATCTATCTATCTATCTATCTCAGTCTGTTCGTATCTATCTATCTCAGTATGTTCGTATCTATCTATCTATCTATCTATCTATCTATCGATCTATCTATCTGTCTGTCTGTCTGTCTGTCTCTCTCTTTTTCTCTCTCTCTTTATATATATATATGGGGGGCGTGTGTATGTTATTTTGTTCACATCTATCTCTCTCTCTCTCTCTCTCTCACTCTCTCTCTCTCTATATATATATATATATATATGGGGGCGTGTGTATGTTATTGTGTTCACATCTATCTATCTATCTATCTATGTGTGGGTTATTCTGTTCACATCTATCTATCTATCTATCTATCTATCTATATCTCATTCTGTTCACATCCTCCTATCTCTCTCTCTCTCTCTCTCTATATATATATATATATATATATATATAATTCTGTTTTCATCTATCATTTTGTTCACATCTATCTTTCTCTCTCTCCTCTCTCTCTAACTATATATATATATATATATATATATATATATATATATATATAGTTAGAGAGAAAAGCTGAATAGATAGATAGATATACTATTCATATCTATCTATCTCTTCAACTTTTGAGGGCAATGTAACGTTGATTAAATTTTGTGATTATCTTATATATTTATGAATGAAAATATAAAACTAGAATTAAAAGTAAAATAAAATCGACTTAAGTGTCTCCTTTACGGTGATCACAAATCCTTTTTAATTCTTCCATATCTGCGTGCAGTTGAACCCACAAAAAGAAAATGAACATTATTTGGAACATTTCCCGTCAAAAAGAAAAAAAAGTTTACTTGAACATAGTTCTAACATAAAACGATTTTTGCTCCCTTTGATGTTCCTTAATACAGGATTGTATTTTATTACCCGCCATAACTCCCCTCCATTTTTCAATAATAATGATAATAATTAATAATCCATATTTAATAGGATTAGATTAATCTGACACAAGGTCATAAGAATGAGAAACTGTCAACTGAACTTCATTCTCCCGCAATAGCTCGTGACAGTCACGGCTGCGTAGAGGTTGTAAAAATACCTTAGTAATATTCGTATAATAATAATATACCTATACACCGCGGAATAATGGATAGCAGACCGGATTGAGGAATCGGATCAGCCGAGTTCGAATCTTACGTGCTAATTCCCTTGGGAAGGTATCTATGGATAAATAGCAGGACAAATCGGATTCTATAGCCTTGGATAGCAACTGGTCTACCGCAGAAAGAAATGGCAACCTACTGCGAGAAAAATCTGGCTCATCAGTCATGTATCGAATGATAAATGATCGCTTAAGCGTGTATCACGCATAGCACATAACTTACTGAAATTCACTTATGTGCTAATACTCTTGGGAAAAGTATGAATCCTCTTCTTCTCCCCACCCCCAGCTATAGGCAAATAATGGATAGCGGCTCGGATTGAGGAATCGGAGAGCCGAGTTCGAATTCCAGTCGGATCTGTTACATTCACTTTCGTGCTATTAACTTGGGAAAGGTATGAAACCTCCTTTTCTTCCCTCAGCAGGACAGACTGGGTTCTATAGTCTTGGGTGGCAACCGGTCTAGGAGAAGTCACTATGAATTCTGAAATCAGAGAGGGTTGGGCTCTGTCAGGCTATCTTGCCCACAAAACACCACTACTGCGATACATATTGTGTTCCTACGACTCATCAGAGTTATAGGAGCATCATATCGATGACAAATAGTATACCTCAGTAATAATCGTATAATAATAGTATAATAGAAATACCTCAGTAATAATCAATTTGATGAAATTTAATGTACAAGAAATTGATAAATATTAATGACGATTTATTTTCCAGAGGCTTTGATGCGGCAAGCTTCTCGCTGTTTTATCGCTACTTGAACCGAAAGTTTACAGGTGAACCTTCACGGCATGAACACGCCATGACACTTAAATTATAGCAAACCATCCTCATTCCTTTCATCGGTGAGAAGTAAGTTCCACTCGAGCAGCTTCTTCCCACGAACCACGGTTCTGTGAAACAGACTCCCAAGAGGATGTTTCCTCGATCACTACTATCTTAACCTGTTCAATTGATTGATTAATTTGATTTTTTTACGATTTATCAACCTTTTTCATAATAATTAAAGTCAGAAAATACTTTTAGATTGTAAGAATTTTTTTGAGATAATGATTTTTACTGATACAATATCCATTAATTAACCCATAGCTGGGGAGAGAAGACGTGGATTCTTACCTTTCCTTATATTTCTTTCTGCGTAAGTAAATATAACGAACCCGACAGGAATTTGAAATCGGCTCTGGGATTTCCAATTCCTTGTCATTATCCATTAAGCTTACAGCACCTGGTATTCTCAGGATGTCACCCATCTAGGTACTGACCAGGCTCAGCGTTGTTTAAATTCTGTGATCGTACGAGAATCAGTTTAATATTGGAAGATGTTACTTAATCTAAATCTTTAACCGAAGAACCTGAGTCATGTTCTTAAATATTTTTGCCAGATCGAGACTGACTCTCGTAAGCATTCGTTCGGAAATGTGTAAACTTTCAACAGAATACAACAGATTTTTTAGATTAATAACCAAAAAACGGCTTCAAGCGAGTGAGCTTTGTGCGTCGGATTTTGTAGTCTGGCTCTACAGAAACACAGTTAATGGACTTTACCATATTACAGAGACAACATCACTTGAAGACTTTCAACAAATGGGTCAACTAAACTGGCAGCACGTGTAACTGTTACATAATAGTCTGGCAGACTATTATTTTTTGGAGAATTGTATTTCTGCTCTGACTTCCTCATTTTGATCTATGAGGTCAGATACGGGGAAAAAAAGGAAGTCGTTTTTGACTGGTTAAAACTAGCGTTAGAATGTAGAAAGAGATCTCAGAGAGTTTTTTACACGTTATACAATGTAGGCGTGTATTTTTTTTCGTTGTGTATCGGAAATTGCTCCCCAGTGGGGTGGGATAGCAACCCCACTGGGGAGTTAGAAGAAGTACCTGTCGATGTGATGAATAAAACTATATAAGTTTAAAATTCCTTTATTGAATTTCTCTTTTATTTCCGAACTAAAATCAACTAGCGGTCACCCGGCCGAGAGAGAAGACATCTTTATTGTCGCATCGACCCTATAGTCACCAAGACTCCCCCAGAGCGAAGGGGGCTATACTACATTATACGTCTATTGGCGCAGGAACCAAGACACCCCCACCAGAACAAGGGGGAGTATTCAACATAATTAGAAGAGAAAATAATATAATCAAGGTGTTGACTTTCCACACGATCTTAAACAAAAGGTTCGGAAGGAAACTCCAATGAATATTAGAAAGAGTGATAAATGACACTGTTCTGGAAAAGCTTATTTTCCGGGAAAAAAACTGTTTTAAGAGAAAGATTTTTATAAATTTCAAATGACAGCAATACCACGTGTTCAGTCAATAAATGCCTAATATTACATGTATGGAAACGGCTATTCTTCCCATTACAATTACCAGAGCAGAGCTGGCGAAAAGTGTCCATCAATGAGTAACAGAAAAAGGCCACTCTATCACCTTATTTGTTGACCATGATCTTCATGTTACTTTATCCTCAGCTGCGACCCACGGCGAATTCATGTGACTTTCATTTTTTTCTTTTTCTTAAATTAATACATCCCTACAGTTGGCCAGGCTGATAGAAGGATGGGTATTTTTATATTTTTTATTGAGATCGGTCCTGACTTGGTATCTCGAAATAATGAGGATTAAGCAAAGAAAAAAGAAAAAACTTAAGAGAAATAATTAAGTGTAGAGTAAAATAAATAAATAAAAAAATAGATTAAAAACAATAATAAAAAGCTATTGTTGCCGTCAGCATTGGGAAAAATGAGGAAGATAGAAATTTTTAGGTTTGCGTGTTCTTGTTGCGTCCTTCTGGATCTGGTTATTTTTCTTCCTTTCTGTCACAATCAATAATATAAAATTGAGATTACTGTATGTGACGGTGTATCAGACGCACCCCAATTTCAGCAGGGAAAATCAAGAAAAAATTAATAATTAGTAAAATTAATAAAATTATTAGTAAATAGTACAGCCTAGGCTATGAGGTATTATTTTGGTTAAACAAGCCATGATTACAATTAAACGAAAAAATAATAGGGAAAAAGAACACCGTATAAAAACTTTATTATATCCAAAGGTAAGAAAACAAAATAAAAATCAAGCAATTATTACAATTGAGCAAAACTACAGTTACCATTAAAATTCAGTCAAAAATTTTCCTTTATATGATCTGTACAACCCGCGTCTTGTAAACGTCTTAGTGGAATAATTAGGATATAAAAATTTTGATTTTATTTATACCAATGCAACCAGAAGTTATAGCAAGAAAAATATTAATAAAACAAATATATTTTACAAATATATAATTTAAATCTATTGCATATAATTTTAGTGAAACAAAGTACTAATATTAAACGTGATGAAATTAATATAATTAATATTATCAATGATAACACTTTTAATCTGCATAATAGCCTTTTAAATAATGACAATAGGTATATGAAAGTTACTCTAAAGTCTAAGCTAATAGGAGTTGCTAGGCAGCTAATTTCGGCGGACTATCGCAAATTTTAAACCTACATATGGCATATAAGACGCAGGGGAATTTAAAAAGATATTTTTTATTAAAAATAGTGCGTCTTATATGCTGTCAAATAATATAATGCTGAGTTAATACAATATTAATTAGAACAGTGAATGCATAATATGACTTTGATGTTGTGAAATCCACTTAGCTGAAAGATTCACCGAATTTGTGGTTGAGCAGATTAAAGGTTATATATAAAATATATAAAATAAAGGTCATATGTATAAATAAATAAAATAAAGATTTATAAATATAAAATAAATATAAAATTTATAAATATAAAATAAATTTAAAATAAAGGTCATCGATTAGGATATTCTTGCGAGTAAATATATTTGCCATAGTGGCTTCTGAAATGTCTTCTTGGAATGTCTCTCTCTTTGAATTTACTGGGGTCAAGGGTTTTATATCTGACGATTGGTTCCCAAAGATTTAGATTTTAGCGGGAAGAGGTTACATTTGCTGGTGTTAATCAATGAATGAATGTCGCATTTAATGCAGTAGTTTTGGGGTTTTTTTTAGCGTCAGTTGTTATGCTTCGATCCTGCTAATTGAAAGGTGAATAAGGAGATATAGGGTAAGAGTAGGTGACGACACGATTAATCATTTTGAAAAAGGTTCCAGCAAGATTTGAAGCTGAAATAAAGCAAGCAGAATTAATTAAGATTTAGTAAAATTACATCTTCCACAACCCACTTAGTTGCCTCAGGGTAAACATGTCAAGATTTATGGTCTTCTGAAAGTTCCCATATTCCGAGCAAGAATTCGTGCTATGTTTATACAAAATACTATGAGTTGATATAGAAACTATCTCACTTGTTGCCTATTGTGGCATGTGGGGACTTCCTTACTTTGCTCGAGTCAGCAGCAGGAACGGAAATAAGCAACAAGATACAACCCGAAGTCCCAAAAGTCATAAAAACAATAACTCTATTCGGCCTCTTTTCCATCCCTCATTTTAGCGGCATTTACCGTCAACGCCAAATTTTTTTTTTTTTGCTTTTCATTTCCGGCGTCCTCTACTTTCAAGGCCGACTCTTTTCTACTTCCTTTTCAGTGGCCTCTACCTGCGAGGCTCGCTCTTTCCAACATTTTATTTTTATTTTTTTCTACCTCGAAGCACTACACACAACCCTTGCGACATAAGACGAGGCCTGTCCTGGTAATATGACTCAGACTTCTTCTTCCTACCGTGGGAATCGAGACATCTACCAAAAGAAAACTACACAAAATTCTTGTTGCTGAAGACGAACCCAGTCCTAACAGTTTCACAGACAGATCTCTTGTTCTTCCCGTGGTGTCTAGGGTATAAATCTATCTCTATAAAACAACTACTCAAGAACTTTCTTAACTGGGAAACCTCATTTTGTACTCTTCTTTTAACCAGAAATAAAAGCTGTTGAACAGTTATTTCAAGTCTTGTGTTTTGGTCATTCTACTTTTGCTGCCGAGCACACACACACCGCAACCGGAAAAAAAATTCCTTACATCCTGAAATGTTTACATCGTTACCAAAATCCAAACTTAGGGTTTCGGTATGATTGCATTGCAAAAAGGGGAAATGTTACGAAACAAAAGAAGATGATTTGAATATCTTATCGAAAGATATGCAATAAACTAATGTCTATTTATATAAACGAGACAAGCGAAAGAAACAAGCAAAGAGAAGACAAGAAGACTAAAAGAAGAGATCCATTCATAGACCGTTCTCTCCTTGTCTGTTATTGTTTCTGCCACTAACGACTGCACGGACACGAGCCCAAATAATACAGTGGCATCAACAAGGTCCCGCAATTTACTACGAATTACTACTAGAATAATTGTCCTGTTGAAAAGTCGTCAAGCAGGTTACATAGAAAGATGGATATTTTTTTACTCCTTATATATTTTAACTTTTTCAGTTCGTTTTCCTTAAATCTGTTGTTAGTCATCAACGGAGTTTCTTGGTTTGTTCTGTGAAATTGATTTCCAGCAGAGACAAAGAGGTTACAGGGCTCGTTGAGTTTCACAGCTGAATCCCAACCACCATTGGGCGAAATCCCCGTAAAATCTGCTTACCTCCCAACCTGCTGAAGTTTACATGCGATATCCGTGAAGATAAATAACAACGCCAAGTGACAACACCAAGAATAATATGTTTTTATGGCAGTTCTGTAACACTGAATGCCAGATGATACAAGAAGCGTGGTTATAGTGGAAATATGCAGTGAAACCAAAATATACACAGAATATAATAGATTTTTGGAACTCGCCATGAAAAAAAAAATCGGAACTTACACGTGAATTTAGAACAAAGAACAAGAGGTAAATCCAATATGGAAGGCGATAAAATTAATAGTTTTAACAGTCTGGAGGCAAATGGAAATTACGTTCCTCATTGGCTAAAATTGATAACCAAATAACGGTTACGGGCAAAACGGAATCCGCCCATCTGATTGGCCAAAACACCAATAGTCAAAAAATTAAAGAAATCCCAATTGGTCAGAATGCTTCCATCGGATTGAATAAAATGATTTCATTTTTATACGCACAAATATTATTACAATTCTTGGAATCATGTCGAAGCTATCCCAGAATGCCAGTCAAGAAATGATTGCTCTCGGCTGGTGGAGAAAGTCTGATGTCATGTCGGCCCGAAACTTTCTATAATCCCAGAAGAGACATCACTGAGGAAACATTCTGGAGTGCAATTTTTCTTTCAAGTGCCGTGTCCCTTCAGGGCCTAAACGATCATGGCCCTCCCCATCTTCTTCTCCCTTGTAGCTCTTAAAAAGTTTTATCTTTTTGTTATTTCTCCCCAAACCTGTTCTAACATCCATTTACTCAAGCCCATCAAGTATGTTACGCGCTGCTTTCCTCTGTCTCTCTTTCCCTTAATCTGCCTTGGGGGTATCAGATTTTCCAAGCCCACTTTCCTCATTACGGGCATCAGAAACCTCAAATGCCTCTTTATGATGTTAAGTATAAGTTTCTTTTTCGTTTCCGTTCTCTCCAAATCCACGTCGTTGCTCACATGTTCGGCCTATGGTATCCTCAGCATCTTTCTGTAGATGCACATTTCTATTGCTTCAAGTCTTTTCTTCATCTTTGACGGGATTGTCCTGCATTCGCTCCCATACAGTGCGGGCGGGGACAGATATCACATAACAGTTCAATACACTTTTCTTTGTTTTTAACGAAATTTTCCTGTCTCTTAATACACTGCTTGGCTTTTGGAATGCATCTTTGGTCATCCCGATACATCTTCGGATCTCAGTGTCGCACGTAATATAGATGTTACGTTTTTGAAATAAAAATTGGAAGCCAGGACAAAATATCAGTCCATCGAAATATCTGGCCTCTTTGTGTTGAGAAACTGAGAAAACGGACAAAACGCAAAAAGGAAACTTGTTTTGGAATTCTAATAATATGAACGGAACCAGAAAGAAAGAATTGATATTTTGTTCCTGCATTGCTTAAAAACACAACCAAAAGAATAAGAAATAAATCTCTTATCCAAATCTTTCATCAGGAATAAATCCAGTTCTGTATGTAGTTAATCTATTAATTACTATACAACCTGCTAATCTTATGTAGAAATTCACGCAGAAGAAAATACTGCCGATAAGAAAGAATTTGTCTGAACGAAAAACGTAGGCTATTCTCTCAGGATTAATATTTTATTTTTAATCATTTCAAGTAGTAAAGCAATAAGGAAAGACGCAAGTAATTATCGAGTATTAGAGAATATGAAAAAAACCCTATTAAGAAGAGAGAACAGTAAACGAACAAGAATTAAAAAGACAGAAGATAACTATTGACGTTGCATTTAAATTTTTAAATATCAAAGTTGACTGGGAAGCAAGAAGCCGGAAGTGAGTTTCACAAGCGAGAAGTGCGAGAGAAGAAAAATTGTCAGTATAGAACTTACGATTACATCTAACAATTTCAGTTGTAAAATGACGAGACTTTTCCCGCCAATCTATTATTGCGTTTAAATTCATAAAGTCTAGGTGCCATCAAGGAAAGTGATATTTATTTTGCGTAATACAAAAATGTGGTACAAGGCCAAAAGGGGGGATAAGGAGAAGGCTAGACTTCAATCTGTCTTATCTTAAATTTAACTAGTCACGATTACTGACTCAAACCTATTACAGTATTCCTTACAGCAAAACAACCCATTCTTACCATTTTTACTACAGTTACCATAATACCGCAAAATCTCTATGAAGTCCTAACTAGTTCCTATATATACAATTTGTCTGAGGCCGGGATAAAAAAAAAACATAGAGGAAAGTTCATCAGAACAATTTCCATGAAAAGACACAGAGGAATTACATTACAGCGGTGGGAGAGTGACTGAATACAAGATGCCAGCTCAGGTCTAATAATATTGCGTATTTGGTAACAGACCTCAGTCTCTCCAAAGATGCCGCAGAACAATATGAATTACCAACCATCTTTCTGTAAGCAGAAGGAATGGTTTCTAGACTTAAATGTCATTAACCTGTAATTGTGATATCTTATTGATATATTTTGTCTTTCGTATTCATTTTAATGGATGTGAATATTTCTTGTCCTTGATTGACCTCTGTTGAGAGTGAGGACCTAGAAACCAGTTTAGCTGTTTTTTTCTTAACCCTGCTTTGATTTTGCCACTTTACGGTAATGTTTCCTCTTTTTCGCTAATTTTTCTTCTTGAACGAATATTAATTGTCAAAAATTAAAAGCGTTTGGTTCCAAATTCCAAGAGAGTTACCGGATACGAAGACAGACACCTGATGTAGTCTGGATGGTATACTGGTCGAAACGTTATGGGTATAACAACGAAGATGAACATGCTGGGTTGAATAGCATAGCGTATAGTCGAATAAAGAAAAGGCGGATTCATGCCTTTCCCAAAGATATTTGCGCGCAAGTGAATATAACGAACCCAACTGGAATTCGAACTCAGATCTCCTATTAATAATTCCGAGTCATTATTCATTACACCACCCGCACAAGAAAGCTATCAACATCTGTTATTCCCAAGCAGTCACCCATCTAGGTACTGAACACGCTGGGCGTTGCTAAACTTCGATGATAATACGGGAATCTCTGTTTCAGCGTGAGCCTGTTGCTAAAAAAGGTATCAGTAATCATGATAAAATATGAAGAGTCGTATCAGACTTCGCGAAACAGAATATATATCGTCCTAATAGCGGAGGAAGTTTTGCAATGTCCCACCTTCATTTGGTGTCCCACGAATAGGCTTTCTTGGCAGGGTTGGTTAATCCACAGCTAGTGAAGATTAATACATTATCCACCATTTGGCTGGTTATAATCCGATGTTTTGCCCCGCTAAGCGGCAGTAATGTCTTGGGAATATGCAAAACAGCGAACATTTCCCCATTTTATCTAATTCATGTCAGTGCGCATGCTCCAACGATAGTTTCCTGTAATCTGAACGCAGCCATTTTCTTTCAAGTAAGTAAGCGAGTTCGTTGTGCCTAGCATTCAGTGAACGCGACCTTAATAATGGAAAGTAATGCATATAGATTATTGAGTATGAAGCAGTGATTATTACATGAAAGCCTGGAATGAGTCTTTGCGAAATAATCATAACGTGCTCTGAAATGATTGGCAGTCAGTGTCGAACAATGATGATAACGTTATAACAACGTTTGTGTGTGTCAAATCGACATGCAGTGTAACCCGGATATAAGAGAGTTGTCGGGGCCCGGAGAAGAAGTCTCTTATATCCGTGTTTCTCTTATATCCGGGTTTGGTCTATTTTGTTGAGGCAAGTATGGCTCTAATTTGGGACCAGAGAAAATCTCCGGGTTTCTCTTATATCCTGGTCTCTTATATCCGGGTTACACTGTACTTATCATCAATTAAATGGATGTTAAATATATCAGACGTATATTTCTAAAGAATTTAATTTATGGAATTATTTATAATCCTACATTTTGATTGCTTCAAAAGTTATTATACTGGACACTTCGTGTTCGAAATAGACGCTCAAATTTTTTTTATTAAACAGTATGTGTTACGTCTATCAGACACTCACATTCGAGAAATTTTAGTAAATGAAATTACGTTTTCGGCAGAGATCGAACCTAAGTCCCCCTTGGAGCGAAAACTATATATATATATATATATATATATATATATATATATATCGACTCGTTTCGAAAAACCCTCGAATTTTTGATTTGCCAATAATCAAATCAATCTCGAGGGAAAAAAAGGTTTTTAAAAAAAAGAAAGATCTACAAACATGAACTTCTGCCGAAAAAAATCGCACAGATGCAGGTCTGAAGCCCAAAGAAAAAAACCCGATACGAGTAAACAACTAACTAACAAAAGAGCTCAATACAACCGTAGAGCAGACCTAGATACACCTAGTGAGCCAGACAAACCTACCTAGGTTTCACCTAGGTTTCACCTAAACGAATCGTCAGGGAAAGTCAGGCTCTCACTTTCCCTGACGATCCATTTAGGTGAAACCTAGGTAGGTTTGTCTGGCTCACTAGGTGTGTGTATATATATATATATATATATATATATATATATATATATATATATATAGACAGTGTGTATGTATGGAGAGGGAATGTACACATATATACACACATGCTGACAGAAAACGCATGAAAATGGAAATAGATCTAAGAACACACAGGAGTCATTAAAACATTAAAAGATACCAGTAACTAATTCATCTTTTCTCTCGGACCAATCTTAATTGTTTTTACAAATTTCAAAGTCGCCTGGAGGCCGTCGTTGAAGCCAATGGCGATTTTATTGAATAAATTTACTCTTTAGTATTTAAGATATTTTTGTGTAATTTTGGGAAATATATCTGTTAAAATGAGATATCAGTGTTATTTTGATTTCTGCGTAATTTACACGACAATTTATCCATTGCATCCTGTATACCTGTGAAAAATTAATAGGGGTCTTTCTTTTTGGACATCATAAATATATATATATATATATATATATATATATATATATATATATACAAAAGTGAACATAGAAGTCAACACTTAGAGGCGACAGTCTGTGTCATGCTAGATGCAATCGTCAGACCACGTGTGCTGTTATTTTTCTTGGCTATTTACTTCCGCTAAAATAACCGCCAAAATAGATTACTCACAATGCACCACTGACCCGTATATATTAGTTTGGTGCAAATATAATGACGTAATAATGTCGTTTTGTCAACCTAATATATATATATATATATAAATAGCCGCGAAAAAATAACAGCACTCGTGGCCTGACGATTGCATCAAGCATGAAACAGACTGTCGCCTCTAAGTGTTGACTTCTATGTTCACTTTTATATTTACACACGCTCTATCTCTGATATTGAGCACTTTATCCCATAAATATAGCACATCTTAAGACTATATTTCTTCATATATATATATATATATATATATGTGTGTGTGTGTGTGTGTGTGTGTGTGTGTGTGTGTGTATGTGTATGTTTTTGTGTGTGCGAGTGCGCGCGTGTGTATACAAGATAAGATGTAAGACCCCTATTAAATGAATAAGTTACTTTTTATTTTCTTTTTACCTTTTTGGAATTTTGTAGGTTACTTGAAAATATTTACCAGTTTAACCCCATTTTGAAGTTATATTTGATCTGGACCCAGATTCAAACTTCCGTTAAATATTTTCAGCCGTCTTCTTAAAACAAACAATCAAACCTCAATCTTAAGCAAAAAGAAAAATCCTTACGTTTTGGTTTCCATGACATAAAAATTCTCTGTCCGCTGATTGGTCAATAAGTCGGTTTAATATTTTGCTCACCGCCTCTTTCATGTCGAATCGTTACATTCGTAAATTGCCTGACGTAGCCTTTCACAAGAACAATGTCGCTCCTGAAAAGATCGGTGTTGTTAACGGCTTCAAAGTGCCCTCAGGTGACAGAAACCTGTTTTTCAACTTCTTCAAAACAAAATAAAAATGCTATTGTTAGTCCAACCGCTGAAATACGATTTAAAATAACATCTTTCGTGAACATAACTGTTTTTAAAACAAAAAAAAACTTTAGAAAGTAAATTGTTGGCACATGGAAATGCAAACTTTAAGTTCGAATTAAGAATTAAGACACATTTTTGACCTTTTTTCTGAAACGATTACAAATAACTTCTCCCAAATTCAGAATAGTTTAAAAAGATATTTGACACAAAGGAAGTCGGGAGTCAGTTTTTACTTTTCATTTGTTTATTTATTTAATTACTATTTTACACATTTTGACATTTGATTGCAATAAAATATTGCTTTTTTATTATTAGTTGAAGCCTTGTCAACTATTATTAATTTTTGACAAGTATTTATTTCATCTTAATTTAATTCGCTTTTCATCTGGTACATACCTACATGATAGCAATAATATCATCTTCAAATTTTATTAACGTTTTGTCAAGTATAATTAACTTTTCTTAATATTAATTCCTTCATTTTATTTCAGTTGCATTTGATCTCAAGATTCACATTTGAACATATAAACAATTTGGGTAATTTCATCTTAATTCTTTATATTATTATTAGATGCAAGGTTGGTGCAAGGGTCTCGTGCTCCCCAAGTCTATGATACGTTGACTCCCACTCTACTGTATCTAAATTTTCATAAGGTTGTATTCATATAAAATACACATTTTATTATAACCTAATTACGTACAATAATTGATCATATGCAATAAAGGTGAACAATTCAACTAGAAAAATTGAAAATAAATACAATTTAGTGAGATGTCATAATAGATCATTCTATCTTAAATATCAGATCGTCCCATAAGTTCTGTCCGAATTTTAACTTTTTGTTAAAATGAACGAAATTTAAAGAATATTTTATAATGTCTAATGGAGCTGAACATTATTTTTATGTTTAGATGCATTTAAACTGATCAAATTTTATTTCAGAGAACAATAAAATTTTGTTTGATTAAAACCCTGCTAACATGGAAGTACCCAAGAATCATTTGAGGCACATAATGCTTCATGAGTTCAAGAAAGGAAACTCAGCAGCCGAAGCAGCTAGAAACATTCACTCAGTTTATGGAGAGGAATGTGTAAATGAAAGAACTTGCAGAAGATGGTTTGAAAAATTCAGAGGTGGAGATTTCACCCTTGAAGATGAAGATCGAACCGGACGTCCAGTTGAGTTTGATGAAAAGCTTCTTGAAGCAGCCCTTGAAGAAAATCTTGCTTTATCAGTCGAGGAATTGGCAGTGGTTCTCAATTCAAACCATACAACTGTTCATCGTCATCTTCAACAACTTGGAAAAGTTCCGAAACTTGGAAAATGGGTGCCTCATGAATTGTCTGAAAACAACCTCAAATCCTGAGTTGACATCTGCTCTTCTCTCCATTCTCGCCAACTTGTTTCCCCTTTTTTGGATAGACTTGTGACTGGCGACGAAAAATGGGTCTTTTATCAAAATGTTAAGCGTCGTAGACAGTGGCTTGGTAAAAGAGAAGGACCCCAGCCACAGCCGAGAAGGGAACTTCATGGGCAAAAGGTTCTTCTTTCAATCTGGTGGGATCGCCAAGGAATAATCCACTTTGAATTCTTACCACCTAATGCAACAATTAATGCTCAAATATACTGTCAGCAATTACAGCGTTTGAACCAAGCTTTGAGGAAAAAAAGACCTGCTCTAGTGAATCGAAAAGAGCTGATGTTTCATCAGGACAATGCGCGACTCCACACAGCAAGAAACACGTCACAAAAGATCGAAGAACTTGGTTGGGAGAAAATTCCTCATCCACCTTATTCTCCCTATCTTGCTCCTTCAGACTACCATTTGTTTCGTAGCTTACAGAATCATTTGGAAGAAACAGCTTTTGTAACACAGGAAGAGGTTAAAACTGACATTTGTGAGTTCTTCGAATCAAAGCCAAAAGAATTTTACAGTAATGGAATTAGTAAGCTTGTTAATAGATGGAAGGAAGTCATAGATAATCAGGGAAAACACATTGTTGATAGAATCTGTAATTAAATGTAACATTTGGTCACTTGTTTTCTTTATTCAAAATTCGGACAGAACTTATGGGATGACCTCATAAATCAGCCATATTTTGCGGTAATTTTTAACATCGACTTGATACTTTTCTTTTTGAAAAGTTGAATAATTTTAACACATTGAACATTAGGGATAAAAAAATAGTGAATTTTATATCGTGTTTTTTTTTCAAGACTTTGCCTTAACAAAACAATTTCCCGGATTTGGACAAAAATAAAACCCCAGAATGACGTAAAAATACGTGGAAATTTTTCATCCTTTAATAGTCAGTTATACTTAGTTTAATTTGTAACATATATAAATGTACGTCGGGGAAAAAAATGTTGATAAAATAGCAAAGGTAACAAAGCATTACCCATGGCCTCCAATCAGGCTCCCTAAAGTCTGGGGGTTAGTACTTACTGGCCTTGATTTGATGAAACATTTTCAATCATAATTCATTTTTAATTTGGATTTCTTTCCTCTTAATGTCATCTACTTTTCCTCAACTAGTAGTTCAACTAGCAGTTGGACTAAATAAACTAAATGAACTAAATGAACTAGCTTTATATGAAGAAATTTTATTAAATGAACTATTGTCAACCATTATTAATTTTTGGCTAGTATGTCCTTTTTCTTTAATTTCACTTGCTTTTCATCTAGTAATATTAGTATAGACAGGAAGTTGTGGAGAGCCATGAACGCCTACGCCCTGAGGGGACACGGCACATATAGAAAACCACCACACAAAAGCAACACCAAAGGTTTAAAATGAATTTCTCGAAGTTCAAAAAAATTAACGGATTTAAAGTTTAACTGAAAAATGTTAATATTGCATCTTTTTATAGTAAATATATAATTATTTTTTTTGCTGAGTAATTATTTTATTTCATTTATTATATATTGTGATTATTATATTTATTTAAAGTTATATATGATATATATGTTTATTATTATTTAGTCAAATTTTTTTCAAAATTTACCGGTTTTCTTTTGCATTAGTATTTATTTGTTTTTGTACAACGAACCAGGCGATAGTTTGTCTTATTTTTATTTTCTCTTTTTGCTTACCGATGTAATGAATATGCATACACCTGGGTTCCCCCTGACAGTAATAGGATTGGCTGGTGTCAGCCATAAGTACAGATTGTTGTGGAGGTACATGGACGACGCCTATTGGCTACGCCTATTGTCTTCGCCTATTGCCTACGCCTATTGCTTACCAATACGACGAGGACCAGTTCATTACGGTTACCGGCTAGATTGTCCTACTCGGTTACAGTAGCCAAAACCACTTTGCTACTTTGTACAAATATATCCCTTTTCGGGACATATCACTTACCTAAAGTTATATTTGTCAACTTTGCACTGTCTATTCGCGTTAATTTTATCAATTGTTAGTTTAAGTGTTAGTGCTGTCAAAAAGTCTGTATAAATGATTTGATTTGATGTTGAATAATGACTTCATAATCTCCCAGTATTTTATGTTGTATCTTCTGATTTATAATTTCATTTTTTGTTTCTGCAATTTTTTTTTCGATATTCGTGTCTATTAATGCACGATTTTGTAATTTCTCTTGCTTTCTAATCTGTTTGTTTGCCTAAAGTTTTATATATTTAAAAAAAAACAACATTTAATCTTTTGGCGCGCTTCTAAAACACGTAATCTATGTAAATGTTTATATATGTACTTGCTGTTCGAAAGGTAGTCATAGCCTGCGGTAATAGTGGGGACAAGCTGACACTCTCTATATAATATTTGTATGACATGCGTCTCAAATAGACCCTGACAACAAAGTCTAGCTCCAAGGAGGAGAAAGGGCGAAGGCGGAAAACTGGCGCGTCATAACCAGCTCGACAAGACAAGAAATGCAGACCATCTAGACAAAGAAAAACTCTTATTTTAAAACTCCGCTGCTTTGCAGTCATGTCCAAAGACACGGAAAAGACTATGGAAGTAAATCCAGACAGAAAACACAAAGGGGGTTGGCAACTCCTGCAGCCGAGTCGTTCCCGAATGTAATGGCCGTTATTATTTTGAATCTTGTCGCTACAGCTGAGAGTGGTAGGAGCATGTAGTTTGGGTAGCGCACGGTAGCAAAACTCTGAATTCAAACTATCCTGCTGCCTTGTAGGTCTTGCCTCTTTAACTTCTGAGTTTAGGGACGGAGTAGCCTCAACATCCCCGGCGCACCCCCCCCCAAAAAAAAAAACGCACCGGAAGCCATTGTACTATTCTGCCATGAATGTCACCATGAGCCACAATTGTGAGATGGTGGGAGGTGGTGACCACAACAGCGGAAAATGCTCTAACTGTATAAATGAAAGAATCTAATTTGAAGCAAATATTACTTAAGATTAAAATATCGCAGAAATGCATTATTTTTAAAAACGGCGGTATTTAATATATTGAGAGCTTTATAGATGAACTGACAGACGGAATTTTATTTATTTTTCTATGTTGGACATATCTGTAAGAATTAATTGAAGAATATAACGTGATCGCCTTTTTATATAATTTTTAACTCCCTTGTATTCTTGGAAAAATTGAAAATATTCTCTGTAATCTATTTTTTTTTATTCAATTTTAGCAATTTTGGCTTTAAATTTAGTTATCGTTCTTATTTTCTGCTAATGTCGTTTATGGACGCCCATATTTACAAAAATCGGCACGTTTATAGAGACAAAAGGAAATTCAAAATTATTTTTTAAATATTGGTGGTCGATGAATTGTAGTAAGCATTTCCATTTATAGTTAGTAAATATAGTTTATACTTAATAACAATAGTACCCAACCGCTAAAAATTAATACAGAAATTTAAAAGAATTATAAGTTATTTTAATTAAAATTTCAAAAGAATGAAAACAAGTATAGAAATTCATTATTCATCAAAGAATTGTTTTTCTTAAGACAACAGTGTTCATAATATATATTATTCATACAAGCAGTTGAAATTAAAAGTTTTAATTAAATTAAATTAAATAAGATCTTAGTTTTATTGCATTTTTTATTTTACGATTCAGAGCAGATTTTCGGTAATTGGTGTTTCAGTTTGACAAAATATATTTTGATGATTTAAATCTACAAGGAGTTCTGAATATTATTGAAATAAACTGTAAGCGGTACAAAATTTAATTTCTAGAAATTTCCATTAAATAAATGGGAGTAACAGATGTAAAAAATGTTTTTACCAAAATTTTCTGAAAAAGAACCATTTGAAAAAAAAAAAATTAATTTGTGAATAAGTCCTGTAAGTTTCATTAATATTTGACAATTATTTGCATTTTGCAAAAATTTCCAAATCAATGTTTTTTTCATCACCCCCCCCCCAAAAAAAAAAAACGAAAAAAAACAAAAACAAAACAAAACAAAAAAAACAAACTCTAAAATTTCCTATACTAATATTTGGGTCCCCACAGATGCAAGAAAAACAAGATTTTTTACTAAAATTTAAAATGACCAATAAATATAATTTAATAATAAATGCTTTGGTCTTTTATCTTAATACTAACATAAAAATTTTGACGATAAAACTTCTATGGTATACTTATTTTTTAGCGAATCTGTGAAGGTACCGACATTTGTAGTAATATTATCTTGAAATTTTAAGATTAAATAAGACATTATCAACAATTATTAATTTTTGTGTAGAAATTCTTTTATCTTAATTCCACTTGATTTTCATCTAATAACATTAACAGTAATATTATCTTGAATTTTTATTACAATAAACAATTTCAAACATGTTTTATCTTGTATTTTTTACTTAATTTCCATTGATTAGATCGTCAATCTACGGCCATTAATAAAGTTTACTCATGACGGTAGTTGCGATGAAAAGTAAGTGAAATTAAATAAACAACCAAGGTAGACATTCTTTAAGTTTTACTAATTTCATAATTGTTGCCAAGGGTTGCATATTATATTTATATATATTTAAGCGCGACCAAAACCTAAAGACCCCAACGGTGGAACAAATGGATGACGATTACAACAGATGTCAACGGTTCAACCAGCGAATGAAGAGGGGTACGCATGATGGACATGCTATAGAAGGCGCCACTCGAAATTATAATACAGTCAGCAGCATTCCGCTGCAGTTTTATAATTGGATTCTACATGTTTCATTCCATATGTGCCGTAGAGGAAGGTCATGAAATCGAGTGAGTGGGTCACTTCCTGGCATGTTGAGGCCCACTTTAAAGAAATTCTCGCCATCAACACTTTCTTCTACTCTGATTTTGTTTCATCTCTAACCAAATCTTGTAAAGCAAACGGCGATAGGGAATAGATGACGGGAGCAGGTTTTGATGAAAATATTAGCTTCTAGCTGTGAATCCGAACGTTGGCGGCAAATTTAGCCACCAACGCCATCATCATAAAGGAAGCGATCAGCAGAGAAGAGATTAAATTCTTGGATACGAGAGAAAACCGACTAAGGCAACGATCTTGTGTAATTGCATTTTGAAAATATTTAATTACTGGTTCGACCTGTGCAAATTATAAGGTTATGGTTTATATACAGGGTGCAATGGGTAAATTGTCGCCATTTTCTATTTTTAATTTCACGCATGCGTGTTGTTTGTTTTTGATTTTGCCGATTGCACTGTATAGTAGGGTCATGTGATAAAAAGAGCACCATGACGTTATTCCCTCCGCCATCAATTTGGGAACAGGATGCTTTACTGCTTGGAATTCACACCAGAAGCTGGAATACGAACATTTCAGTGTGTTTGGGTGTCAGTGTGAGGACAGTGTAGAGGATACGGAAAGAGTTGGATGAATCTAATGGTGATTACGAAAGTGTTTCGCGTGATCACACATTATGCCTACATTCAACTTCCATCAGGGCCTCAAACTCAACATGGAGGCCTACATCAAGTGCTTTGAGGAGGTAGTGCTGTACTAGGGCAAGAGAGTGGCTGCTGGAAGACCCTATATCTGGCAACAGGACTCTGCATCATGCCGCACAAGCGAGAAAACACAGTCATGGCTATCAGAGAATTTCTGCCTCCACATCACCCCATTACATCTGGCCACGTAACTCTCCAGATTGCAACCCCCTTGATTATTATGTGTGGGGTGTAGTTGAAGAAGAGACCAACAAAACTCCTTGTGACACTAAGGATGAACTGAAGGCAAGAATTATGGCAGCATTCGCAAACTTAAACAAGGAGACCGTCCAGAAGAATTGCAGAAAATTTCAAAGTCGCCTGGTGATTTTATGGAATAAATTTACTCTTTAGTATTAGGTTGGTGCAAAAATAATGTCGGTTTTTGACGTTAAAAAATACGTCAAAAACCGACATTATTTTTGCACCAACCTAATATTTCAAGATATTTTTGTGTAATTTTGGTAAATATATCCGTTAACACTGACATCTCATTTTAGCAGATATATTTACCAAAATTACATTTTCATTTTTGTGTAATTCAGATGGCAATTTATCCATTACATCCTGTATCTGTACAATTGCTCCATTAATATTGTTGAATTGATTCATTGTCAGAGGAAGAGATTAAGGCAGAAGGCGTGTACATAAAGTTGTGTTTTCATTCTAGTTTATGCAGCTTTCCTGTGCCTTTCATGGTTGCAAGATGCCTTCCAAAAACTAAGCTGAGTATTAAGAAACAGGAAAAACTTCGTTAGAAACAGAAAAGACGACTTCACTGTTACGTGATATCTGTCTTTTTATATAAGAGTGAATGCTGGACAATCTCCTCAAAGATAAAGAGGACACTTGAAGCAAGAGAAATGCAGTTCTATAGAAGGATGCTGAGGATGCCATAGACCGAATACATGAGCGACGACGAAGTTTTAGAGAAAATGGAAACAAAAAGAAAACTTATACTTAACATCAGAACGAGTCAGTTGAACTTTCTACAGAAGGATGCTGAGGATACCATGAACCGAACATGTGAGCAGCGACGAAGTTTTAGAGAAAATGGAAACAAAAAGGAAACATCAGAAAGAGACAGTTGAAATTTCTAGGGCACATAATGAGGAAAGAGAGCTTTCTATGCATTTTCGCCATAAGAAATTTAATAATATTTAAAGCAGTGTTCCTGTTTAAATCGGGATTAATTTCCGTAATTTTAATCCGAGTTTGTATATAACTGAAACAGTCAGTACTTGGATAGGTTTTAGGGTATAGAACTACATTTCTGAAAATTTTATTGTTTGTTAGACGATCGTGTTTTTTTGTGTCTCCTATGGATCTTTTCATGTCTACCAGCCTCTTGGATGTTCTTGAAACTATATTTTGGTTATAAGTTCGCCCTGCACCGTTTGGACCTAATTATACTCACGTTTCTTGCATATCTTCCTGCTATTTCACTGCTTTGTTCGTTTTCTTTCTTTTTTTCTTTCTTTTTTTTTTAAGCATTTCACCCCAAGCAAGGCGGGAAGCCACTAGGACGCAAGGGGTTACAGAAAATTTAGAGCAAGATCAGATAGGAGTGATAGAAGAAAGGACGAGGAGGAGGGTAGTGGATAGATCAAGGCAACTGGAGATGTCGATTGACATTACACTTGAATAACTGGAGATTATAGCTCTACGGGAAACTGGAATAGGGAAGGGAGTTCCACAGGCGAGAGGTGCGAGACATGAAGCTATTGGAGTAGAAGAGACGGCTACATTTAGGAGTTTCGACAGTGAAGGGATGAGAGCGGGATGCCAGCCACGTAGGGCGCTTGAACTCATGACGTCTGGGAACCAGCGAATGCAGCTCCTCGGAGCAATTTCCATGACAGTATTTGTAGAACAGACAGAGGGAGGCGACGGCGCGTCTGTGAGAAAGTGACTGTAGACGAGATGCCAGAGCAGGGCCAACTACATTGCATATCCGCCTCTGGAGCCTATCAAGAACCCCGAGGCAAACAGAAGGGGCACCAGACCATATATGGCAGCAATACTCCATGCAAGGGCGAATTGTTGATTTGTAGATCTGGAGGATCGATTCCGGGGAGAAAAATTTCCTGGCGGGGCACAGGGAGCCAACTTTCCTTGCGGTGGACGAAGCAATTGACTCAATGTATTTATTCCATCTCAGGTCAGCAGTCAACGTGAGACCGAGCAGCCGCAGAGAGTTGCTCTACTTCTGCATTTTGGTCTTGATGATTTGCATTGACTCTTTGTGTTATCTAATGTGCTATAAAACTTAACTATTCTATATTTTGGGACGTTGGCGCTTATAATACTATGATAGCCATATTGAAACACTTCCGTTATAGATTCATTTGATGAATTATTTCCAGCAGTTAACAGGATCCTTTTCTTCATCTGTTAGTCTAGTATTAGTCCTACTCCTCTTACATTTTTCTCTCTTCCCGCTCATATGACCGAATGTCCTTAGCTTAGGAAGTCATTATTTGTCCACCTAGTTTCATATATCTCCAGAATTTTTATGTAGAACGTTTTCATTTTTACTTTGACCCCAACTAGGGTTTTGTATCAGACTGACATATGTTTAATAAGGTCCACACATCAATTTTAAAAATAAGTTGTTTGTGTACAAAAAGAACCTGTTAGAGTATATTGAACCGACCTAGAAAAAAATGTGAGAAATTATGTTAAACTCGTGGGAAATAAACAACGGATCATTAAACGAAAATTACGTGTGCTTATAATTATTACTTGATAATTAACAATCGCGTCATTGAACTAATTAGGATCTTTTTTCGTTTCTTACTTGTTTTCTTGACCAGCATTTTTGAATAACTCTTTACAAATTGTAGTGTCCATCTTAATTTTTGTTCTTTTTTCTGAGTTATACCTTGCAATTTCTTTCTTTCTTTCTTTCTTTCTTTGCTTCTTTCTTTCTTATATACTCCCTTTCATTATTTTTTCCTTTCTTTCTCCGTCATATTCTTTCTTTCTTTTTCTTTCTTTCTTTCTTTGCTTTTTTCTTTCTTATATACTCCTTTTCATTATTTCTTCCTTTCTTTCTTTCTTTCTTTCTTTCTTTCTTATATACTCCATTTCATTATTTTTTTATTTTTTTTCTACTTCCTTTTTCTTTTATCTTCATGTTCTTTCTTTCTTATATATTCCCTTTTCATTCCTTTTTCTACCCATTCCTTTATTTCATTTTCCATTTCTTTCTTTCTTTCTTTCTTTCTTTCTTTTGTTCTTTTGTTCTTTCTTTCTTTCTTTTGTTCTTTCATTCATTCATTCATTCATTCATTCATTCATACATTCTTTCTTTCTTTCTTTCATTTGTTCTTTCTTTCTTTTGTTCTTTCTTTCTTTCTTTTGTTCTTTCTTTCATTCATTCTTTCTTTCTTTCTTTCTAACACTAACATTAAATGCATATTAATACGTCCAGCAACAGCCGATTATTACTCTTTACGATCTCTGAAAAACGGGAAAAAACCTTCTCCAATGAAAATCAGATTGAAGAATTATTCGAAAATTTCTTTCACATCAAAATACATGGAAGATCTGCCTAACAAATGGTAACAAGTCTTTGTCAATAATGTTGGCAACATAATTGAATAAAATTTTATTTTATTTTTAAGGAATAAATTTGAAAATAAAAAGCGGGAATTATTTATGAGCCAACCTAATACATCCGATACCACATTTCAGAAGAAGTCATTTGTTTGTAAATGAGGTTAAAATTCATTCCATAATCACAGCACGTAAAGCGAACGTTCATTTCAGATGCGACATTATTAACCATCCAATGACTATCACTCGACTTCTACAGTCTTTCCTTGAAAATCACCAAAGATGATGCTAAGTTATCGGAACATTACGCACAAATTCGGCAAGTTCCTTTACAAATTCCGCTTCATATGGAACGTTTTTTTCGAGACCAGAAGAAATTCACCAAAAAGCTGAACAGATATTGTTAGGGAACCTTACTCATAATAACATAATGGACTATTCCATACGTAATAAATACTGCGCCTCAAGAGGAAGCAGGGAGTTCAGTCCGAAGTCAGGCGACCGGCTGATCTGTTGAACTCTCTGCCTTCGGGCGGGGAGGAACCCGAAGGAGGCTACGCCGAAGGGCGGAGTCTCTTTCGGGGAGGTAGACCGACCCTGAACCCGTTTATACGGGTTCAAAGGGCATATTTTTGCCCGAGCCCACGGGCTCGGAAACCTCATGTTTGTTCGTACTAACATTGTCTACCTCTCTGTATATATTCCTGTTTGTAATATATCGGTGTTATTCCATATCCGTATTCGAGTTCTTCTTTATTGGTTCTACCTTGGACTATCACCGTGGTACAAGGAACCGAACCATAACAGATATCTAGTTCATTCTCTTCAGTAAAATATGTAAAAACGAATAATTACTGCATATATATATATATATATATATATATATATATATATATATATATATATATATATAGTGCTGGTGTTAATAAAACAGTGCTCGATGTAATACAATGTATTTTGGCTCCACCGAAAATCCTTGAAAATTTCGTTTCTACCATAATCGAATGATTTTAGGCAAAATAGCGCTGTTCTCTCTAAATATTTCTAGCAAAATCAAGAATGATGTAACCTACCTTTTATTACCTGGTATATTATAGCAAAAGTCATATCTTACAACGGGAAAGCAAATAGATGTAATTTACGTCTTGTTGAAAAATTAGTTATCTTAAAACACTTAAATAACCGTAGTTTATTAAGCAAGAGAAATGAATTGATGGTTACATGTAGACCTAAATATAAATATCTGCTTAAATACGTTGATCCAAATTAATTTTTATTGCAAATTATTTTTTTATTAGTCTCCTTTTATACTTAATATAAAAAATAAAAAAAATAATATTCACAAGTCTAAAATAATATATATACATTTTACATATATATACAAATCCTGTTTATTTTAAATGCCAAATATATATTTTTTAAATTAAAAAAAACCATAATCCCAGTATAATATATAACTGCGCCAACATTGCGATAACCAGATATTTTTAATAAAATTTAAATTACGTAACGGTCAGTCTATACTCAGCACCTGAACATTGCAGTGTGCATGAAACTCCAAGTCTGCTATCGGTGAGGGATAATATGCATATTTATTAATTTATATATATATATATATATATATAGAAAGAGAGAGAGAGAGAGAGAGAGAGAGAGAGAGAGAGAGAGAGATGTGTGTGTGTGTGTGTGATAAAAATTTTACGGGAATTTGAATAATCGTTCTTAGTAATTCACCGAGTCTCGAAGAATCCTATCCTCAACAGAATGCAGAAAGCACCGGACGATCGTTTCGTCCTATTTGGGATTCCTCAGCAGTGCGCATCCACTAGCGAGAATCGATATCATTGCTGGATCCAGCTTGTCATGCTCTGGAGGTGTGGGGGGTGGTTTGGTGAAAGAAAACGTTGTTCTTGTGGCTCTATCCTCTGGGTTATGTATAAGTGGATGAGTATCACCACCAGAGTTTAGTGAGTAGTTGCGTTATATTGAGTCTGTTTAGTTTCTTCATTGTCACTGAGGCCCGTTAGTACAGTGGTATGGCGCTTAGGTTGTATCGTAATGATCCGGATTCGTTTCTCAGTAGTGGATGCGCACTGCTGAGGAGTCCCAAATAGGACGAAAACGGCCGTCCAGTAAATTCTATATTCTATTGAAGATTCTTCTAGATTCACAGCTCATCAGTGTGGCTAGACATCCGGTTGCCTCTAGCTTGGATCGAAACCCGGAGATTCTACCACTAAGCCATCGGCGCACGGCAGGGAGGTAGGTGGATTTTTAGCGTATTTATTTTTAGAAACACGCCCAGTGACTGACAGTGACTCAATTCGCTATGCGAAGAGTCTCGCTATATATATATATATTTAAAAATTATAACATAAGTATGTTATAACATCACTACAATCAACACCAACACTTGATGAGACATCAGAAGTTTTGAAACAAAATGGCTATTTTTGTAGTGAGGTTATAACATATTTATGTTAGAATTTTTTAAATAAATATTATTTGCTCTACTTTGTAGCCAGCACTTTAAAAAAAAAAAAAATAGTGCTTTTGGTTATCGGAATTTTATTCCATCTATACCAACCCCGTATTCGCAAGACCAATCCAAACAGATAACTGAAATCTTTTATAAGATCAGCGTTCCGTTTAAATCGTCGTCTATTAGACCGAAACGTCCGACGTTGACATTATATTAACATTAAAACAGCATAATTGCATATTAGCATTTTTGTTTGTTTTTTCCATATATTTTTCTTCATATATATATATATATATATATATATATATATATATATATATATATATATATCCTTTGAAACAATGTGGATTTAGAGCAGGAAGTGGCACAAAAGATATGAACGTTTTAGCGCGGCAACTACAGAAGAAATGACCAAGGCCTTTGACTTCATTAATTCTCGATAATATAGAATATCCCCCCTTTATAGCGAGATGAAAGGACAAGTTAATTTTACTGGATCTCTTTCGGAATCCCTACCCATCGACAATGGATTTAAGCAAAGTGACATGGCTGCTTCCACTTTATTCCCAATTTTATTTGCTGTGGCTCTTACACATGCTTTCCCGGATTATAAAGTCGATGTATACCCGCGGATTAGGATCACGGGTAAAGTCTTTAACTTAACCCATCCCAAGGCTAAACCAAAGATTTAGTCGAAGTCAGTTATTCGAGTGTTACTTTATTTTAACGTTGCTCATACTGAAAAGGACATGTAAATTATAATGGCCCATTTTTCGAGAGCATGCTCTGTGTTAAGATTATATACATCCCGCTTTCAGGGCAATGGTATGTTAAATTAAACATTTTTATTCAGTGGCTCGAGGTTGTTGATGTCTTTTGATACCTTGGAAGTACTCTCAGTAGGCATAGTTCTTTGGATCCTGAAGTCATCCCTGGAATCGAATAAAGCAGAAAAGATTTCTGTAAATTGGAAAAACACGTCTGGTCAGAGACATCTCACTTATCACTAAGATCAGTGTCTATCAATCGTGTGTCCCCACGGCTGTCTTGTGCTCTTCGGAGACATGGACTATATGGCGATCATATCAAATCCATGGAAAAAATATAATCACAAGTGCCTTAGACATATCTTAAGCATCAACTGGCAATCTTTAACACGATATGCAATTGTTGTACAACGAGCTAAAACACCCAGCATAGGGAAATTGCTCATACACTGGGCAGAGCATCTGAGGAGAATGGCAGATGAGTGATTGTTTAGAATCCTGTTTTACGGAGAACTAGCTTTTGGTAAATACCACAGACACAAATCCAAAAGACATTTCAAGGGTGTTGTCAAAGGCAACCTGAAAAATCTTGAAATTAGTGTCAAAGACTGTGGAATAGTGGCCGAGAAAAATAAGTCTGGTTGGAGAAAGTTAGTTATAGATGGTTGCAATCGTTTTGAGGTCAAAAGCGTTAAGCACTTGAAGTTTAAAAGGGCTCTGGATAAATGTGACGTCGACTGAATCCAAGAAGATATTCAGTCTGAACTTATATTTAACATCTACGGGAAGGTTCTTGTCCTATTTCATGCCAGATTTTATAGAAATTGAAGGTCATATGAAAATCTATAGTCTAATGCCGACTATGTAAATGTTCTTCTTGACAGACCTCCAAGGTACTTATGTCATTTTTGTGCTGAAGTGGCATATGAGAGTGCACAATCATTCAGTTTAACGTTGAAGAGATGGCCTTCTTCTGTAGTGGCAGTTATCATATATGTTTTAATCATCTAACACCAACCAAGACAATGAAGTCACTAAGACGCAAAAGTGTTAGAGAATATGAGAAAAAAAAAACTCTTTAGGAGAAAGAACAGTAAAAGAATAAGAATTAAGAACCGGAAGAGAGTTCCACACGCATGAAGTGCGAGAAAAGAAACTGTTATTGTTACATCTAGTCATTTCAACTGTAAAATAATGAAACTTGTCTTTCAATCTAGTAATAGGCTTAAATTATTAAAGTTCCATCGAGGAGAGTTCATCAAAAGAATTACCAAGGAAATATTTATCGAAAAGGCACAGAGAAGCTAACTTACGGCGATGGGGAAGAGACTGAAGTTGAGATGCCAGGCCAGGACCATTTACATTGCAGATTCTTCTTTGTATTTTATCAAGAATCTCTAAATATATAGCCGGAGTACCAGACCAGACCAGACCAGACCAGACCAGACCAGATCTGGCAGCAATATTCAAAGCAAGGACAAATAACTTAGACTTATAAATATGTAAGACAGATTTTGGCGAAAAGATTGTCTAGCACGACACAGTGAACCAAATTTCCAAGTTGCAGACCTAGCAATTAATTCTATAAAATCAATATATATATATATATATATATATATATATATATATATATGTATATACATATATATATATATATATATATATATATATATATATATATATATATATATATATATATATATATTCTATAAAATCAATCAATCAATCTCTCTCTCTCTCTCTCTCTCTCTATATATATATATATATATATATATATATATAGTCTATAAAATAAATAAATATATATATATATATATATATATATATATATATATATATATATATATAAGTAATACTCGCTTGGGAAAAAATTAGTTATTTCGGCCTATAATTGAACAAATAAATGCCCAAGTAAAGATAAGGAATAAAAAAAGAAAGAACTAAGAACATTAAATTCGTCCAGAATTCAAGTTCGGAGTTCAAAGAAAAAAACCCTCCAAAACGAGTAAAAATAACTACGTAAAGTGCTCAGTACACGAAGTAGAGCAAATCTAATATAAACCTAAAGAGCCAGGTATAGAATATATATATATTAAACCAAAAACAACCATGACCACGTGGCAAGTAAAACCAGTAAACACTCAACAACGGGGGTGCGGTGCTATATATATATATATATATATATATATATATATATATATATATATGAAGGGCTTTATATAAAAAAGTCCATAAAACCAAATTGGTATTTAAAGCATCAAAAACAGCTGTAAAGAAAAGAAAAAGAAATATTATTAGGCTTAACACCCACTTTAAGTGAAAACGAAAATTATTAAAATCTTCATGACATTGTAAGAATTTCCCAAGATATTCAGTGTTGCACAAAGTTTTCTCTAAAAGCACTGTAAAATCAGTTACACTTATATGGGAAACATGGCAAAAATGATAAAAAGGCAAAATGATAAGAAATTAGATATGGGGAGAGCGATTGTGAAAGCATCCAAGAAAAAAAAATGCCGGGATGCAGCAAAGTGACCGCCTGACGCTAACTGACTAGTAGCAGGTCTTCTTTACAGGTAGAGTAGAAGTTATAAATGACTGAGAAAAAAGAGGTTATTGGTTCCACAGAAGGAACATTTAAAACGAGATACTATAATCACAAACTTTCTTTTAAGCTCGCAAGATAAAGAAAAAAATTTGCTAGTTATGCATTGAAAGTAAATCGGCGGAATAACAAAAATGACATTGTGAAGAATGTCTTGAAAAAAAACCGGGTTTTTTAACGACAGGAATAAGATATGTAAATTATGTCAAGAGTTAAAATTGGCGATTATGCTCTACCAGGGGTTCCCAACTTTTTGGACGTTTTTCGCATAGGAACATTTTCCATCACCCACCTGTATTGTAAATATTCAAATTAATTGTTCTGTCTCTATTTCTACCATAAAACTTTTACATGGCCTATGTCTGTAACCGGGTTTGGGTGATGTTCATGCTTCCCGTAAAAGTTGCACATTTTCCAGTGCAGATATTGGCCCATTCTGTCACGTCGAGAGTTATATTCAGTGAATGCTAACACCGTGAAACCTGATACAAGATGGTCAATTGTTTCTAGATATTTATCGCAGAATCTGCATTTCGGGTTAATACAATTATTATTATTATCATTTTAAATTTACCCCGAGCAAGGCAATAATGCCACTAAGACGCAATGGGGGATGAAAGAGAATAAAAAGACTTTAGAAAGAACAGGAAACCCCATCCTAATTTATTTTTATCCTCAACAGGAGTAGATAGGGTCGCCTATAATCCGGTTAACACACCTTCTTGGCCTTTTGGACAGGAATAGAGGTTTATCCCTTGTTTGCTTTTTAGGATAGGGTTTCCAGTTCCTCATAAGAATCTCACGTTAAGCATTTCATAACCACTGACCTTTTTTTAATTTATTTTGTACTGAAGACTCAGTTTTATTACGTGGTTCTTTTAAACTTTTAGTTGTAGAATCTCGTTTTCTCACAAGTAAGAAACTCGGATAACCTCGTTGTTGATATATAAGTATATTTTTAAACTTGTTTATGACCTTTTCTTAAGTTCAATCAAAAACGTGCAGTATCGATAATTAAAGAACTAACATTCCTCTTTAGCTAACGGATGTTTACTGCCACATCAGGTTGAAACTACGATTTCCATACGACCTCCGAGGTTAAGCAACGTTGAGCTTGGTCAGCATTTTCCATTGGAATAGCGATAAAGAGAGGATCGCCACATCCCACTTGTAAGAGAGAGGTTGGATGGTGGAAAATAATTTGTTACCTACAAGGACTCGGAGACGCTTTTGAACTCTATCGGGGCTGGAGAGTGGGGTCTGGGCAGCGGCCGCCCAAATTAAAGAACTGTCAGTTAGGATGATACATTCATTATTACCATTGTTCCACCGAAAATGGAAACGGATAACCCCTAAATGGGTGACCACTTGGAAATAACAGATGCTGTAAGTTTGCATGCATGTGTACTGTAATGGATAACGGGTCGGAATTGAAAATCTGAGAGCTAAGTTCCAATTCCAGTCAAGTTCATTATACTCACATAAGGACGAATACCCTTGGGGAAAGTATGAATGAACCTCTTCCCCCCACCCAACTATGAGTTAATTAGAAGGACTTGAATCAGTAAATCATTATCATCTCCCCAAATTCTTAATTCTGACTTTAAATAACCTGCAAAAGGTTTATAAGCTGTAAAAAACAAATCAATCAATTTCGCTTACGCGGGAAAATTTATTTGTTTCTCTAATGAATTAAAAGCATTCCAAACAAAACAGAACAAATGCGTCGCCTTCTTCTATGTTGCATATCACTTCAGAAGATGATGGCTCTCCGCGATGTCATATACGTTGTTGTTCTTAATAAATTTTGTCTTTTTCATATTTCTCCTAAGCCTTGCTCTGACATCCATTTACTCAAGGTCGGTTATGTGTTGTTTTCTTCGGCCTCGCTTGCCTTCAATCTGTCCTGTGAGTATCAAATTTTCCAAGCCCTCTTTCCTCATTATGTGCCCTAGAAAATTTCAATTAACTCTTCTTGATATTAACTATAAGTTGTGGAGAGCCACGATCGTCCACATCTCGAAATGACTTGGTATATAAAAGAAATGAGAGGATGGCATAATATGGACAAAATTGGATGATAAAGAGTAAAAATTATTTAGAACAAAAGGCAGGAAGTTGTGGAGAGCCTAGCTCTCCCACATCATGTAAAGATTTCTTACATAAAGAAATGATTGGACGGCACAATAGAAACAATGTAGGATCATAAAATGTTAAAAATTACTAATTGCAGCAAAAGATAGGAAGTTGTGGAGGGCTATGATCGCTTACGTTCTGATATTGTATGGCATATAAAATGAAACTCCTTGGTGTTTTTATTGCATTTTCCTTCTTCTATGTTCTGTGCCCCTTCAGGATGTTCTCGATCATGGCTCTCCACAGTTTCTTGTTCTTTGCAGCTAGACCTCGATAAATTTTGTCTTTTTGTTATCGCTCCTAAACCCTGTTCTGCTATCCATTTGCTCAAGCTCGCTAAACAGGGGTTATCCGGTTCCGTTTAGGGTGAACCAATCGTAATGATGAATGCATCATCCCAACTGACAGTTCCGGGCAGGAGCTGCTCAGACCTCACTCTCCAGCCTCGAGTTCAAAAGAACCTCCGAGTCCTTGTAGATGATGAATTATTTTCCGCCCTCCAATTTGTCTCGTACAGGTTGGATATGGTGAGCGTCTCACTGCTCTATCGCAACTTCCATGGAACGTGCTCGGACGAATTACATTCCTTGATTCCGCCAGTTTAAACCTTCACGGCTAGGACCCGCCATTTCCACTCACAATTGTAGAGAACCACCGATATTCCCTTCGTATTCCATTGGTGAAAAGTAAGTTCCACTCGAACAGCTTCTTCCGGCGAACTACTACCCTGTGGAACGGACTTCCAAGAGGATGTTTCCCTGATCACTACAGTCTTAACCTGTTTTAAATCTTGGGTTAACCATTGATGAGGTTTTCTCTTCCTCTCTTGTCGAACTCTCTACCTCCGGGCGGAGAGGAACCCAGCGGAGCCTATGCCGAAGGACAGGCAGAGTTTCGTTTGAGAAGGTAGACAAACTCGACCCCGTGTATACGGGGTCAACGGGGAATTTTTGCCCGAACCTACGGGCTCGGAACGACCCACGTTAAAAAAACTGACCTTGTGCCACCTCTTTCCTTGTGGAGAGATTGGTAAATAGAGATTTAACCGTTAACTCTCTCTCCTATCCGTATAAACTACCCCTTAACGTAACCGTCTACTTCGAGTGGCCACCGGGCCTTATGCAAGGTGAACCTTACAGTAAAAAAGTGGTGAAAAATGGGTTGCATATGACAATGTTTAACGTATAATTCAGTAGACAATGATAAAACTTCCAAACTGTCTCAAAAGTTGAGCACCATATTCGAAAGGTAATGTTGTACGTGTGGTGGGATGAAACATTATAATTTCCTGTCTCTTGTAGCTCGAAGTATAGCTAATCCCTACTTTGCCATCCATTTTGTTATAAAGTAACGTTAATATAAACACTGGAAATACAAAAATTGACTGAAGACGAGTTTAATCACATGACAACATGGATTGAGGATAAAACAGTTCAGTGCGCATACGGGCGACTAAAAAGCGCTACGCCTTTGCAACCTACTTTTTTGCCCCTGTTCCATGAGCAGACGTTCTACACATAACGGGTGGATGAATCTATGTTTCGATAATAGACGTAGAGAAGGTTAATCTTTCTACACAAGCTCGTTTGGCAGGAGTTATGTGCTGTTTTCCTCTCCCTTTTTTGTCTTCAATATGTCCTGTGAGTGTCAAATTTTCCAAGCCCTCTTTCCTCATTATTTGATCTGATGTTAAGTATAACTATTCTTTTTGTTTCCATTTTCTCTAAAACATCATCGTTGCTCACATGTTCAGTCTATGATATTTTTATCATCCTTCTGTAGAACCACATTTCTGTTGCTTCAAGTCTCTTCTTCATCTATGAGAAGATTGTCGAGCATTCTCTACCATCTATCGTTATGTCTGCTGACGTCCTTTTTCAACGCATAATTCAACATAGCGTACCATTTATTATTCTGTCGCTAATGTTAAATGGAGCATAGATGCGATCTGGATAAATATCCTTTAACCATTTAAAATTTTATAAAATCAAGTTATTCAATTTATTTGAATTCATTGTTCTCATCTTGATTATTATAGACACGTTTCGACGAAGTACACACTGGTCATCTTCAGGAGTTCATTATTTTGACGGAATGATTTTCTTGAAAATTCCCTCAAAACAAAAAAAACAAAAAAAATGATGATCAAACAGGTGGCACGAACCTACCGTGATATACAAAGTTTCCGAAACCATACAACATTCAAGGCTCCAAAAAAAAACAAACGTCCTTTGGGTCTATGGCCTGGTGGATATAGACATTGGTCAATTAATTTTTATTACCATCATGACTTCTATTACTGGATAAGGATATGAAGTAATATACATTTATTTAGTAGGAACGCTTTTGGATAAAAAACGCAAGTCATTGAAATATTCCACAGAGACAAAATAATGAAAACCTGAAAATGGACAGAGATTACGTGGTTGAACCTTTTTCGGTATCCGTCCTGGGTAGGACGATAAACTACGTCCAACAACAAGGCCTCAGATAATGTTTTTGGAACAATAATGTTGCCATGTATGCGTTTTTGAAACAATAATGTTGCCAGGTATGTGTTTTTGAAACAATAATGTTGCCAGCTATGCGTTTTTGAAACAATAATGTTGCCAGCTATGCGTTTTTGAAAAAAGAATGTTGCCAGCTATATGTTTAATAGTACTGTATATTTAATAAGTATGTGTATGTATATATATATATATATATATATATATGTGTGTGTGTGTGTGTGTGTGTGTGTGTGTGTGTGCGTGTGTGTATGTGTGCATATATATATATATATATATATATATATATATATATATATATATATATACCTTAATTTGGCATTAAATGACCCACAGTGGTTGATATGCCATAAAAACTAAACTAACCAACCAACCAACCTTTTTCGGTATTAAATGACCCATAAGGAGTTGATTTGCCGCTAAACAAACTCTGAAACACTTAGAAATGTAAGGATAAGCTTTTCGTTAAAGATGTCTAGCAACATCATACGTCGTCTTTAGAACTGTGATAAAGACAATTATAGTTGTCTCCCGTTCAAACTACTCAACTATAAAAGAAATGGTAGAACCTCACTTATGGTCAGTAATCAAATGGCATTGAAATAAGCTTTGCTAAAAGCTTTAATGTTCGTTTGTTTTTTTTTACATATACTGTCATTCGGTTTTGACCATTTTGCAAACCGGGATAAACTCATGACTTTTGGTCCTTCTGTGTTACCATACACAAACATTGACAAAGAATTCATGCAGAGAACGTGCAGTTAAAATAATAAATTCAATTTTCATTGGCCAGCGTATGAGATTTTTAGACAAGGTCCTTTTAAGGCTTTCACAAATCAATAAATCTTTATCAGGAATGGATTATTTGTTTGTTTTTGAAAACATTATTACTTCATCCATCTTTTTAGGTCGTTAGCGCCATTAATGTTGTTTCCTTTCTTTTTCTTTTTCTTTTCCTCTTCTTCTTTTCTCCTGTTACTCCTTTTCTTCCTCTTCTGTTTTCTTTTTCTTTTTCTTAAAGCTTTGCATTCTACCGAACAATTTTCTTCTTGAATTTTTCTTCTTATTTATTTATCATGGGTTTTTCTTTTCTTCCATGATATTTTCTTTTTAGCAATTTTATTTATACATTCATTTTCTTCTTTTCTTCAGTCTGTTCTGCTTCTCTTTCTTTCTTTCTTTCTATTTTTTTTTCTCTTTGAATAATGTGCATTATAATTTTCACTTTTTATATCTTCTGTTTATTCCTTTCTTACTCATTCTTCTCCATATATTTTTCTTATCATTTCTTTCTTTCTTTCTTTCTTTCTTTCTTTCTTTTAGTTTATCATTTGAGTTTAAATTCATTCTTTTACTTCTCCTTTTTCATTTTTATTCTCCCTCTCCACGAATTTCATATCCTTTGTTTGTTTGTTTGTTTCTTTTTTCTTTCTTTCTTTCTTTCTTTCTTTCTCTCTTTCTTTAATTTCACACTCATTGATCCGTTTTGATTTCTTTCTCTCTTTTCTTTTTCTTTCTTTCACTGACAATTATTCCGTTCCATTTAAATTTTTACTCTTACTTCTTTTTCCTTTTCTTTTTTCTGTCTCCTTCAAATGCTTTCTTTCTTTCTTTCTTTCTTTCTTTCTTTCTTTCTTATTCGCTTTTCTACTTCGAGTTATTCTTTTATTTTTAAATATTTACTTTTTTATTTCTTTTCCTTTTTTCATTTCTTCATATACTTTTCTTTCTTTCTTTTTCCTCTTCTTTCTACATTTTTTCACAACTTCCCACTCCTTTTCATTTTATTCTCCCTCTTTTTCCCCCCACATTTTCTTTCGTTTCTCTTTCTTAATAGTTTTTTTTCCTTTTTCATAATTTTCTTCCAATTTCTGTCTTCTGATCTCTACTTGCCATTACGATTTTCTTTCTTGTTTTTCTTCTCGATCATTTCGTTTTTGTTTTTTTTTTATTATTGTCTTTTACTCTATTTACTTAATGTCGTCAACTTTGAATTATCTCTGTTCCCTCTCATTCAACTTCGTATGTCTTTTATTTTTTTCAACACTGACATCATTCCTTCCAGAAATGTCTTAGCCTGCACACAAACACACACACACACTCTCTCTCTCTCTCTCTCTCTCTCTCTCTCTTCTCTCTCTCTCATGCGCAAACATACATTCATTCACAAACAGATACGTTTGCACATCGCACACAGAACTAATAAATCAAACAAAATAACTACACACACCTGGACAGATTCATCTAAATAGCCAATAGCATATTTTTAGATATGCTCGTTTTCCCATACTGCATTTACGTATACACACGAGCGAGTGCAGATATCTATATGCCAATGAGACGTCATAAATATGGCGCACAATGGCGTCCAAGAATGCGCATGCGTAGATACACACGCACAAATTCAATCAAACTCAAGTATGTCCCAGCTCATCGACACAGAAGATTCTATCACATCTCTGTACACATATCGCTAAGCGCAGCATATCAAGTATCCTTATGTATCTTCACACATATACGCGCACACACAAGAAAATACAAATCTGTATACCAGCACTAACATAATAACATGAGAAAAAATTAATGAAAGAAAGAAAGAAAGAAAGAAAGAAAGAAAGAAAGAGAAGAAAAGAAAAGAAAAGCAGTCACGTGGTATGAAAAAATACATGATTTATTGCAGATGACCGACTGGACAATAAAAATTTGGTATTTTTATTATTAAAAATTTAAGAAAACTATCAAACAAATTAAATATTCGTAAAATCAATATACAATAACATTATGAATATAAAAAAATCAATATACAATAATATTATGATACAATATACAATAATATAATGATTCTTTTGAACATGGGTTTACGGCCTCATTACGTTGAACCACCGGTTCTCGTACGATTACCGAAGTTAAGCAACGCCGAGCCTTGTCACTGCCTAGATGAGTGACTGCTTGGGAATATCAGGTGCTCTAAGCTTGGATGTGCGGGTGATATGATGTGCTTGTGCCCATAAAGTCGTTTTGAACAGTCTCGTTTCCAGATCCTTTCACACGAATGTGGTTGTCTCTCAAGGTTCTATCCAGGGTCCTACGCTGTTTCTGATCTTCATCAATGATCTTCCTGATATCATCAATTCTCAAATAGGCATTTATGCCTGATGACATTACTCATGTCTCAATAGCAAATCTGCCAGAGCTGACAGTGTTCACCTGGCCGCTGCTCTTGAAAAGGCCTACAATCTGTGGTCAACTGGGACAAGAAATGGCCTGTAAATTTTAATGCCCCCAAAACGAAACTGCTCTACTTTAACCATCACATAGAAATTTTCCTGTCCGCCTTCAGCATGGATGAAGCTAGACTCATGGGGAGCAACACACTGCGCCTTCTTGGCCTCATATTTTCAACTGACTTGAAGTGGAAGTTTTACATCAAATCAATAGCTGTATCTACTGCAAGGAGAGTTGGGTCACTGTGCCGTGCCAGAAGTTTTGTTCTCGGCAGAATCCATCTTTCATATTTACAAACCTACAGTTCTTCTGTGTATTGAATGCTGTTGCCATATCTGATCAAGTGGTCGTGCTACTCATCTTGAGGTTCTTGACAAAATCCAAAGAAGGATCTGCAATTTAATCGATCCTGACTTGGCATCTCGACTTCAGTCACTTACTCACAGACGTGACATGGCTTCCCTCTGTCTTTTCTACAAACATTTTTATGGCAACTTCTCTGACGAACTTTTTTCCATTATGCCCGGACTACGTGAGTTTAAGTGTACTACTAGATTGACATCTAGGTCCCACCCTTTTACTTCGAATTAGGTAAATATTACCGCCATTTCTACTCCAACAGTTTCTTTTTTCGCACTTCCCGCCTATGGAACTCCCTTCCATTTGCTTGCTTTCCTGATAATTACAATCTTCAAAGAATTTAAATGCAACGTCAATCGCCATCTTTTATCTTCTTGAATCCCATTCAGCTTTTATCCTTTCCTCAGTCCTATCTATACTCAGTCATTTTCTCCAAACTTCACTCTCTGTGACCTGCGTAGGAGTGTCATTCCCGCCTTTCTTGGGGTGAAATCATTCAAAGTATATATATCAGATGTTGAACCGCCATAAGTAACGTCGAGCCTGGTCAGTTCATAGATGAGTGACAGCTTGAGAATAACAGGTGCTGTAAACTTGGATATGTGGTGGGGGAGTTTAATGGATAATGGCTCGAAACTGTTAATCGCATTTCAATACATAATTAAAAAAAACTTTTTATAAAGTTACCCATTTACCCATTTTCATACATAGGAATTTCTGTATACATACATACACACATACAAAGGTAACATCAATCAGTATTTGACAAGCTTTTACTCATATTAATCCAATATATATATATATATATATATATTTGAAATTTACCATCGAAAAGGAGTCTAATTCTTGTCTCTCTTTTCTTGATGTCCTTGTGCATCGGACTCCTTCTCAATTTCTGACTTCGGTGTTTCGCAAACCAACGTTTTCTGGTTTGTATACGCGTTGGGACTCATTTTGTCCCGGAAAGCGTAAAATTAATTTCATCAAGACCTTAACTCATAGGGCCTTGATGATTTGAATGAACAATATTTGGATAAAGAATTGGATTTTATCCGCTGCACTCTATTAAAAAATGGATATCCTAGTGATACTGTTGATAGTGTCATGCGTGATAAGATTATTAATTTTCGAATGGAAAAACAATATTTAGTTCAGAAATGTCCTATTTACTTGCGGCTTCCTTTTATTGGTTCGCGGGGCGAGCTTGTGGCTAGGCGGGTCTTGTCTGCTGTCCATCTGTGCTATTTTTCGGCTCAACTAAGGATTCATTTTGCGACTCGTTCTGCCTTTCCCTCTATGCACAAGGATCCTCTTCCTCCCCATCATGTTTCTTCCGTGATTTATTCTTTTAAATGTGGTTTCGGTAGCAACTACATAGGAAGGACTTCCCAACGTTTAGATTGTAGGATTAGACAGCATGTCCCATTGCGAGTTCTTAATCCGGATGCCCCTAAGAGCCAGTTCGTTAATACTTCCTGGTCAGTGATCACAGAACATTTGATAAATTGCAGGGATTGTGCGAAGGATTTCAGTCCGAATTGGTTTACTCTACTGTCCAGTTCGCACTCTCCATTTCATTTGCAGGCACTTGAGTCTCTGTATATTCGGTCCAGGGAGCCGTCTCTTTGCAAGCAAAGAGATTGTCTCCTTGGGCTTCACGTTATTAGACTCTAGTGTGGATCATACATTCCCCTCACACTACCCAATTATTATTTTTTTCATTTTCGCTGTGCAAATTCGCGCGGTTTGAATTTTTTCCCCCTCATACCATTAATCATTTCATTTTTTTAATGTTTTAATTGTATGTAGGATATTTGTGTGAGTCAATATATATTGCAATAATTGTTAAATTGTTCCCAGTCGACCCTGATGAGCTTGGGAACGAAACCGGTTGGTCTGTTCTGTAAGTGTTATCATCTCTTATTTTTTATTTTTCCTAGGGCCTCTAGGAAATAATTTGTATTTATTCCTTGCAATATTACGTTTCTGTACCCCTAACAATTTATATATATATATATATATATATATATATATATATATATATATATATATATATATATATATACAATATATACAGTATATATATATATACAATTTATTTAAATATATATATATATATATATATATATATATATGATTATATTGAATTCTAGATTCATACACATATTAAATCAGATCAAAGCAGATGATATATATATATATATATATATATATATATATATATATATATATATATATATATATATGAAGAAATATACTTTTAAGGTGTGCTATATTTATGGGATAAAGTTCCCAATATCAGAGATAGAGCGTATGGAAATATAAATAAAAAATGTGAACATTGAAGTCAACACTCAGTGGCCACAGGCTGTTTCATGCTAGACGCAATTGTCAGGCCGCGAGTGTTGGATTTTCTCGACTATTTATATATATGGGTCAGTGGTGCATTGTGGGTAATCCATTCTGGGCATTATTTTGGCGGGAGTGGCTTGTTTATTTATTCATTTGGGTTAATTTATTTTTATTTTCATTTTTTATTTTATATATTTATTTATTCTTTTCGGTTTTCTGTTTTATTAAAGTAGTAAAAAAAATTGGGGGGTGGATTTGCTTACGTCACTTATTTAATAGTGTGTTTTGGTCTGGGAATAAAAAGCTATTTATTCGTCCAATTTTTGGATTGATTGCCGTAGTCTATTCTGCTATTTAATTTCGTTTGTTTACTAAAATACGGATGTGTTTCTTGTCGTAGCTGGCTGAATTTCTTATTTTAGGCTAAGTATAGTCTCCCCTTTTCCCCCTTTTTATTCATATATATGTATATTTCTTTATATGTGTGTGTGTGTTATTTTAAATTTATTTCGATTAAACGGTATTTTTGATGGATACTCATAATCGAGTAGAAGATTTTTTAATGAAACAGTACTTTTTTTTTTTATTAAACAGTATTTTTTTTTATCCAACTACATCTACCGGCCTGAATATTCGAGAAATCTTGTCAGAAAAATATGCATCCACCGGCATGATTCGAACCAGCACTCCTTATGGGAAACGATCATTAGATCTGGCGTGCCTGAACGCTTCGCCACGTAGAACTTACGGTCAAACAAAGCCCGAATAGTGCCTTGTAAACAAACACTTTTCTGCTGAATCTCAAAATTTTCGTATCTGCTCTATCATATACTAACGTAAAGACATTAAATCCGGCATATTGCTATCTTTAAATTTATTTCTTTAAATGTTATTTTTTTATGGATACTCATAATCGAGTAGAAGCTCTGATTTTTTAATTAAACAGTATTTTTTTTTTATCCAGCTATATCTACCGGCCTGAATATTTGTGTGTGTGTGGGGGGGGAGAGAGCAAAGAGATAGTAAGAGAGAGAGTGATAGTAGACATAGCGTTCGAGAGAGGCGAATAGTGCTGTAATACGTAACTATCATGGGACCTGTAAAAATGGCTGGCCTTTTGGATCTGTGCGCATGTCTAGAATCAGTACAAATTGGTGTGTATTCTTTCTTGTGTGTGTGTGCGTACTCTTGTGTGTGTGTGTGTGTGTGTACTCTTGTGTGCGTATGTGTTCTTGTGTGTGCATGTGAGCGTAAGTGTTTATGCATGCGTGCATGTAAAGCTGATCTGTGTAGCGATACATGATATTCTCCGCTTAACGTGTATTTACCGATGTAATGTGTTATATGAATGCCTTTATCAAAATTACCCCAGGATTTGATAAAAAGAACTTCTTGTGTTCAACTATGTATCTGTTGAGAATGTCCATCAACTTTGCTTTCATCTGATCAATCGAATTACGCATATTTACTTACTTAGATTGGCTTGAGCGTTTCTTTGTTGACATAAACACGGAGTAGATGGCACCTGAGTCATTATCAACAGTATCAGTTCCAAAATCAGGCGTGGTTGTAATGTCGCTGAGCTGCCGAACATCTGGACAGTCCCTTTCACATATATGGGTTGAGACAAAGAAATATTAATTTATCTGTAGCGAGTCTTGGGCAAATAGATTTGAAGGTCAAATCAGATCCGATGCCCTTCAACTTGAAGGTTTACCTTACTCACGGACACGTAGCTGCTGACACCATCGGCTAAACCTCCGCCTTGGCCGTTGACTTCAGTCTATGACGCCCTTCTCCCTGCGATGACATCTCATCACTGAACTGGGTGCATATCACCCGGTTCACGCTCCTCCCCGGTCTTTTGAACAGGAGTAGAGGTTTATCCTTTGTTCCATGTTTAGGATTGGGTTTCTGGTTCCTTTTAAAGTTTTTTTTTTCATTCTCTTTCACTCCCAGGATCCCCTTGCGTCTTAGTGGCATTATCGCCTTGTGTGGGGTGAATTGATTAATATATATATATATATATATATATATATTGTATAGGGCAGAAGATCATTGTTCAAACATATATTGTTAAATATAAAAGATAACGAATGTTTATTATGTTTTATCAACAAATTAAAATGTATCTCAATAAACTTAATAATACCACTAACAAAATTGATAATATTAATAATAACTGAAACCACAACTGTGTACGTCAAAATAAAGATAATACAATTAACTTATACTATTGTTACCAAATGCATAATAATTACAAAAAGGATGAAACAAAAGTAGAAATGTTAAACCCATTGATAAGAAACAAGTTAAATTCTAATAATCCTACAATAACAGAAGTAAATCCTCTACAAAAAACAATGTAGTGTATCAATTTGCATGCCTGTTCGGAGATTGTATCTCTGATACTAATAATAAACCCACCAAACACATTGGTTATACTACAACCACGCTTTCCCGTAGACTTACCTGTCACCTTTCTGATCTAAGTTCCATGAAACAACATTTCTTAGAAAACCATAGCCATGTACATAATATTATACAGACATTAGTTCATAACACAATAGTACTCCCGTATACACACAGTACAAAGAACCTTAAGATATTGCAGGCCATCAACATGAAAACAAAGCAATCCACACTCAACAAAATTACATTTCAAAAAATTCATAACATATTACAAAGCATTTAAACACATGGTTCCGTTAATAACATTTATTTCTATCACGTAATCATATATGACGACATAGAACCTCATTTACGACCTGCGTCTGCTATCCCGCGACCGTTATCGTCGGATAGCAAACTTCTATGTAAACAAAACAGGATGTTACCTTTGATGGTGAACATCTCTGTTGTAATCTCCATATAACCCCCGCCCCCTGATGATACATATATATATATATATATATATATATATAGTTGTGGACAGAATTATTCACCCACCCCAACTGAATATTTGTATATTTTCTAATGAAATGCGAATATTTACAAGCACTTACTGAATTTACCATAAATAGCTGATTCCATTTTTAAGTTTTGAATAATTCGCGAAATGTTTAGAAGTTTCGATCTATTATATTCATTGTTATAGATTTTTCTAGGCATTGGGGCAATTCAAAATTATTTGGCCCTCCTAACTTATGGAAATTATGAAATAATTTGCTCTATGGCAAGTAATGTTTTTTTTTCTCTTAATTTGGCATTTAATAGAAGCACCCTTTGAACATTTGGCATTTAATAGAAGCACCCTTTTAAAATTTCTTAATTTGGCATTTAATAGAAGCACCCTTTGAAAATTTCTTAAGTTGGCATTTAATAGAAGCACCCTTTGAAAATTTGGCATTTAATAGAAGCACCCTTTGAACATTTGGCATTTAATAGAAGCACCCTTTGAAAATGAAATAGTCTCGACCTGATTCTATAACATTCTAAAAGCTAATGAAGAAAACAATATGTGAGTGCCACGTACCGCGATAATTCATTCGTCCGGCAACCCTGGCGAAGACGGCTGAACTTTACATGAAGCCCCGAATGAAGTTAGTTGATGCCTACAAACAAGGCGATGTATATACAACACTTTCTAAGCATTTAAATGTTACTAGATCGACATTTCATAACATTATCAAGAAGTACAACGAGACTCATTGTGTTAAGACTAAATTAAGGACAAGAAGAAAACGGTTAATTTCTTAGAGAATGAAAAGGAAACGTTAGAAATGTCTCAAAGAATCCTCACTTAACGACAAAGGACACATTCTCAATGATGTAAAGACATCAGGGTTGAATGTATCGACAAAGACAATCACTAGATGCTTTTATCGAATAGGACTTTGAGTTTGTCGTGCAAGGAAAACTACTCTACTTAAGATTAAACACCTAAAATGCAGATTAGCTTCTGCTAGAAGCCATTTAGAACATGGGAGTAAATATTAGAACTCTGTTTTATGGCCAGATAGAACCAAATTAGAATTATTTGGTCACATGAACTCCCGGAGGAAAGTGAACGAAGTTCACAAACCCCCAAAATACCTTCCCTATTATTAAGCACGGTGGTGGGAGCATTCTGCTCTTGGGATGTCCTGCTGCTTTTGAATCAGGAGAACTAGTGAAAATACAGGTGAAAATACATGTATGAAGAGAAGTATTTGGTTATTCTTAAATTTGGTTATTCTTGGTCACCGGATGTTTCAAGATGAAAATGACCCGGAACACAAGACACGAATTGTTACAGAATACTTAGAAGGCAGCCAAAATAAGGAATTGGCCAACCACGAACGAAGTGCTAACCTGAAACCCATTGAAAAATTATGGTCATAATTGTAAGAAGAAAGTAAGAGAAAGAAGTCCTTCGAATTTGAAGGAATTAGAAGCCATTGCCAAGGAAGAATGGAGCAAAATACATATCAGTATGTGTAATAATCTTGTAAGGAACTATCAAAAGCGATTAAAGACACTAATCAAGAATAAAGGTCAAGCAACTGATTATTGAGGCAAGACGGCCAATAATTTTGTCCTGCGTTAAACGATTTTTGGTGATTTTTCTGTATTATTGTTTGACATTAAAATAAATATTTTTTGTGGTCATCACTGCACATACTTTCAAATCCATTATTTCATCATTTGTAAAAAAAAATGCACATACGCACCAACATGAGATGCAGGCAATTTTAATTAAATTTTTTTTTTAAATCTTACTTAAAATTTCCACAATCCCTTGTTGGTACGCATGCGTAGTCTCACCAACAAATTTAATCTTATAAAGTTCTAAAAGACGAAACGAATCACATGAAAATCTTCCCAAAATAAATATATTTTTCTGGAACTTTATTCGTGGAATATTAGATGATTTAAAGTATAAATAATCTGATTTGAATAAAATATTATTTTCTTGAAGTTTAAAATATCGCAGAAATGCATTTTTAACCCGACAGTGGCCGTGTTGATATGATGATAGCGTGCTGATAGCGTGATAAAAGATTGATTGTTGTTCTATGGAAACTTTATCTGTAAACCATAATTGAAGAAAATGACGTGGGCGCCTTTTTTATATCATTTTTAAGTACTCTTAAATTTTAGGAAAATATTCACTGCAATCCAATTTTTTATTGAATTTTTAAAATTTTGGCTTTAAATTTATTAAAATTATCGCTCTTATTTTCTGATAATGTCATGTATGGTCGCCCCTAATTTTAAAAAAATCGGTTCATTTATACAGATACAAAAAAATTCAAAATACTTTTGAAAATATTGATGTTTGTTCATTTGTATTAACCTTTTCCATTTATGATTAGTAAATACAGTTTTCATTTAATAATAATATCATATGAAATTAATACAGAATTTTAAAAAAATTAAAAGTTAATAAATTTTTCTAATTAAGATTTAAAAAATGAAAACAATCCGAGTAAAATATATATTTAGTGTCCTTAATAAAGCTTATTTATAAAAGCAATTAAAAGCTTTTCTAATTAAATAATGTTTTTGTTTTATTGCATTTTTTATTTTACGATTCAGAGCAGATATTTCTTAAATAGTATTTCTGTTTGATAAAAACAAATTGATGATTTAAATTCTCGAAGGAGTCCTGCTTTTATTAATATAAATATGAAGAGGCTGGAATTTTAATTTCTCAAAATTTTATAAAATTAAGTGGGGTTAACAGATGTAAAAGAACATATACATACATACACACACACAAACACACACACACACACACATATATATATATATATATATATATATATATATATATATAGTTAAACATAGAGAGCCAGACAACCTACCACGGTTTCAACTGAGCGGTTTCACCGTCGTAGGTTGTCTGGCTCTCTAGGTTTAACTAGGTCTGCTCTACTTATTGTATTGAGCACTTTATTTAGTTATTTTGCCTACTCGTATCGTTTTTTTTTCTTTGGGCTTTGGACTTGCATGCTAGACGATTATTTTCGGCTAACGTATATCTTCTTGGTTCTTTCTTTTTTTATAACTTGTTTTTCCCTTTGGTATTGGTTTGATTATTTGTAAATCAAGACTTTCTAAAAAGAAAAAAAAAAAGATTTTTAAATAATTTAATTCATTTTTGAATAAGGCCTGAAAATTTCATTAAAATCTGACAATTACTTGATGTTTTCAAGTATTTTCACAACAATGTGTTTCTTTACCGCAAAGAAAACGCTAAATTTCACATACTAACCTTTGGTTTATCCGCTGACGAAAGAAAAAGATGTTTAACCAAAATTTCGAACGTGATAGAAAAGATTAAAAAAACAAAATAATCAAAAAATACTTTGGTCTTTCCTCTTAATAACAGCAAACATTTTGATGATAAAACTTTGTTTTTATTAATTTTGGGGTCTTTTTCCTGATAGTAAAAAAAAAAGAAGGTTTATGGAGGTATCTCTTAAATGTGACTTGTCATGACTTCTTAGGACACACAGGGGACTGTTTTTGTCTTTTCCTTCTACTAGACTGGGTGACACGCAAGGCTCTGCTATGTAGATTAATGTTTTTAATGCCATGTCCCTTCAGGACGTAGATGATTATGGCTCTCCACACCTTTCTATTCTTTATAAGTGAATTGCCACTTCTTGGGATAGTAAACAATTTTCCCTTTGCCATTTCCATGGTTTCGACTTCAAAGTTTTCTTTCACTTGCCATTCAAGGCCAGGGAGTCCAGTCTACCTTACTATTTAATCCATATCCAGGGAGTGGGAGATAAGAGAAAATGCTGGCGCAGAATTTGAACTCGGCTTCCCGTTTTGACTTCCCACGGGGATACCCGTTACATTACCTGCATATCCTATCCTATCGTCAATTAAACTGAACAACATATATTCATTAGTCATTTGCGCTTGAGCGTAAATTAGTGTTTTAATTTCACAAACCATTGTTACTGAGATGAGTTCATGCTTCAATTGGCGGGCCTGCTCATGCCCTTATGCCAGGCTGGATAAAAATGATCAAATATCTGTTTTTTAGCGATTGAAAAATCTTACCAGCCGTTGCGAGTGGACTAAGTTCGATCTTTAACTGATATATCCGCCCACGCTCTTCTGTTTAAATAAACTGAATGTGTAAATACAAATTAAAAATGCTACATTTTTCTTAATTTTTTTTTCATAATTTCTTTTTTATCATAACATAGATTAGTATAAGAATTTTTTTTTCAGAACAAAAGAAAATTATTCCTGAAAAAATTCAAACTGAACCAAAAAAAAAAAAAAAATCCTGGAATTCTATTTTGGATTTAATCAAACTTTTGTTTACCGAATAATTTCGTGAAATTCCGTACTTTTATGGTTACCATTTTCTTCTGAATGGATGCCTTCTGATTGTTGTCTTTGGTAATGACCTTAAGGAGGATTTATGCATCAATAAACTGAAGACAATTCAGTAACTCAAGGATAACATCTGTACAGAAATTCAAGGCCTGGAGCCGAAGTTATTAAACACTGTTACGAAGAAAGCTATAAAAAAAAGTGTGACGTAGAAAATGGCAAATACTGACGTCGTATAGTTTTTCATGATTAAAGAATACATTTTCATTGTGTGAATTTTCATTTAGTATCAAATTATTTTTGAATAATAAAAACAGAGTTGAAATTGATAAATTTTTAAGTTCAAAGATAACTTCTGGGAAAACCTGCACCTTGATTTATATCTGTTTTAAGTCGATTGCTAGAAAGCTTGTTATGTCGACCATTTTGGGGGACACTGAGATTGATTGCCAGATGGCATCTTTCTTTGGCAACCATGTACAACAATGAGGTGAACTGAGTAAATATTTTCATTATCTTGAACAAAATTCCATGTTCTTTGTCCATAATCTGCTTTCAATGATTCAGGTTGTCTTTTTGTTTTATTTTATTTGTATCTTTCACTTCCTTTGCTATTATTAAAAATTCCTATTAACGGTTACTAATATTAAAATTCCTATTAATGTTTTCGTTGGCCATTTCTCAATTTCCTGTCGGTTTATTGTTGCTTCCAATGAGTTCCACCTGGGCTTCTTGCTGAGATTGCAATAAAGGTGAAGAAAGACGATTCAACGCGACAGCAAATAGGAAAGAGAGAGAGAGAGAGAGAGAGAGAGAGAGATAAAGGGCGTGAAATGAGGATAAGATGTGACATGTTAAGGAGATGAGGGAAAGAAAAAAGGAAAGGAATGAAGGAAGTAAAGAAAGAGAATAGGAAGAAAGAAAGAAAGAATAATAGATGCCTATCGAGAAATCAAGAAAAAAAGAAGGAAAATAATAGAAAAATTGGAAGAATGTCATAAAGAAATCAAGAAGTATAATATATATATATATATATATATATATATATATATATATATATATATATATATATATATATATATAAAACATTAGGCAGCATATAATTTACATACAAAGAAATAATCACACATAGAATCAATCAGAAATATTAATGCCATTAATGGTGACATCCGTCACCATTAATGGCATTAATATTTCTGATTGATTCTATGTGTGATTATTTCTTTGTATATATATATATATATATATATATATATATATATATATATATATATATATAAAGAAAATATACGGAAAAAAAATCCTTATATGCAATTATGCTGTTTTAATGTTAATATGTCAACGTCGGACGTTTCGGTCTAATAAACCATCTTCAGGACATATCCATAAAATATAATTAACATTACCAATTCAACATGACAAATGTTAATTATATTTTATGAATATGTCCTGATGATGGTTTATTAGACCGAAACGTCCGACGTTGACATATTAACATTAAAACAGCATAATTGCATATAAGGATTTTTGTTTTCTTTTTTTTTGTTTTTTTCCGTATATTTTCTTCATACTGTCGGATCTATATCCATATATTTGCTTACATATATATATATATATATATATATATATATATATATATATATATATATAAAGAAATCAAAATTGGTCGTTGAAAAAGAAAGAAAGAAAGAAAGAAAGAAAGAAAGAAAAAAAATAGGTTGTATCTATGTCATATAAATATAAGAAAGAAAGGAAAAGATCAAAACGCATCTATGAGAGTGAAAGAAAGAAAGAAAGAAAGAAAGAAAGAAAGAAAGAAAGAAAGAAAGAAAGAAAGAAGATAAGGTAAAAAGGAGAGACAAAAGTAAAAGGAAGAGGCGAAAGGAAGATAGGAGCTTTATCCAAAGAAAGAAAGAAAGAAAGAAAGAAAGAAAGAAAGAAAGAAACAAACAAACAAACAAACAAACAAACAAACAAAAATAACAGATGCATACTGAGAAATCAAATAATGAAAGAACAGGATAAAGAAAGAACGAAAACGAAAGCAGAATTAATATATGGCAAAGGAAGAAAGAAAGAAAAAAGAAATCAAAACGACTCCATGAGAGAGAGAGAGAGAGAGAGAGAGAGAGAGAGAGAGAGAGAAAGAAAGAAAGAAAGAAAGAAAAAGATATATGGATATATTGAGTAGTCAACGAAAGAATAAAAAGAAAGAAAGAAAGAAAGAAAGAAAGAAAGAAAGAGAGAAAGAAAGAAAGGAATAGTATGGCATGTCAAGTGAGAAGTGAGAAGATTGGAGAACCAAGTCGATGAATTCTCTTCTAGAAATGAAAACGTGAATGACGGCAGCAGAATGAGGTAATAAAAATGAATTTTTAAAAAGCCTTTTTAAAATGTCGTCCTTGAACTGGCAATTATATTCATCGTTCGCTAAAATTGACATGTTTTCTGTAAGGCAAGCTGAGCAGGAAGAGACAAATCATCTTTTGTCGTTCTATCTAAACAAGTAATTAACGAGATCAGTGTCCCCATGATACACTATCGCGAAAAAAAAAAGGTGCTTGAGCCTGGTTTTCTAAACGGTCAATGACGTTTGTTTAAATTTTAAGTTCTTCGAAAGTAATTGCGTGTTACTTCTGAACAAAACTTTGTAGTGTCCAGGAGTGAATTTCGAAGTCAATATTTAAATATTTGTAAGGTGCAATGGAACAGCGAAAGATGCCTTCCGAAAGCTAAGAAGGGTATTAAGAAACAGGAAATTTCGTTAGAAACAAAGGAAAGAATACTGAAATGTTACGTAATATCGCCCCATATCTGAAAATAAGAAATACGGTTCTACAGAAGGATGATGAGAATGCAACGAACTGAACATATGAGCAACGACAAAGCTTTACAGAGAATGGAAACAAAAAGAACACTTATAATAACATCAGAAAGAGAGAGTTGAAATTTCTAGGGCGCATAATAAGGAAACAAGGCATCGAAAATTCGATACTCACAGGGCCTATTAGAGGAAAGAGGGACAGAGGAAAAGAGCGCATAAAACCTGCTTAATTAACTTGTGTAGATGAATAGTAGAACAGGGTTTAGAAAATATGACAAAAAGACAAAATTTACAACGTATAGGAAATCGTGGAGAGCCATAATCACCAACATTCAGAAGGGACACAGCACATAGAAGAAGCCATCGATTCAACACCATGCCATTTTGTTCCACTACATTTCGCCATATGGTTCCATCCATTTCATGGTTCCATCCATTCCTCACAGAACGTGGCATCTCTCTGGGTGATGAACTGATTTAAGTGGTTTTTACCGTCTATAATTAGGAGGTAGCACTATAAACAGGTAATCTTTTTGAAGAGATTAAAATTCTTGCATGGTGGTAACCTACCTGGTAGGCCTACATTCTCACGTTACCTTTGGCTAACCATAACGCTACAGGTAAGCCCCTTTAGCCTGCCTTCCGGAGCATAGATCCCTTTTTTTCGGTTGCCAAATCAACAACCGAAATTCATTCACTATATGTGCCGCTTAAAACCTAAAAATATCTTATAGAAATGAAAAATTAAAAATGTTTTTGCCTTTCTCCAATTTGTGTTCTTAGTTCGCAGGGGAAGAAACTTAGCCTACGTAGGAGGCAAGCCCAAAATAAATTAGCTACCGTAGTGAGGCATGAACGAAAACAAAAGTACACTCTCAGTGTACCTTTGGCTAACCTTACCTTTTTATTTAGAACTAGCAGGAGAGCCCGGCGTTGCCCGGGGATGTAACAGTAAGAGATAGATCAAGTATCGACCATCATAAAGACTAAAAAATAAATTTGACAAAGATTATTGTTTAAGGTTGACGGACGCATGTCTTAATTAGATTTTTTTTTTTTTTGTTTGTTTTAAGACGTATAGACGCACCCCAATTTTAGTAGGGAAAATCAAGAAAAAAATAGTAATTAGTAAAATTATTTGTAAATGGTACAGCCTAGGCTATATTTATGAAGTACTAGCAGTAGAGCCCGGCGTTGCCCGGGGATGTAACAGTAAGAGATAGATCAAGTATCGACCATCATGAAGACTTTTTTTTTTACGAATTGGTCAAACCAAAACTCAAACAAAAACATTGTTTTCAATCTTTATGAGACTACCGATTGAATAGAATTTTATTATAAACAATTGTCTTGTAAATGGAATTTTTAAAGCATTCTGAATGTAAAAATAAAGAAAAAGTGTGCAAGACAATAAGAAACACTACCTGCCAAAAAAAAAAAGTGAAGTTTTGTTGAAATCGGTTGAAAAATGTAGGAAATCCGATCCCATATATAAACGAACACACACGCACAAACAACCTGGATTTTATAATAAGTTTAACTCGATATGAGTTGTCCCCCTTTCATTCTGGCGACAGAATCGTGTTTTATCGGGTTTTCAAATTGATTTCGTGTAAAAACAATTGTGTTTTTCCAATTTTTGGCGCTGTCAGAAGCACCACAAGGTAATTTTACGCAGTCCTGTGAAGTTTTGTTGAAATCGGTTGAAAAATGTAGGAAATCCGACCCAATATATAAACGTACACACACACACACACACACACACACACACACAATCTGTGTTTTATAATAAGTAAGATGACTTGATTTATCATGTACCTCAATTCGTGGAACATCCTGCAATATGTAACAGTAATCCTGACAAAAAGGTTGTCATTGCAAAGACAATACCCCAGCGTTGGAAACACATGCGAAAAGAAGAGGAATGCAAATTTGGGATAAGAAAATATCTATTAATTCTTCATTTATATAAAAAGGTATTTGTTTCAGTTTTTTCACAAAAGAAATCAAGGGTCGAAGAGGTTAAAAATCCTGCATTTTCGGTGACCGTTTGCACTATACACGGGTCATTTTTTCTGAACGGGTAAAAATTCAAGCCTTTTCAGTGACCGTAACCTACCTGGTAAATGATGATTCCGCAGAGTGAAATACCAAATTAATGAAGGAATAAACCTCAGTTTCTAGCAAAATAATGCAAAGAAAAAAACAACGTATATGTATAGAGTATCTCTTTATTTAGAAAGACTTGAATTATCCTAACCCGATGTACCTCAACTCATGGGACACCCTGAATTATTTACAGGTAACCCTGAGAAAAAGTTGTCATTGGAAAAAAATATGGAAAAACTTGCGAAACGAAGATGAATACAAATTTGAGATAGGAAAAAAATTAATTAATTCTTCATTTATATAAAAGGGATTTGTTGTTTTTAAGAGGCATACATGGTGGATGAGATTTTGCTTTTCATGTAGTTATATAAGGGAAGAAACTTAGCCTATGCAGGAGTCAGGTCCAGGGTAAAGGAGCTACCGTAGTGAGGCATGAACGAAAACAAAAATACAGGAAATAAATCTGTATCAGATATTTTACGCTAAATAGTTTTTTTTTCACCATTTTAGGGTAGCTGTGTACAAAAAAGAATGAAAACGATTTATTTGCTATAAATGTGTCCAGGACGTTGCCCAGTATTGCAAAATTTCACTACGGTAGTCCCACTAGTATTGATCAGAATCTGGAATAGCATTATACACGAGCTATATGAAAAAATCAGGTTTTTCACAAAGGCATTTTAGAGTTCGCACTATACATTAAGTAGACTTATACGCGAGTATATATGGCACAGGCTTCCTGAGAATCGAAGTTCTCTCTATAAAGAGAATTTTGTAGGGAAAGTAAGCGGTAATCTGAAGGTGCAAGGACATAGAGAGTAGGTCTGGTGTAGTAGGACATCCGTGTGAAGCTGTATCAATTGCTGTCGGATCTGAAAAGAGACATGAGCTCTGCTGTTGTCTTTGATACAAAACAACGCCCTTCCGTTTGGTCGGGATGCTTTTTATTGATTACCATTTTTAATCGGTTCAATTGCGAATCGTAATTGCCTGAATTTAACGTTTGTTTTCTTTTTTTGCGGAAGGAGATCGTAATACACAACGCCCTTCCAATATTACCTCGTCATGGGTATGACGATGAACTCCATCCGGCAGCAAGGCCTCTGATCGGAAGATTGAAGGTCGTGAGGAGCGTGTCCACCTTTTAATCGGTGTTGTTCCCAGGTCCACCCTGACCCAGCGGGAAGTAGCATCTGTTAGGGACACAGCTTTGGGAAAACAGTGACAACAGTACATTTTATAGTAAAATTACCAACAATACATTTTTATGATATATATATATATATATATATATATATATATATATATATATATATATATATATATATATATATATATATATAGTTTATGCAAAACTAGGTAATCTGTATGGGTAGACCCAAGGAGGATGATATCCAGAGAGCTCAATGTAAATTCAGAGCAAATAAATTTGAATAAAAACAGACCACTTTAAGGTTCCATGTAATAAATTATTTCACCACAGCCCTTTTAAAGGGCTCTGGATCATCAGACTTTACTTCCAAAGGTTGAAATGTAAAATGAAAAGAAATTTACACATTTTTGACGGGCCGTATTAAGCATATGTAAATTAACGAAGTGAGGAAGTGAGGAGGGAGAGAAAACATGAGTGAGTTAGATGTACCATTTCAATTCTTTATCCCTAACCCCACTTGGTGTGGGCCAGACATCGCTTAACTTAACGTAAAGATACAATAAAATAAATCATGAGAGAAGGTTTCACTCAATTTCTTAGACGCTGTTATTTCGCATTACTTTAAAGGGTATATTTGGGGGTTAAAGTTTGGTATAAATCTAAATGTCTAAAAAATCTACGAAGAATTTATTTTGATGTTTGTTGGAGTTTTGGGTATTTTCTATGAAATAGACGATTGGAAAAATTCATAGAAAGTACATTGAAAGAATAATTCATTTTACATCTGGTAATCTTTTTTATTTTCCTAAACTTTTTTCTTGTTGATTATTAAGTTGACATCTATTCGTTTGAGTTTTGTTCATAAATTAAAGTCGTGAATGTTTTTAGATACTTACACAACTATCAAAGTTTATTCCAATTTAAATAATTTTATCATCAATAATGATTATTAAAGGGTAATATATTTCAATTTAAATTCAATTATCAATTTAAAATTTACCTCCGTATTATTTAAACTCACTTCCAATTGGAGAATATTAGAGGAGAAATTTGGATAAAACATTACTAACAGAAAATTAGGTCCTTCTTTTATAATATTCTATATATCCATACACATACACACCTCTACACAAATCTATATCCATATACATACATATCCCTATATACATATAAATCCATATATACACATACACACACATACACACAAAACTATATGTATATACCCATACATACACATATACACCTGTAGAAAAACACATACACACATATATACATACATATCCACACATACACATATATACTTACAGATATACACAAATATATAATTATATGTATATATATATATATATATATATATATATATATATATAAACATATATACACACACATACAAATACCTATACATGCATATCTATACATATACACGTACACACACATGTACATATACACACATATACACATACACACACGCATACACACACACACACACACACATATATATATATATATATATATATATATATATATATATATATACATACATACACATATACGTAATTACATTATTATATCTATATTCTCCCGTATTATATATACGAATACACAAAATCCTATAATTATACATACATATACATATATTATCCGCCATCCCATATCTATGGCAAGACATACAAGTACCCATCTAATTATACACACCCACAATCAAATATACATAAAAAAAAACAAAAAAATCCTGCATGTCTCTCTTTCCATATAAAAACATATACATGTACATATTAAAAGACGTATCAGTGTTCAAGTACAATACCATAGTCATATACATACAGTCATGTGTTCGTGTTCAGGTGTGCATAGCAACATTTCCAAAAGCAAAAAGAACAAAGGCCATTCAATATTATTCTTCCTATATAGTTATTTCTCAATGTATTTTGTTAGGTTTAGGTTGTTCTTATGTCGGCATTTAAAAATTAGTTCATTGTGTCTATTTAGTAATAAATCTGAATCTTTATGTTTGATCATGAGGATTTTTTCTTTTATGCATAAGTCGCATCTGTCTCTGAAATTTTTTGGAGTTCAGGCTCTCGAGATTATTTTCTACTTTATTTGTGGTGTTAAGCCACCCAGTATTATACTTGAACATACAATAAAGGAAAACATATTTAGATTTTGCCACTAAATAACCCATGGAGGTGTTGATATACCGCCAAGCAAAATTAACTAACCAAACAATCAACATAAAAGAACTCTTTAATTGCATTAATCCATATAATATCCTATAATTTCTTAAAGAAATCAAACTGTATTCTAAATTATAAATTCAACAAAACTGCAACATAAACACACATATCACTGACTCTAGTAATCATATCCACACAGACATATATATGCACAAAAGCTGAGTATCATCTACCATGTATTCAATTGTGAAAGCAGAATAACATATATCATATTTTTATTACTTCAAAGTGCCCAAGAAAATTAAATTTCGTCAATAAGTGGTCCATAAGAATTTGATATGCTGCTAAATTTGTGCTAGAATAGATAGATAGATGGATAGATAGATATCTTCTCCCTCAGCTATGGGTAAAATAGCAGGACAGACTGGGTTCTATAGCCTTGGGTGGCAACTGATCTAGGAGAAGGACAACTCTGAATTCAAAACCTGCGGAGGGTTGTTTGGGAACCTTGTGGCATTCGGTGCACCAGGTCTCTGTATTCGTCCCTCCAAAAAGTGTGGATGGTCCTGCACGAGGCCTTCACCACTATAATCAAATCTCATGTGCCGGTGTCGGGCTGTCGGTTTCCTGGAAACTGATCTGCTTGACCCTCATACGTCGAATCTCGACGGGAGAGTCGATCATATATATGATAAGAAGAAGACAGAGACATTAATTATCCGTTATCTCCGTCTTCTTATTATCATTGTAATGCTTTGTAGTCTACATTGAGCTCTCCCTGGATTTATATCCTCCTCCGAATTATCCGTTCCAGTCACAAACTGATAAAACGTATATATATATATATATATATATATATATATATATATATATATACAGTGTAATCCGGATATAAGAGAGTTTTCGGGACCGGAGAAGAAGTCTCTTATATCCGGGTTTGGTCTATTTTGTTTAGGTAAGTATGGCTCTAATTTGGGACCAGATAAAATCTCTTTTATATCCGAGTTTCTCTTATATCCGGGTCTCATATCCGGGTTACACTGTATATATATGGGGGATAGATAGATAGACAAATATGAACAGACACAGATAGATGGGTAGATAGATGGATAATGAAATGGATAGATAGATAGATAGATAGATATATGGATATGAGTAGATTTGTGTATATATATATAGAGAGAGAGAAAGAGAGAGACAGACAGACAGAGACAGAGAGATGGATAGATAGGTATAAACAGGGAAAATCAACAGGAGATAACTGATAGCTGACATCCATCAAACATGGCACGTGGAACTAGAACAGTCTACCCCAGTGAGCTAAATAAAGAGTTCAGTTCGACATTCCAACTACTTGAAGAAGGCCGAGCGTACAACGGCCGAAACGCTGTGATAAATATGGCACAAAGATGAGGACAATAGCCCGAATAATGTAAATAATGTACATAATACCTCATCTCAGAAATATAGACAGAATATATATATATATATATATATATATATATATATATATATAGTGTGTGTATCAAAAATAATTTTACAAACTTTGGGGTCTGGTTCCTCTCACCAAAACAAGGAGAAAGGTTATAGAAACATTGAAATACTTCATTTTAGTTAACGTTTCAAAAATATTATGTTAAATATTTCAAATATTTTTTATAAAATCATTTAAAATGATTTATTATTGAAACCATTTCGAATATTTTATTAAAGATCATCTCATTGACTCTAGTAAACATTTCAAATAATTTTATAGGCACCTTTTAAATATATTATTATAGGAAACATCTGAAATAATTAATTATAGTAAACATTTCAAATAACCATATAGACACATTTCAAATAATTTATTTGAACGTGTTTCATACGATGTGCTTTAGAAGAAACAGTTAAATACTGTGAAAGACAAATTTTGAACTTTACTAAGATCCTTTTGAGATTCACGAATGAAAAAAAAAATATGACCGCCCGTTCCAAATGATCCATTGCAGTAAGGTTTTAAATGCTTAGTCAAAACACAGAACAAATAGGTTATTTGCACCGAATTAATGTACAGCAAGACGTAACGCGTAGACAAATAGATCAACGCGCATGCGCACACACGAAGACGAAGGCGCATTGTATGATGTAATTTTTAAATATCTGTGTTATTTGCTCACAGAAAATCGATCGGATTTTGCTTTTAAGACGAACTCAGTCATTCAAAAATATGTACGGCTTATTTCATAGCTCATTAAAACAATATTCCTGCATTTTGTAGATATTTGTTATTTTTAGCTATATTTATTGTTACTTGAAAATATAGATATCTGGATATTTGAAATTGAATGAGTGGTAAGGGCGGACTGAACGAGGAGAAGAAAAAAACAAAACAAAATGTTAGACATGTTTCCAAGTTTTAATTTTTCTTTGATATTCAATTAACATCATTAATATTTCTTCGAAAACTCACAATTGTTGATACGATTAAAACCACTGATATGTGGGCGTGATACAGTTGCCCTTAAGGTTAGGAGAGATTTTCTTTCTTTCATATTTGGTAAAGATTAACTTCAAAAAACACGGGTTTTCTTCCAATCGAAAGTTGTCAATTTTCAGAGATAATTAAATATGAACAAGCAAAGATTGCAAGCAAACTAAATAGAGATATGAGATTAGGTAGACGGGCATAGAGAGGACGTAAAAAGCTTACGTCTGTCTGTCTGTCTGTTTGTCTGTCTGTCTGTCTGTCTGTCTGTCTCTATCTATCTATCTATCTATCTATCTATCTATCTATCTCACCCTGTTTATATCTATCTATCTATCTATCTATCTAGATAGATAGATAGATAGATAGATAGATAGATAGATATTAGGTTGGTGCAGAAATAATGACGCAATAATGTCGTTTTTTGACGTTAAAAATACGTCAAAAAACGACATTATTACGTCATGATTTTTGCACCAACCTAATAGATAGATAGATAGATAGATAGATAGATAATGAACAGACAGATAAATAGATATGAACAGACTGAGATAGCGAGATAGCTAGCTAGCTAGCTAGATAGATAGATAGATTCAGTGGCGGAGTAGATCTAAAAATATTGATTGCCAGATAACAAAGTGGACCCACCCACAAATACAATGCTATCATTTAATTTTCATAACGAATAAATAAATTTTTCAAACAATCCACATGGAAAAAAGAGTACAGTTAAACTTTTTTGTGGTAAAATGCATATATATATATATATATATATATATATATATATATATATATATATATATATATATATGTATGTGTGTGTGTGTGTGTGTGTGTGTTACTGTGTGTGTGTATTTCTTACTAATTACTGTGTACATGTCCTGGAAACATTACTGGCAATAGATATCAAATGTTAATTTAAAAAAAAATAAAAAAAAAATTGAACAACCTGTTAATGTTTAAATTATGCAGTAATCTATTTAAACATACCAAACAATGAATTAAAATTTTTAAAAAATTAATTAAAAAATACAATTGTATTTTTTAATTAATTTTTTTTAAATTTTAATTCATTGTTTGGTATGTTTAAATAGTTTACTGGATAATTTAAACATTAACAGGTTGTTCAATATAGCGTTTCATTCAGTCCAGAGTATATTACGAACAATCGTTTTCGTTCATTTCGATGATTGGCCGAATCTGGCAATAACTGCTTCTGCATCCAATTCATCTGACAAATCTTTTTCAAAGAATAGCAACATGTATGATTCCAAATTCTGCAAATACAGCGAATCGCTTAACCTTTTCGGCTGAACGAAGACTACTGATTGATATCCTTTGAAGTTGGCGACCATCTCAAATCACGAATTGGAACTTTAGATTTGCACACTCTTACTTAAAACATGAAATTTCCTTAATTATGCCCGACACCCCCCGGGTGAGGAGTATTCTACATCCTTCCCAACTTCGTTTATTTTCATTCACTGCTCATTCGTGGCCAGTCTTTTATTTTTATGATTCCTTTTTATTACCAGAACAATTTTTCCCATTTTTGTTTCTTTATATAGACGTTAGACATATAGTTTAGTATGAACAGATAAAATTAGTTTACACAGAGCAACTGATAGAATTAGATGTTTAGATAGATGAAAAACTAGACAAATTGATTCATTGATGTAGATTGAATGAGAGTAAAGTAACTATTAGGTTGGTGCAAAAATAATGACGTAATAATGTCGTTTTTTGGCGTATTTTTTAACGTCAAAAAACGACATTATTACGTCATTATTTTTTGCATCAACCTAATACGAGTCAGAATCAGGCACTGTTTATTCCCGTTCAAAATGATCGGAAGATTAAAGGAAGAGACGCAGCCAATCCTTCCTTTCATCGTCAATATGGCCTCCCGCTCCAAAATGAAATCGGAAACACAGACGTCAAAACACCACAGAATAGACTTTGTTTACCGCATCAATGTCAATATTAGGACCTTACCTTTTCTCGTCACCGACATTATATCTTTCCAAAAGTTCCTTTATGCGCATTGTTCCTTCATGATAAATGCGATTATGGCTCTCCACAACTTCCTCTCTTTTGTTCCTAGAACTACTTTTGACTCTTAGCTTTTTCTTTGTTTTTCCTTCCATAAGTAGATTATTTACGGTTTCTCAGTTGTTCTATTGCCGACGGTGTGTAATGGATAGAAACATGGAAGGAAACGTCGGTGAGCCGAGTTCAAATGCCAGTCGGATTCGTTGCATTCACTTGCGCACAAATACCCATGAATGACCTAACTATGGGTTAAATAGTATATGTGTCTATATTCCTGAGATATTTACGCTATTTATATCTACTGAGCCAAGTTGGTTGAAATAATCCAGTTCTGTCCTATTATTAGAAGAACTATTATTGGTCCTGATCTGGCATCTCGGCTTCGATCCCTTTCCTACCGCCGTAATATAGCTTCCCTCTGCCTTTTCTATAAATACTATCATGGTAATTATTCGAATCAACTCTTCGTAATCGTATCTAGACTTTATGAATTTAAGCCGGGTACTAGGTGGCACAGCAAAGTGCCATCAATTCACAGTTGAATTGGCTAAATGTAACCGTAAGTTCTATGCTAACAGTTTCTTTTCTCGCATTTCTTACTTGAAGAACTCTCTTCCGGCTCCATGCTTGCCAGCCAACTGTGATCTTCAAAAATTTAAATACAATGTCAATCTTCCTGATTCCTCTTCTATTGTTCTCGCTCCTTAATAAAGTTTCTCTTTTTTTCTTATTTTTCACATCCCTTGCGTCTTAGTGACTTTATTGCCTTGATTGGGGTGAAATTATTTAAAAAATTTATTGGTCTTTTATATTGAGTCTGTAAGTATTTACTTGGTAGAAGGCATCTTTTGAGTAGGGGTTACTTCTCTGCAGGAGTTGCAGTCAGTGCATAGTCAGCACTGCAGACAAGGCAAGAAACAGAACTATATGAATAGAATGCTATTTGGGAGCCATGATCGCACACGTCCTGGAAGTCTTGTTGCCTGGGAATAGAGATATTCTTTTAGTTCTTAACATAGCCTCGACCTTTTATCAGTGTGTCTGCCAACGGACGTTACTTGATATTCAGTTTCTGAGGTAGCGATATTTTCTCTTTATGATCATCTTGTCAAACACCAGCAATACAGACCCCAAGGCACTTTCAAACACACAACGCAACCCTCGCCCAAGGTTTCCACGACAATGATCATCCTACGTTGCATTTCGATTCTCGATCGCGTCCATCTGCACCGAAAGCTGGGAAAGGACCTGCCGCAGGCACACAAAGTAACAAGATGATAAACAAACGCCACGTCGTTAAATAAGAATGCTTGGATGGGTATGTAGGTGACACATTGGACAACTTCAGCATCAATCTCATAGATCAGCTCCTTCCCTCTACAAACTCCTCGCCCATCTCTACACCCCGACATGTGACTGGCAATACGAACGCTTAGCAAGTCCGTCTCTTGCTGAGGATGAACCAGAACTGGTCTCCGATCCCAAGTATGACTGTTAATATAGACCAGCACCCGGAAATAATCAATGTCCGTCTTGTTGTCGCTTGGTCTCCGATAAAGTAGTCATCCCCTCCTTTATTACTCCGTTCCCCTTCAGGTGCTGCTTAGATAAATTAAATTTAAAAAGAACCACCTGCTGACTATAAAACTGAAATATTTGAGATCGTTATAAAATCACGTCTTCCTTTTCTACGTGAGTTTTCATAGTAGCAAACACTAATCCCATCTTTTGTTGTTTTTTTTAAGCGTTTCACCCCAAGCAAGGCGGGAAGCCACTAGTACGCAAGGAGTTACAGAGAATTGGAGCGAGAGCAAATAGGAGTGATAGGGGAAAGGATGAAGAGAAGGATAGGGGATAGATCAGGGCATCTGGAGACGTCGATTGACATTACATTTGAATAGTTGGAGATTATAGCTATCAGGGAAACAGGGAAATGAGAGGGAGTTCCACAGGCGAGAGTTGCGAAACATGAAGCTATTGGCGTAGAAGAGACGGTTACATTTAACAGTTTCGGGAGTGAACGAGTATGAGCGAGATGTCAGCCTAGTAGAACGCTTAAATTTATGAAGTCTGGGAACCAGCGAAAGCAGCTCGTTGGAGCAGTTAACATGAAAGTATTTGTAAAAAAGACAGAGGGAGGCAACGGCACGTCTGTGAGAGAGCAACAGTAGACGAGATGCCAGAACAGAGCCAATGATATTGCATATCCGCCTCTGGATCTTATCAAGAACCTCGAGGCAAACAGAAGTGGCTCCAGACCATATATGGCAGCAATACTCCATGCAAGGGCGAATGGTTGATTTGTAGATTTGAAGAATCGACTCCGACGAGAAAAATTTCCTGGCGCAGCACAGGAAGCCAACTTTACTAGCGGCGGACGAAGTATTTGTTCCATCCCAGGTCAGCAGTCAATGTGAGACCGAGTATTACCTAATCTCCGCACGGAAAATAGAATAAAATTATTAACAATCCTGTAACAATCCTTATAATATAAACTAATTTACTAAATTCTCATTGAACTTTCTCCCTCGCACCTTGCAATACTTTCTATATATTAGGTTGGTGCAAAAATAATGACGTAATAATGTCGTTTTTTGACGTTAAAAAATACCTCAAAAAACGACATTATTACGTCATTATTTTTGCACCAACCTAATATTATGTGCAGACGATCTATTTTTCATCTAGATTTTTTTTTACTCATATGCAAATAAATAAATAATGACCAGCTGACCGTTTTCAATCAAAACCACGTCTGCTAGGCTGGATTTCTAATCTATGTTGCGGACGCCCGCTTAGGCACATTTTTGTTTTCAACACCCACAGAGCCAACCTGTAGTTTATATTGTAAATATACAGAGCAGAACTTAGTTCCAGTTAATAATCTGACTTGATTAACAATTAAACAAAAGGTGAGTGTGCTTCAGCTTCCAGTAATTGTGACTTCCAACTTCTTTTTTTACGATACCATTAACCGCTTCTTAACATTTTCCTCCACCCAATTTCACTTACAAGGCTTGGATCAATCCATGATTCGGGTGTCAAGTATTATACCGCATCCTGGGATTGACTCCTCAGGCTGATATTAACAAGATGTCGCTATTTCTGACATTGACCATGGAAATATTCGAAGCCGGGTCTCACGATCAAATCAATAACATTCTAACGACTCGGTGATGCGCCCATAAAAAAAATAAATAATATTCTATGATTATTATTTAATAACTATCTCCATTGAACATTTTTTTTACATTTCAGCGCGAATTTGGACCTCCACAATAGCCTGATTCATTTGCAAATCACCTGGAACTTCTTTTGTATTCTTTACGCATTTCAAAGATACTTGAATTCATTGCATCTAGTTTTAACAAAATTAGATATGCATATGGCACAATGTTGATAGCAGAAACAGAAAGGAAAATAAAGTAATTCCTTCAGACTGTAGTAAAGAAAGGTAAGAAGAAAGGACTAATTGTAAAAAGAAAGAATGCATGGTTGCCAGCAAAACAAAGAGCCCAACATGCGAATTACAAATTGGAGATTTCAAAATCAAGCAAGTATAAAAAAATTAAATAAATAGGAATTTTTTTCACAGAGAACGGAAAATGTGACACCAAAATTCGAAGGCGCAATGGGATAGCGAAAGATGCTTTCCAAAAGCCAAGCAAAGTATTATGAAACAGAAAAATCACGTCAGAAACAAAGAAATGAGTACATAACCGTTAAATTAATAAAAAGCGAACCATTATTTGTTTAATAACACAACAGTGGTTGACATTCCTGTCCTTGATCTAAAAAGCTCGAAACAATGCAAATTAGAGAAAAACAAATAGTAAGTCTATACTTTATTGATGCATTTGTTTTGCAACACAAGTTTAGCAAAGATTAACAAACGACCGTAATCCGAACTTAAGCCCATAATTAAGTGTTTTTTATTTTGTTTTGTTTTGTAATAAGTTTAAGATTAGATAAGGATCAGAAAATGCAAGCGGATGGTAACTGCGAATGGTAACGAAGTGAAAACTGAACAATTAAACTTCAACATATCTCTCATAGAAAACATTAAATTTATTCCCCACACGACAGCATAAACTGACGCGTGAAGACGCGATAATTTTTAAAAAAACGACACGATATTTGAAAGTAAACTTTGTAATAATATTTTTAATACACTCTGTAGATAGATAGATAGATAGATAGATAGATAGATAAATATGAACAGACCGAGACAGATAAGAAAAGAATGAGATAGATAGATAGATAGATAGATAGATAGATAGATAGATAGATAGATAGAAGCAAAATGAGATAGAAAAAATATAGATAGATAGATAGATAGATAGATAGATAGATAGATAGATAGATTCTTCACTCACTGAATGAATCAAACCACCCCAGGAATGTGATCTAAGAAATTTCTAGAGGAATGGAAATTCGACTGTAGTCAAAGACAACAAAGACTGAGATCTTTGATGCTGATTTTGTAATTCTATCTTAGATGTGGCACAAAGCCGAAAGTATGGGACACCCAATGATGACCGAACCCAATACTCAGTCATAATTGTTCTAACACATCAAGGTTGCTAACCATTCTACCACTTCGGGGTACCTTCTGAGATCTTTGATGCAATTAAAAAACAATAGGAAATAGCAATAAGAATGGAAGAACATAAAATGTGTAAAGAGAAAGAGAAAGAGAAAGAGAAAGAGAAAGAGAAGCAACAAAAAGCAAAAATCCTAATAAATAGAAAAAATGCTAATTGATTCATACCGCCATTTAATACGACAGTAAAAACTTCTTCTTCTTCTTCTTCTTCTTCTTCTTCTTCTTCTTCTTCTTCTGTCTTCCTCTTCTTCTGTCTTCTTCCTCTTCTTCTGTCTTCCTCTGTCTTCTTCTTCTTTGTCTTCTTCCTCTTCTTCTGACTTCTTCGTTTTCTTCTTCTTCTTTGTCTTCTGTTTTCTTCTTTTCTTCTTCTTTGTCTTCTTTTTTCTTCTCTCTTCTTCTACTTCTTCTTTGCTTTCTTCTTCTTCTCTCTTCTTCTTTGTCTTCTTCTTCTGTATTCTACTTCCTCTTTTTCTTCTTTTTCTTCTTCTGTCTTCTTCTTTGTCTTCTTCTGTCTTCTTCTTCTCTCTTCTTTGTCTTCTTTTTTCTTCTTCTTTTTCTTCTTCTTCTGTCTTCTTCTTCTTTGTCTTCTCCTTCTTCTTCTTCTTCTCCTCCTTCTTCTATGTGCCATGTCTCTTCAGGACGTAGGTGATCATGACTCTCCACAATTTCCTCTCCTTTGTAGCTCTTAATAAATTTTGTCTTTTTGTTATTTCTCCTAAACCTTGTTTCGCCATCCATTTACTCACGCTCACTAAGTAGGTTATGCTTTCCTCTGTCCCACTTACCTTCAATCTGTCCTGTGAGCATCAAATTTTCCAAACCCTCTTTCCTCATTATGTGCCCTAAAATTTGCAACTGTCAAGTGTCCTTTTTTGTTGCCACTTTCCGTCGTTGTTCACATGGTCAGTCCACGGTATTCTCAGCTTCTTTTCTGTAGAAGCACATTTCTGTTGCTTCTAGCTTTTTTCTTCGTCTCTGAGGAGGTTGTCCAGCATTCACTATAGCAGGGCTGATACTTCATTTGTTTTCTTTTAAAGTGAAAAATGACTTCACTAAAGAATCGGAATTGTATGAGATTTCTAATAGGAATACGGTTAAAATAAGCTAAAGTTGCATGTCTCGCGTGGATAGGCAAACAAAAAAGGGATAGCATAAAATCATTAAATGGAAGAGATATAGAGGAGCAAATGTGTAATTTCAGAAATCAGAATGTGTCCACTTGTTGGAAATTGCTAAGTAAGTAATGTTGTATACAAAGCAACAGTAATGAGTGAGGGTGTCAAGTTAAAATGTAGGGACGGTTTCAATGCAGATATTATAATTATGAAAATATCTGTTAATATTCAATACTAAGGTTATCAAAGTATAAATAGGAAGGCCGGAAAAATATGACTACAATAGTCAAGGCGTGAATTATGGAAAAAAGATCGAGAGTTTGTAGGACAATCGCAAAGTTCGAAAAGTCCGAGAACTTTAAAAAAAAATGATCAGAAATTATAGGTAAATGTAGACATTAAAAGAAGTTTCGATTCATACAGTCGTAATCGAAAATTGGTATTTAAAAGACAAAAAAAAAATGATAAAAATTAACAAAGAAAATCAAAAGCAGATTTATTTTTGTTGTTGTTTAGCGAAAGAAGAACGGAAGATAAATATTTGAATTTGTGGCTTGAGGTATGACAATGTGCAAATCAAGCTGAATATCCGAAAAGATAAACTAGAGAAGTTGGTAATTACATCTTTTTAAGGGAGATGTTACACACACACACACGCATATATATATATATATATATATATATATATATATATATATATATATATATATATGTAATTTAATTTATTCGAAAATTATAACAAAAATATAAAATCACATGTTCAGCATTCAACATGATCACTTGATAAAACACCAGAATTGTTGAAACAAAATTGCTATTTTTGTAGTGATTTTATAACATATTTATATTATAATTTTCGAATAAATTGTATTTGCTATACTCTGTATTGAGCACTTTTAAGAATAATATTTTTGGGTTTGATATGTTCCGGAAAGATATATATTTGAACGAAGTAGCTAAGTTGTTTTGCCTACAATAACCAAGTAGAATACGGTAGCAATAATCGACTGGTACGCGTCGTAGTCGCAGGTAAGAAGTGTAGATCAATGGCGTAGTCCAATGGGCGTCGTTATAGACTTAGCTCTCAGACTAAGGCTCATCTGACTCTCCTACACGTCCTTCGGTATTTATGACGGACACCAGCCAATCATATTCCAGTGACGGGGAACACAGGTGTATGCATATTCCATTATTTCAGGGTTATTGGAATTTATTCCATATACACCAATCCTATACTTGGGTATATATACAGTGTAACCCGGATATAAGAGAGTTGTCGGGACCGGAGAAGAAGTCTCTTATATCCGGGTTTCTCTTATTATCCGGGTTTGGTCTACTTTGTTTAGGTAAGTATGGCTCTAATTTGAGACCAGATAAAATCTCTCTTATATCAGGGTTTCTTTTATATCAGGGTCTCTTATATCCGGGTTACACTGTATATATATATATATATATATATATATATATATATATATATAGTAGTGATTACACATAATATCTAACGTCGATAGTACGACTCGAAATTTCATACAAACGTACAAACTAAAGATTACACGTTTTCATAAAACTCCGATGTAGAATATTATGTATAATCGCTAATATATATATATATATATATATATATATATATATATATATATATATATATATATATATATATACTTAATAGCTCTGTTATTTTACATTGAACACTGTTTCTACAACAGTTGATAAAGAAATACATATGTACGTGTAAGTATGTGCGTATATGCATGTTTTTTTATTGATAACCATATATATATGTATGTATGTGTGTATGAAGAGAGAGAACGAGATAATGAACACTCTGAGATAGATAGATAGATAGATAGATAGATAGATAGATATGAACAGACTGAGATAGATAGATAGATAGATAGATAGATATGAACAGTCTGAGATAGATAGATAGATAGATAGATAGATATGAACAGACTGAGATAGATAGATAGATAGATAGATAGATAGATAGATAGATAGATAGATAGATAGATATGAACAGACTGAGATAGATAGATAGATAGATAGATAGATAGATAGATATGAACAGACTGAGCTAGCTAGCTAGCTAGCTAGCTAGATAGATAGATAGATAGATAGATAGATAGATAGATAGATCTGAAAAGACAGGGATAGCTAGGTAGCTAGCTAGCTAGCTAGATAGATAGATAATGAAACCTTCTGAGTGTAGATGGAAGTATTTGGGAGTCGACAATGGTTGAGGTAGCAAGTCATCGTGACCGAGGTTGTGAGCGTGCTGTCTTTGTTCAGACTGTTCATCACGCCAGATAACGCGTATCTCTACCAGAAACTGTAGCTAAGGTTCGCTCAGCATAGCTGTAGTATAAACTGCAGACGATCTCAGTTGGTGTTAACAAAAACAAATGTGCCTGAGCAGACGTCTGCAGTAGCCGCCCTAGCAGACAGGCAGATAGACATACGGGCGGCCAATTATTACTTTATTATCCCCCCCATAAAAAATATTACAAGTTTAAAATATTTTCAAGTTTTAAATAACCTGAAATCGTTGATAAGCCGTAAAAAACGACTCGAAATGTTTACAGAGTGCGGAGGGAGACACCTGAAGAAGACCGTGGTGTACAACAGCCGAAACGTTGTGAGTATTTGGATACTGAACCGAATAGGAAAGCATGTAATGTTTGAAAATAATCGCTAAATAATATTCGATTCTTTGCGTGTTGTTTTGTCATTAACAATTTCTGTTTGATGTTTCCACAGGAACCATTCATTTAATGAGAACGGATTTGAAAGGGTTAAATTTTTTACGAATATTCACAACGTGCGTGTCGAACGAGATTTGAGCATATTTGAAACATGTAGTGCGTTATACGGTCGGTAAATGCGACACTGAGATCCGTAGATTTATTGGGAAGGCCAAGGATCCATACCAAAAGCTGAGCAAAGTATTGCGAAATAGCAGGATTTCTTTGGTTACAAAGAAAAGAATACTGAGATGTTACGTGACATCTGTCTTTCTTTACGACAGAGAATGTTGGACGATTTCCTCAAAGATGAAGAAGAAACTCAAGGCGACGGCGATGTGGTTCTACAGAAGGATGCTAAGGATATCATGGACCGAGCGTGTGAGCAACGATTAGGTCTTAGAGAATGCAAACAAGGCTTATACTTAACATTAGGAAGAGGTAGCTGAAGTTTCTGAGCCACATAATGAGAAAGGAGGGCTTGGAGAATCTGATACTCACGAGTCGAATAGAGGGAAAGCGAGGCAAGAGAAAACAACACATGACATACCTGGCGGACTTAAGCAAGTGGATGACAGAACAGGGTCTGGGAAAGGGAGCAGAGAGAGGGAACTTGTTGAGAGCTGCAAGAGATAGGGGGAGGTTGCAAGCCATGATCGCCAACGTCCTGAAAGGAGATGGCGCATAAAAAGAAAAAAGTGCGTTATAAGCAGACTCTACTCCATAGGAGAGCTTAATTTCAACCTCACATTAAAATATCTATTTCCTTTATCTTCTCTCCTCGAAAAGAAAGAAACGTTATTTTTTTTTTTACTGCTGATTCTTTCGTCTTTCTCCAGGTTTATTTGCACGAAAGCGAATGTAACCAACCTGACTGGAACTCGACTCTCCGAGCCGTTAGCCATTACACCACCGGCACATCATAGGTCGGGCTATCATATATGGTCATTAGTATGTGGTGTACCGGAATCTAACCTCTCACTCATTCGCCTAACCTCCGGAAACAAGTCGACTAACAACACTTTGGAATGCAGACAGTCCAATGGCGAAATCAACTTGTTTGGGGTCCATTAAGAATAGAGGCAATTTATAAGCGTTGTTATTCGATAAGCTTAAAATCGTATATTATGGGTACCAAATCTGAACTAACAACTTTCTCCGGGTAGCCTTTATATTGCTCCGTACTAAAAGATATAATTGTATGAAATGGACAAAGTCCGACAATTATTTTAAGACATTTTTATGTTTATACATTCTTTTTATAGATACAAATATTTAAGTAAATGCTCTGTTTATAATAAACAGTATTAAATAACATTTGCCGACCTGAATGTCCGAGAAATTTTCATAGAAAATATTCGTCCTCCGACAGGATTCGAACCTGTATTCTATACGGAACCGTCATTTAGCTTGACGTGCCTTTAACCGATATGGCCACGAAGAGCACGGTTCCCCTTTCGACCAAACTTTTATGGACATGTTACAGCTGCTGAACGTATAAATGTGCATTTAATGTTTCAATGCGTTTGAAGAACTCAAAATGAATATCTCGACGATTAAAATTTTAGAATCGGTCGTGGAAATTCCATTTTGCGTTGAACATTGCCATATGTTAATGTACACCAAATTTATTCTTAACTAGCATTTATTGTTATTAGTTAGGACAGGAGTAGGCGAATGATTTTTGTCCGGCCCGCCAAATGAACCGTAGTAAAGAATTTGCATTTTCTGTTGATTGCTTTAGTTATTATCATGTTATTCTTGCCGTAAAATAGAGAACCTTGTTTAAATAATATAACATTAACTTCGTTGTTTTTTTCTCCAGACCAAGGTAGCCTTCTGAGAAGAGCGGTCTGAAGTCTAGACAATTTATTAGAGTACATTTGATATCATAGCCCTCCCCTAAGACAGTGCATAACTGTCTGGCCCGCTTTCTCCAAAAGGTTGCTGACCCTTGAGTTAAGATAATTCATTTATTATGACAATTTGTTGACAGAAAATGACTTATGACTCAACCTATTACTTTTCTCTGATCTCTCAAGTTGCAATATTGTTTTAACTATTTAACTTCGATATAATCATTTAAATTACTCGAAGTATATATTCTGTTTTTTTTTTTTTTGGCGGGGGGTTTGCAATTTTTTAGATAAATCAGTGCCAATATTATTTCAGAATAGCATTTCTTTATTTCTGTTGCTTTCTTTCGCACATCTTTCAAGAGGGGTACTTGTCTTACAGAAGGTGATATATTATCTCCGACATCAATTTTTTTTAATCCCTTCTTTCTTCATCTTGACCCCCCCCCGCTACTTAATTGCTTTAGTTTTCCTTCTTTTCACCTTTCCTTATTTTTCTTTTTTTTTATGCCTTCAATCCTTCCTCTCTTTATATCTTCCCTGTCTTCCTTCTCCTTCCTTTTTTTATCTTCCATTCTATCATATTAGGTCTCTTTCTTCCTTTTCTTCTTCTTCGTCTTCTTCTTTGTTGTCTTATTATTCGTCTTCTTCGTTTCCGTCTTCCACTTCTTTTTGTTTTTGTTCGTCTTCTTCTTCTTCGTCTTTTTCTTCTTTGTCTTCTTCGTCGTTGTCTTCGTTTTCGTCTTCTTCTTCTTCTTCTTCTTCTTCGTCGTCGTCGTCGTCGCCTTGGTTTTCTTCTTCTTCGTCTTCTTCTTCTTGTCCTTCTCCTACTCTTCCTAATCCTCCACCTTCCTCCTCTTCTTCTTCTTCGTCGTCGTCGTCGTCATCGCCGTCGTCGCCGCCGACGTCGTCGCCGTCGTCGTCGTCGTCGCCGTCGTCGTCATCGTCGCCGTCGTCGCCGCCGTCGCCGTCGTCGTCGTCGTCGTCGTCGCCGCCGTCGTCGTCGTCGTCGTCGTCGTCGTTTTTGTTTTCTTCTTCTTCGTCTTCTTGTTCTTGTCCTTCTTCTACTCTTCCTAATCCTCTTCCTTCCTCTTCTTCTTCTTCTTCTTCTTCTTCTTCTTCGTCGTCGTCGTCGTCGTCACATTCTTTGTCTTCTTCTTCGTATTCTTGTTCTTGTCCTTCTTCTACTACTCCTTCTTCTTCTTCTTCGTCTACTACTACTACTACTACTACTTTCTATCCATCAAAACATTTTTTATCTTCCTCACCTCCTTCATTTTCCCTAATCTCTTTTTTTATCCTTCATTCTCAATCTATCTTTCTTTTTTCCTTCCTTCGAAATTTTGTTCATTTTGTCCTTCCTCCTAATGGTCTTTCCTCTCTTCCATCTTAAACTTCTATTCTTTCTCTTTTCTTTCTTTCCTTTCTTTCGAATTTCAAATCTCGTTTTTTCTCTTCTTTAATTTTATTTACACCTCAGATTCTCATGTCTGGAGACAATTTAATCTGCGCGCCAAATCATTTATGTGAACAGGCGATCAACGTCCAAAAATGCTTTTCAAAAATGAGAATTGTATATAAAATACATCATTTCAACTTGGAATGACTTCAAATGAAATGTTCATGTCCCTTCTGCACGTAGGCAATTATGACTCTCCACCGCTTCCTTTTTTTTTTAGTATTTATGTTTTTCTAAGACATCTTAGTAAATTTTACAATTTTCCTATTTTTCTTTCTGCCTTTTTCCCGCTTCTTCTTTTTCCTTCTCTCAATATTTCTTCTCTTTTCTTTCTTCGTATTACTACCCTCTCGATTTTCTTTCTCTTTTCATCCTTCTCTTTTTTCTCCTCCTTCATGCTCTGAATTTTCCATCTCTTTCTTCCTTTATTCTCTATTTTTTCTCGTTCATTCTTTCTCTCCTTCCTTCTTCAGTTACTCTTTCTCTTTCCTCCTCCTTCATTTCTCCCTATTTTTTCATCTTTCCATCTTTTTTTCTCGACATTTCCACTTTCCCTCTCTTTTCTCCTTTTTTTCTCTCCCTATTTTCCCAAAAATTTCAATTTCTCTCTCTCTCTCTCTTTCCATCTTTTTTCTTCTCTCCGTTTCGATCTCTCAATTTGTGCATCTCTCCGTCTCCCACTTTCACCTTCACTCTCTTTTCTAGACATGAGTCTACCTTTGCAGAAAAAATATTCTTCTGTTTGTTATTAAATCCAATTCTTATTCTAAATTTTTCTTCTGATTCGAAAGACAAATATTTATCATATTTTCTTGTTCTCTGTATTCTATTATTGTTCAATATCGATTAGTTGACGTCACAACATTCCCAGTATTCCCATATTTGGAAGCAATCACGTGACATATTGCCCGTTAGGATTTTTCATCGAAACTTTTTATGCTTTTTTCACGTTTCCTTTTCTTTTTCGCATTCCCGTTCCTCCCCTGTCTTCCTCTTCGCTTTTTTCTTTCTTTTTTCTTTTCTTTTTTCTTTTAGTATCTGCTTTCATTTCTGCGCATGTCTTAGCGTTCCTCCTGTTTCTTTCTCTTTGTTCATTCAGAGTTCAGCTGTTGAAATAAATAAATTATTCACTTTTATGTTGGTGGGAGGCTTGCGAAGCGCAAGTTATTGAACTGTTTTTCTCGATTAATTTTGTCCTTTTGTCGCTGACAATAGCAAAAGAACAAATAAAGAATTAACAAGAAGAAAAAGAAAAGAAAAAAGAGAATGAAAAACAGGGGTGGGGGAATGAAGCGAAAAGAAATATAACTAGAAAAATCAGTGAAAATATATCAAACATTCTGTCGAATCGACCGGAAGTTGCCGCCGCAAAAGCCAGGAGTCAAATGACCAAAATCAGTACTTTGCGCATAGGCTCCGAGTGGCACTTCCGGTAGCGTTTCAAAAATATCTCAAATATAGTGTAAATTATTAATCAACCACTGACAGAGATTCCCTCGCATTTTTGAGGGACTTTTTTGTCAGTCAGCATCTGCTTAAAGGAATCTATAAACACAGACCATAAAGCAAAAAAAAAAACAAAAAAAAAAAAACAGTTGGCGAATAGATTTAACGTTGTCAACTCAAACGGATTACTAATCAACTGCAACATTTCCCGTTTTTTTATGTAGATTCTACAACGAAGATAAGGCATAAACTTTCCCCTTTTCATGGGGTTTTATTATAAACAATTTTTCTATTTCTTTTGGATTTTGTCAAAAACACCTCAATATGTGTCTAACAACTTCTCCATTTATAGATTTTTATTAAACACGCCTAAATGTGTGTATGTTAACTTTTCCTTTTCAAGGGTGTATTTAAAAACATCTCAAATGTGTATATGGGAACTCACCCTTCTTTTCAGGGATCTTGTTATATTCAACACACGGTGTATAAAACATCCAAATAAATTGTTGTTGATAAATAAATCTTTAACTTCAGTTTCATTTTAAATTCACATCTTTAAATGCATTGCTTCAACATTGCGTTTTTAAGTCTGTTTTCTCTGTACGTTGGGTCAAGATTGCTCTATTCCGGACACCACCCGGAATAATTAGTAATTCACTGCTATTGCCTTAAATGAGTTCGCACTAACAATATGACACCTTCTGTGTCCCATAAATCAATAACGAATTTCTCAACTTCCTCAGAAAATCATCTCCCGCCACAGCCCCAAGTATCAACTGCCATCCCGCAACAATTCTTTTCTTCTTTATTAAGATATTTGCTAATTTGTCTTCGTACACTAAAAATGGACAATACTGGTTCTACGGTTGGCTCGCTCTATAGATATTTACGAAGTTTGGTTTAATTAAACGGTATGTCTTAGTAAACGGGCATTTACTGAAAATGCCCGTTTCATTCGCTACACCCTTCCACAAGAACTGCTCCTACGGGGATGCTTTCGTGAACGCTACAATCTTAACCTATTCAAGTCTAGAGACAATCCTTATCTTATATATCCACTTCCACTTTTTTCCTCTTAGGTTAATATCACACAACTTATTCAGTAGCTCTCTACAAGTGGCTCTTCGGCCTTGTATTGAGTGAATATTAGTTAAAAAATGAATGAAAAGAAATGAGACGACAGTAAAGATTACATTTAGATGTTTTTCTGTCCATTTTTTTCACACGTTTTTGTTCACCTCTGCTGCGGTCTAGTATTGAACTTATAACTCTTTGGGTCAAATCAGTGAACTACTTCAAACAACGCTTTTACCACTGGCCTGTGTTCAAGGCCTAGCAGTGGTGGAGAAAAATTTAGAGAGTTGAGTTACTAAGGGGAGATAACTGAAACTGAGATATCCAGAAAAGGCACGACACGTGGAACTAGAACCGTCGTGGACAAAATAAAGGGTTTGGTTGGAAATTCCAACATATATCACCTGGAGAAGACCGAGGTGTACAACGGCCGAAACATCATGAATATGATAATAAAAATGAAAACAAGGGCCTGAACAATATAAATACTGTAAATAGTTACAATACCTCGTCTCAGAAATATAGACAGATACTGAGGAAGGCCGGGGCGTACATCGGTCGAAACGTCGTAAATACGGCAATAAAATAAAAAGATTCCGAACAATATAAATATTATACATAGTTAATAATACTCAGAAATATAGAAATAGAAAGGGTATTGTATATAACAAGCTCCTTCTGTAAAATCAGAATTCACACAAGTACTCTTTTCAGTGTTCGTTGTCAGGTTGTGCGTGGGTGGTGCAATGGATGTGCGTGGGTGGTGTAATGGATATCGGCTTGGAATGAGAAATCGGAGAGACGAGTTCGAATTCCAGTCGGATTCGTTGCATTTACTTACGCGCAAATAGCCTTGGGAGAGGTATGAATCCACCTCTTTTCTTTCTATGGAAGAAGGGACTAGGTCCTATAGCCTTGGTTGGCAACCAGTTTGCCGCAGAAAGAAACAGCAACCTAATACGGGAAAATATTCTGCCTAGTCAGTCATGAATAAAAAGCGACATGCTCGCCCAATCATGTACCACGTATGGCACTTGCGAAATCTATGAATCCATCTCTTCTCCCCGAAGCTATGAGTTAAATAGCAAAACAGACTGGATCCTATAGCTTTGGTTGGTAACCAGTCTATTCACAGAAAGAAATGCCCACCTACTGCGAGAATATCTCCTGCCTCGTCAGTCATGAATCGAAAGATACATGATCGCCCAAGCGGGTATCACGTATGGCTCTTAATTGACTGTTTACAATTAAACCGATTAAAAGTGAAATTAAATTAACCAGTATTGAGGTGTGTCTTCTTCCACGAGGACAATGCCTGATTGCACAGTTTAGTGGAATGTCTTACGACACTCATTGTATACACCAGACATTCCATTTACAAAATTCTCTTAATGGGAAGAATTTCTATTCTCCAGAAGTCTGTAAAAACTAGTAAGACCAGTTCGTCAGCCAATTATGGAAGAATGAAGCTGTCTGAAAGATGGCGAAATAACATCTGAGGTTCAATAAACTTTTAACGCCTCCAAAAATAAAACTGCTTTCACTTAATCACCAGAGAGAAGCTTTTCTGCCTGATGCTAAACTCCAAGAGAGAAACACTTATTGGACACACTGACATGAAGTGGGGTGATTATATCAAATTATCAGGTCATCCCCTAAGTTCTGTCCGAATTTTGAATAAAGAAAACAAGTGACCAAATGTTACATTTAATTACAGATTCAATCAACAATTTATTTTCCATGATTATCTATGACTTCCTTCCATCTATTAACAAGCTTACTAATTCCATTACTGTAAAATTCTTTTGGCTTTGATTCAAAGAACTCACAAATGTCAGTTTTAACCTCTTCCTGTGTTACAAAAGCTGTTTCTTCCAAATGATTCTGCAACCTACGAAACAAATGGTAGTCTGAAGGAGCAAGATAGGGAGAATAAGGTGGATGAGGAATTTTCTCCCAACCAAGTTCTTCGATCTTTTGTGACATGATTCTTGCTGCGTGGGGTCACGCATTGTCCTGATGAAACATCAGCTCTTTTCGATTCACTAGAGCAGGTCTTTTTTCCTCAAAGCTTGGTTCAAACGCTCTAATTGCTGACAGTATATTTGAGCATTAATTGTTGCATTAGGTGGTAAGAATTCAAAGTGGATTATTCCTTGACGATCCCACCAGATTGAAAGAAGAACCATTTGCCCATGAAGTTCCCTTCTTAGCTGTGACTGGGGTCCTTCCCCTTTACCAAGCCACTGTCTATGACGCTGAACATTTCGATAAAAGATCCATTTTTCATCGCCAGTCACAAGTCTATTCAAAAAAAGGTGAAACAAGTTGGTGAGAATGGGGAAAAGAGCAGATGTCAACTCGGGATTTGAGGTTGTTTTCAGACAATTCATGAGGCACCCATTTTTCAACTTTAGGAACTTTTCCAAGTTGTTGAAGATGACGATGAACAGTTGTATGGTTTGAACGGAGAACCACTGCCAATTCCTCAACTGATAAAGCAGGATTTTCTTCAAGGGCTGCTTCAAGAAGCTTTTCATCAAACTCAACTGGACGTCCGGTTCGATCTTCATCTTCAAGGTGAAATCTCCACCTCTGAATTTTGCAAACCATCTTCTGCAAGTTCTTTCATTCACCCATTCCTCTCCACTGAGTGAATGTTTCTAGCCGCTTCGGCTGTTGAGTTTCCTTTCTTGAACTCATAAAGCATTATGTACCTCAAATGATTCTTGGGTACTTCCATGTTAGCAGGGGTTTAATCAAACAAAATTTTATTGTTCTCTGAAATAAAATTTGATCAGTTTAAATGCATCTAAACATAAAAATAATGTTCAGCTCCATTAGACATTATAAAATACTCTTTAAATTTCGTTCATTTTAACAAAAAGTTAAGATTCGGACAGAACTTATGGGATGACCTGATAATTCTTATGTCTACATTTAAGATGCCAGAAAATTTCCTTCGTCAGAATCCACATTTACAAATTTATCATTGATCCGTACAAGTGAATACTATTGTCTTATCTGGGCTGGTGTTCCTGCTGTACTCAAGATTCTTGGCAAAATCCAAAGAAGGATCTGCAATGTAATCGTTTCTGACCCGATATCGTGACTTCAGTCACTTTCTCACCGACGTGACATGGCTTCCCTCTGTCCTTTCTACAAATATTTTCATGGCAGCTGTTCTGACGAGCTTTTTTCACTGTTGCTCCGACTACATGAATTTAAGCGTGCTACTAGATTGGCATTAAGGTCCCATCGTTTTATTATACTTAGATGCAATTGCTACTTCTACTCTAACAATTTTTCTCGCACTTCCCGCCTGTGGAACTACCATCCGATTTCTTGCTTCCCTGAGAAATACAATCCTGAAAAAAAAATGCAGCGTCAATCGCCATGTTCTGTCTTCTTATTCCATGTTTATCCTTTCCTTAATCCTCTTAATTCTCAGTTTTCACAATCTCTTTCACTTTCACTCCCGGTAGCCCATTGCATCTTAGTGGAATTATCGCCTTGTTTCAGTATGAAAGAAAAGAAAAATTCATACCGAAGCAAGGCGATAATGGTCTACAGGAAGTGAAAGAGAATGAAAAAAAACTTTAGAAGGAACCCGAAATTTAATCCTAGACACTAGACAAGGGATAAACCTCTACTCCTGTTCAGAAGCCCGGGGAGGTGTTAGAACCGGGCGATAGGCTATTGAGGAGAAAAAATGAATAGTGAATAAAATTTTCAGAGACGTTAGAAGTATATTGAAGCAGATTTTAGAAGTTTAATGAAGTAGATTTTAGAAGTATATTGAAGTAGATTTTAGAAGTTTAATGAAGTAGATTTTAGAAGTATATTGAAGTAAATTTTAGAAGTTTAATGAAGTAGATTTTAGAAGTATATTGAAGTAGATTTTAGAAGTATATTGAAGTAGATTTTAGAAGGAACAACCGAACCCTGAACCAAAAACAACGGTTAAACCTCTACTTCGGTTCAAAAGATCTGGGAGGAGTGTTAACCGGACGATAGGCAAACGTATCTACTCCTATTATTTGAAGTAGTATGATACATTAACACTTTGATTATATCATTATCTTCTCTTCGAGTTACATGAGCGATCCATTTTAGTTGTTGCTGCTGATGGTGGTCATCAAGTAATGTGATTTTTGTTATTTGGTAGAATTCTTTACTTGTGAATTTGTAGCACCAGTTTACAGTAGGCCAAAAGAATGTACTATGGTGTCATTTCTTTCATCTAAATCTTATTTTATTTTTGCTGCAAGCAAGCAGCAATAAGTTTCCAGTAAGATTTAATTTAACCTTTCGAGCCTGTCTTACTTTGATGACGCTTTACCTGTTAGGCATCCTGCTGGAACACGACTTATTCAGATTGGACATATAGCTGACCTGAAGGTCTTTAAATAAGATGTGGAAACTTGAAAGACATCCATACTTAAAATTAGAAACAGATTCCATATTATGAGAAAGAGCGGCTTGGAAAATTTAATCAAGGGTCTTTTGAAAGAAAGCATAATAAAAAAAAACAGTTATTAACTTCATTAGCTTGTGTTTAGAAATGGCAGAGCAGAAGCAAGAAGGGATTGTAAGAATCAAACGTTACTTAAAATTACAAAGAACGGGAAATTTTGGATAACTATTGTCGTTCACGTCCTCAAGGGATGCCGTACACAAATGATGGTGAAAAATTAACTTGATGAACGTCTGTTAAGCAAAATTATTTCACTGAAAAAAAATTCTGTATTCTGGTTGCCATTTTTACTCTGTTTTAAAGCAACATGTTTCAGGTTATTTAATGCAGAATTCTGTCGGTTTTTTGGTAAACAAGAAATCGGTAGACAAATCTTTCCTTTGGACGAGACTCAAAGTATACACATAAAGTTATTTTAAGACATTTTTTATGTTTATACGTTCTTCTTATAGATAAAATATATTTAAGTAAATGCTCTGTTTATAATAAACAGTATTAACGACATTTACCGGCCGGAGGACAAATATTTTCTATGAAAATTTCTCCGACATTCAGGCCAGTAAATCTCGTTAATTATAAACAGAGCATTTACTTAAATATTTGTATCTATAAAAACAATGTATAAACGTAAAAAATGTCTTAAAATAATTGTAGGACTTTGTCCATTTCACAATGTGTGACATAAAGTTTTCCCTGACGATCCGCGTAGGTGAAACCTTGGTAGGTTTGTCTGGCTCTGGTTTAATTAGGTCTACTCTACTTAACGTATTGAGCACTTTATTTAGTTATTTTGCTTACTCGTATCGGTTTTTTTTCTTTGGACTTTGGACTTGCATGCTGGACGATTATTCTCGGCTGACGTACATGTTCTTGGCTCTTTCTTTTTTATACCTTTTTTTCCCTTTGGTATTGGTTTGATTATTCGCAAATCAAGACACCGAAGGTTTTCCGGGCGAGTATAATTTCTTATACTTATAAGATTATTACTAGTATATATATATCTAGTATATATATATATATATATATATATATATATATATATATATATATATATATATATATACATAAAGTATACATATAAAGTTTGATTTGTACTGGAGTCAGAATGATAGACACAGGTTTGAATTGAACGAAATTCAAAAAGCTAGGCTTCATTTGGACGGGACTCAGAAAGCCAGGAAAAAAAGAGGACAAATATTCGTTTTCCACGAGAATCAGAAAGGTAGACATAGATTTGGTTTACATGAGAATAAAAAAGAATGATAAAGTTTTGTTTTTATAATATTCAAAAGATACACCAAGGTTTGGTTTGCGCGAGAGTCAAAAGTGTAAACATAGCAATGGTAAACAATGTTCACTTATTGATGGATTGCACCTCTGCACGGGGATGCAGCTGGGGCATTCAGCTGGCAAGTAGGTCGCCATTTTGAATTAAAAAAACTCAAACTTTTCTTGATCTCCAACAAAAGATTGTAAATAAACAGACGACAACAAAAACTGTTCTTAGTGAGTGTTTCTGTTACAAGTTACGTATAACCACGAAATTATTTTGTGGAAGAAAATAATAATTTTAGTGCTTCCTTTTTCTCCAGGGCTTTATCGAGAATCCGTTGCTTTTGTCTCTTCTGTAGCCTATCACTCTCCTTTTGCGCGTTTCTATAGCAACAGTGGATTTTTGGACAACGATCGATGAAATCTGATCCCAAACATTCGCATATGCTTCTGATAATTCGAACGCTCTTTGATGCCAGGCTGTGTTCCATTCATTGTTGCCATGAAAAATGATGATTTGGCCTTTTTCTTTCTTTTTCTTTCGTTTGTACTCCAGGAGATACGTGTTGTCTTTTTTTCTCATTTCTCTTTCAATTTATCGAGAGAGATAAGTTAGTAATTTCTTCATTTCGAAATGCATATCGGTTTTTATCAAGTTGAAACAAACCAGGCACGAGAAGACAATAGTCTTTTTCTTTTTTCATAAGAAGATCGTGCGATTCAATTCTATCGTCATGAAATCTGGAAGTTTTTGGCATGCAAAAACGGAAGAAATTTATTTCTAATTTTAATGACTCTTCTTTAAGCATCGCTTATATTATTATTATTATTATTATTGTTGTTGTTGTTGTTGTTGTTATTATTATTATTGTTGTTATTATTATTAGTAGTTTTCCCTATCTATCTATCTATCTATCTATCTCATTCTGATCATGTCTATGTGGGCACTTCAATGCGATGGCTTGCAAGCTTGCCTCGCTAAACCAATGACGGTTGAGTAGTGAGATCAATCCTCACTGGGTGCCCCATATATTCGGCCTTGTGTGACATCCATGCCACGTTTAGGAAACCAAAATATCTATCTATCTATCTATCTATCTATCTATCTATCTATCTCTCTCTCTCTCTCTATATATATATATATATATATAATATTAGTGGTAAATATATGCATACATATGCAAAATATATAAATATACATACATACACATACATATATACTTGTATAAAAAAAAATTCCAAGAGGATAGAATGCAGGCAGAACTCAATGTCCAGGACAGAGTAAGGATATAATAAAAAGGCTTAAACACGAATATTCCATGGTCATAATTTATTTCCTTGGAATCGTAAATACGATCCAATTTATTTAGATCTACAAATTCAAACAGAAAACAGAAAAAAACAACTCCGGAAATAAAAATAGAATTTAGAGAGTGTGTAAGTATGCGAGTGTGGGACGAATGTTAGAGCTAAAGAGAGGGGTAACAGACGAGAGAAGGTAGGAGATTAAACCTTAACAGAGAGAAGTTATGTATATGAAGAAATATAGTCTTAAGATGTGCTATATTTATGGAATAAAGTGCTCAATATCAGAGATAGAGCGCGTGTAAATATAAAAGTGAACATTGAAGTCAATACTTAGAGGCGACAAGGGTTAGGGTTAGGGTAAGGGGTAGATGAAATGCACTGATTCGCATCGAAGCACAACTGGTAACTGTGTTGCGTTTTTCTACGTGTTTTTGATGTAATAACCTAAAATAAATTTAAAAAAATAAATTATATATATGTAATTTTTAAAGAAATATTACTTTATATTGAGCACGTTTTAAAAATAGTGGTTCTAGTTATCAGAATTTTATTCCATCTATACAAACACTGTATTCGTACACACACACACACACATATGTATATATGCACGTTCCAAAATAATATATATATAATATATATATATATATATATATATATATATATATATATATATGTATATATAATATAATATATTTATAATATATATATATATATATGCACGTTCCAAAATAATAACACATTTCTCATAGCATTTTTTCGGATTACATCTATATTTTCGCTGTCCTCTTATTACCGAAAAGTAAAAGAACAAATCTATTTCCATACCTGAGGATGTCTGTAGGAACAGACGAAAGCTTGTAAAAACTAAAAAAGACCTTATGCAACTGGAATTTATAAACAGGGATCATATCATTCATATACAGGTTCGGGGTTAGTGTAACTTATTGAAATTATTTGCGAAGATGTATTCTCGACATTTAAATCATTAACCTCCATATTTGTTTTTTGTATGAATGATTCATGAAATTATAAATTGAACTGCACCTATAATCGAAATATATATATATATATATATATATATATATATATACAGTGTAACCCAGATATAAGAGAGTTGTCGGGACCTGAGAAGTCTCTTATATCCGGGTTTCTCTTATATCCGGGTTTGGTCTATTTTGTTTAGGTAAGTATGGCTCTAATTTGGGACCAGATAAAATCTCTCTTATACACGGGTTTCTCTTATATCCGGGTTTATTATATCCGGGTTACACTGTATATATATATATATATATATATATATATATATATATATATATATGTATGTATGTATGTATGTATGTATTTCATTTTGTTCATATCCATCTATCTGTTTATCTATCTCGGTCTTTTTCTATCTATCTATCTATCTATCTATCTATCTATGTCTTAGTATATTCTTGTGTCTCTAATCTGGGCTCCTACTGTAGTGTCCTTTTTAGCAAACTCGCTTCGCCGTCCCAAACGTTCCTTTCGTATTGTTGTAGAGCTATTTGCAGGAACAAACAAGAAACTTGCCACAAGACCAAAAGTCAGCTGAGGATTGGACTATTTCGGAAATGTCACAATCGTTGTTCGTCAAATTTAGGATCCAGTTTTACCTATATTTTTCCAATCACTACAAAAAGAATTAATGCTTTCATTCTTTTTTTAACATTCGCCATAATACTGCATCCACAACAACGTCAAATAAAATTTTGTAGGTGTACAAATATTTGTTTCCCCCCATTATATATATATATATATATATATATAAATATATATATATATATATATATATATATATATATACTTAATTTTTGGGAATTACTGTACAGGTACAGCAACAATCAAACAGCACAAGCTACTTCAGCTTGCGTTTTTATGCAATGAATATGGAAACAATTTTCCTACAGATTCCACAATCAGGTGGGCTATAATCATTCTGCCTGAAGTGTTACGGTCTTCTTCTTTTTTTTTATCAAAATCTATGTATATTTAAAAAATAAAAATGAGAAAATAGGCCAAGTGAAAGAGAATCCAGTAATTTTTTCATGGAAAGCATTTCATTGTCAAAAAATCGATATGATAAGAATAAGAACTTGTAAGATAACTTAGTAATGCAAAATGTTTTTTTCTTCTTTCTTTTTCATTTAACGAAATCTAAAACTGGGAAAGAAGAAAATTAACTTTTATCCATCGATCCATGCAATGGTTTCGAACTTCAATCAAAGGGCATTCCCATTAATTATTCAAGACTTCTAGTTTAAACCTTTAAATTGGATGCTGGAAGGAGAAATCAAAATCCAAAGAGGTCGCTAACAAAAAATAAATTTCGTTTTCCCACTTTCTCTAATTCCTCTATTCTCCTGAAAATAAAGTTATCGAACATTTTTTTTCAGAAAATAACAACGTCTGTCGGCTGTTCTCAGTTAAATCGGTTTTAAAAAGAAACAAAAAAATCTTAAAGACGAACCATTCGAAAACGACAAATTTGTAATGAAATCATTCTTGCGAATCGAAGGGGTTTGTTTTTATAATAATTATTTTTGACTTTTAAGTAGCAACTCACGGTTAGGGAGTCACGGTTGAGAGCGGCTGGGAATAAGGAGAACCGTATTCGGATTTTAGTAGTGTTTATTACGCTCAAATACCTTTGGAAAAGATATGAATCCATCTGCTTCCTCCAGCTATGGATTAAATAGTAGGACATGTAACTAGAAAAAACATTGTTATCTACAACAAATTGTCAATGCAATATTCAGTCATAAAAAAGGAATTATTCTTACCATCCAAATTATATGTTCCGGCTTTAAATAACTCACAAACGGTTGATAAACCGTAAAAAATTCAGTGAATCAATATCTACCATCGTCTTTTCATATCTATCTATCTATCTATCTATCTATCTATCTATCTATCTATCTATCTATCTATGTCTCTTCATATCTTTTCTATCTGTTCATCCAACTCACTTTGTTCATATCTATTTATCTATGTACTGCGATGAATAAATTGTCGTCTAAATTGCGCAAAAATGAAAATAACACAATCATCTCATTTTAACAGACATTTGAGGATCTGCCAAAGCTTGGCTTGCTGGCATCGTTCAATAATAAAATAATACAGTATTTACAATTGTTATTATATTCGATATGACTGCATATATGAAACGGGTTATTTTATAAAGTCTTTAAACGCGGGAAACTGGATTGTTCAGATGATTTGTTTGTCAGCGCTTTCTCAAATGATGTCAAAGTCATATATTCTATTAGGATAAGTCGCTTTTGGAACCATGACATGGTACTCAATTTGAAAGTTTCACATGATAAATAATGACATAAAATATTTTTTCGAAATCGTAACAGTTTTTTGAGGAAACAAGTTTAAAGATTAAGTTAAAGTTCAAAATCGTAGCCTTTTTAGGATTCCATTCTGATGATGAGTCAAAGCCTTATATCACAGCCTTATAAAATTTATAATTTACTGAAGCTTTACAAATTGTATCTGGACAGGATGTAATATTATTAATAAATAATTGTACCATCAAATAAGACCTTTATTTACTTCAAATGGAAATTATACTGAATAATTTAGCTATATTAGGATGCAATACATGATACAGTGTAGTAGTTTTATTTCGATCCTCAATAAACAATGCAAATTTAAAACATTTTACTTATATTATTTACATTATTCGGACTGTTATCCTCATCTTCATTGTCATATCCACAACGTTTCGGTCGTTGTATGCCCCGGCCTTTTACAGATGATTGGAATTTGATCCGAACCATTTATTTCCAATCACTTGAAGAAGGCCGGAACGTACAACGTCCGGAACGTTATGAATATGGCAATGAAGATGAGAATAACAGTTCGAATAATGTAAATAATGTCAGTAATCATAATACCTCATCTCAGGGATCTAATCACCCGAGGAAGGCCGGAGCATACAACGGCCGAAACGTTGTGAATATGGCAATGAACATGAGGATAACAGTCCGAATAATGTAAATAATGTAAATAATCATAATACTTCATCTCAGAGATATAGTGATTTTCCAAGCCCAGCTTAGATGGGACACAAGGCCGAAAGTATGGGGCACCCAGTGAAGATCGAACTCACTACTCAGCCGTAATTGTTCTAGCAAGACAAGCTTGCTAACTATTACACCTCCTCGAGGTGCCATATCTCAGAGATATAGACAGATATTAAAACATTTTGTTCTTGTAATTTGTGCCGAGCAGTATTTTGATATTATATACACTTTTATCTATTTTTTTTTAATTAATTATGATCCAAAAAATGATCAAAGAAATTTTAATCACTGAGTAGCCATTTTTGGTATCTTTTACAATTTTTTTTTACATAGTTTTCATTTATCGAATACTGTAAAAAAAATTACATATTTTGTTTGTTGTGATTCATAATTAGAATTCTGGTTTGAATATATTTTCAATTCAATGTATGTAATACAAAAGATATTAACTTTTAGATTTGTTCTCGAAATAGTAAAATATTTAAGTCGGTTTGTAAGAAAAAACCTGTCGAAATTAAGTATTTCTGTAAGTTTTTTTCAGATGATCTTTAAAACTAAATGCTCAAAAATTGGTAAAAGCTATGAATCTAATTATTGGTGTCAATACTTTTCTCATCAAACCCCAGTTTTTACTTTTTAAATCATTTTTCTCCAAGAAAGGCAATAACGGGGAAAAAACGCAAGGACAATGGCGGATCTATTATGAAACTAATGAAGTTTAAGATTCACGAACCCTAAACCCACAGATCCTATTTGAATGAATGAATTTTTCAAAAAAATTGATGATTTCTTTAAATGTTATTAAAATAAAATCAGTATAATGTCAGAATCGTAAACTAATGAATTGAAGTCGCTAATGTTAGCCTGAGAATTTGATTTAATATCCATTTTAGATGGCCTTAAATTTCCTCTGTATTTGGTAGAATTTCAAAACTTTCTTTGGGGTTTGCAGCGTCTGAATCTCCAACTGTATGGAGTCTTTGAGTCCACGAGAATTTATTACTAGTTAACTGTTTCCTGATTGCACAGCAGCCCCCCCCCATATCTGTTAAAGCTTCAGGACTCTAAAATTTAGGTCTGCTGGGTGTGAAAGTATACGAGAAAAAGGAAAAAAAAACATTATTAAGCGGAGAGATCAATAAAAGAGTAAGGATTAAGACGGCAAAGGATAATGATTGACATTGCATTTACATTTTTGAAGATCAAAACTGGAAAGCAAGCCAGAAGAGACTCCCACAAGCGAAAAGTGCAAGAGGAGAAATTTTTAGCATAGAACCTACGGTTATATCTAGTAAATTCAGATGTAAAATGATAGGATCTAACTGCCAATCGAGTACTGCGTAAATTCGAGATAGCAAAGAGGAAAGCTCATCAGAACAATTACCATGAAAAAATATGTATGAAATTGGTATTTTGAGTCTTAAATATTATAAGACGTTTACAACTTATTCATCTCTTTCAGATCAGAGTGCCTTGATGTATGAGGGTGGGGGCTGACAAGTTTTCGGCCCAAATTCACGCCCTCAAATCTGCAGACATTACAAAAAGATTACATTTATTTCTTCATTTTATTTTAATTTTTAAGCTTCTTGACAGGAACTTTGGAGCAAACACATCTTGCGTGTGTGTGTGTGTGCATGTAGGTGCGTGCGTGTTTGTGTATATATGTGTCTATGTGTGTGGCTCTATGTATGTGTGTGTATGTGTTTGCGTGTTTACGTCTGGAGCATAGTGATGAAATAGATATTTAAAAGGAAACAGAAACTTAATCTTCAACTGGAAGCAAGGGAGCAACCTCTACTCCTGTTCGAGAGACGGGAGAAGAGTGTTTCATTTTGTCCCGACTTCTATTTGGTTTCTTCATTTTTATTTTTATCTTTTTTATTTTGTTTTTTAAATTTTTGCAAGGGGGGGGGTATTGTTCACCCAATACAAGGCCGAAGAGTCACTCATATGTGTATTATGGGATATACATCGATTGACTTGGGCACCTCGGTGTGGTGTAATGGTTAGCAAGCTTGTCTTGCTAGATTAGTTACAACTGAATAGTGAGTTCGATCCTCACTAGATGCCCCAGACTTTCGGTCTTGTGCCACATCTAAGCTATGCTTGGAAAATGACTATATCGATTGACTTGAAGAGGTTAAGATTCTAATGGTCGGGAAAGCATCCTCTCGGAAGTCTTTTCCACGGAGTGAGAATTCTGGGGAAGAAGCTTTCTGCTTCTATTTTCTTCTTTTATGTGTTTCTTCTCCTCTACCCCCTCCTCCTCCTCCTTCTTCTTCTTCTTCTTCTTCTTCTTCTTCTTCCATATTTTACAAGCAATTTAAGCTCTCTTTCTCATTTTCATATCTATATGTTTCTTTCTTTGCCCCTCTCTCTCTCTCTTATTGTTTTACTCTTTTGGGGGACTTCTCTATTCTCCCCTCTTGTTCTTAACATCACCTTTCTCCCTCACATCACACACACTCTCCCCCCCCTCTCTCTCTCTCTTTCTTCATACCTTTTATTTCCATTCTGAATAATAAATGGTGAAGCGTGAATTAAAAATTAGTTTCAAGTTTCCCGAAAGATGGCTAATTTCACATCCACTCCCTTTAGACAAAAACAAAAAATCAAAACGAGGCAGTGTATCCTCTTGCGTTTGACGCAATGCATTTTTAACGTCCATCTTGAATTTTCTCGCTCACTGCAGCATTTCGAAAACGTCAACGATTAAAGAAATAGAAAATTGAAATTTAAAAATTTTATACCAACGCGAGATCAATATTTTTTAGGGATTCTTGTTTTTAAAATCAATTGCTATTCTTTAAAATAGGTCAAGTCTCCTACTAACTAAAATTCGTTATTGATGTTAAACTGGGGTTTAATTACAACTTCCGCTGTTGTAGACGTACTTATACTTTTTTTTACTAAACCTACATTGTTTACAGTACACAGTACACACACACATACACACACATATATATATATGGTCTTGCGTCTGTGTTATAAACTAGCGCTTAGTGCTATTCTCAAACAAGCATGGACATATAGTAGTATACAGTACAATTAATTTTGTGACGTCTTTTTTATTATATTATATTTATGTTTGTGTTGGGAGGGGTGTATACTTATTTTAATTCTTTTCTTTTTTCTTTACTTTTTTTTTTTTTTTTTTTTTTTTTTGTTTGACTCTTTGAATAAAGTTCCGTTCCTGATTTTATTAACCCTTTTCCCGCCAATTATTTCGGGAAAAGCATTTAATTTTCAGGCGAATTTTTTATTTGTTTTTAATATAGTATCATACAAACTAAGGCAACTTGAAATACCCGACGGGAGGAGAGGTTAGCAACTCTACCAGACGTATGTGGTGACAATTGGACTCTCTTTTCTAGCCCAAAAGGGCATAAAAAGAATAAAGCTTATTCGTTCATGTCTGAAAAAGACACTTTCGGTAAAAAACGTATATAGAAGTCTACGCCGGCGACTCACACTTCTATTAGTCCCTAGAGAGTATTCTAGATGTTTATTAGAAGCATTGAGTTTTCCTGAAATTCATTTAAAAAGATCACTTTTCATACTCCTCAGCTGTCGTATCTACATGCATTTTATTTTAAACTGTCAAAATTAGTACAGTTATACATCTTTATGATACATACTTTGCCTGTTGTCGATGTATTTATACGTTTTCCTGATAACATGGAATGTTGAGGACTAGCGTTTGAGTTATAAACTAAATAGCACTTAGTACTAGTTACAAGCCAGTACAAACATACAGTAGCATACGATACACTGAGGACATCAAATATCGTGTAAATATTTTTATTATACATATGTTGTATTGGTGGTGGCGTTTAAATTCGTACTTGATGCACATTGTCCGATCAAATCCAAAATGGCGGCTCCCATAAGCAATCGCTGTTAGCGTCTTTATAGTTATTTACTTCCAGTAAATTGCAATTTTCATATTTCTCCCAAAACGGGCCAGCGCGCTCAAGCAACAATTCCATAAATTGTTTTAATAATGTTACGCTTACAATTGGGGCAGTTCAATTAGATATTGTTCAAATATCGAATTGATTGATTAAAACAGAACAGAACTACTTAAACTAAGTGGTCCATTCGTAAAAAGAAAAAAATGGAACAAAAACCTTTTTGAAATATCTCCTGTAGATTAATATTCATTTAACCTTCATCTTCCCAACGCCAATAGACTTTCATCTCCGCGCGCCATTTGATCTTCATCACTTTACGCCATTTGACCATCACCCCAACACCATTTAACCTTCCTCTCCTCCGCACCATTTGACCTTTATATCCCAATCGCATGTTGAAGGACAATGCCATTTGATCTTCACCTCCCCACCACCTCCATCTCACCAAAATCATTTAACCATCACCCCTCCCACGCCACTTGACCATCATCACCCCCATGCCATTTGACCATCATCACCCCCATGCCATTTGACCTTCTTCTCCACAACGCCATTTAACCTTCCTCTCCCGCACGGCATTTGACCATCATCTCCCAACGCCATTTGAATTTAATCTCCCTATGAGGAAAAGATTGGTCACGTACCCCACATGATGATGGAAGACAGGGGATAGACTATAAATCAATTTACCAATGTTATTAGCATATTCCGTGATACAGTTAAAAATATTCTACACAATGAACTTGGCGTGACGAAGGTTTCTACTCGCTGGTCCGCATGTCTTCTGACACCTGATTAAAAGCGCAAGGGTGATTACATCACGGGAAAATCTGAGATTATTTGAGGTAGATCCAGCCTATTTCCTTGAATGTTTCCTAACGCAAGATGAGAGCTGGGTTCATGACTTTGAGCCAGAGGCAAACAAACAATCCATGCATTGGAAATGCTCCTCCTTACCTGCTCCAAAGAAGGTCATAGTTGTTTTTATCTGCAGAGAAGGTGATGGCCTCAGTTATATATGGATGCAAAAGAGCCACATCGTCATGGGTAGTACGATGCCAACTCGCTGAGGTGGTTGCGAAAGGCTATCAAAGGCAAACTGAGAAATGAGTTTTTCTTTTCTCAGGACAATTCTCCAGTACACAAACCCAATCTGACTTGTTCCCTAACATGCAAAAATATGACGATGAAAGAAAGTGATGATGAGGCTATATCTGCTTTTGCTACTTCACCAATGGGATCCAAGCACAATAACACCGGATGAAAGAAGTGTTTGAAACGGAAGGGAGGCGATATAGAAAAATAGACCTTATTTGCTCACATTCCAAAAGTGCATTGGAAGAGCAAAAGATACATTCCTAAAGCGAAACAAAGCTTCACCGAAGCAAGGAAATAAAGCCACTAAGATGCAAGGGATTACTGAGGGTGAAAGAATATTTTTAAAAATTCATTATTAACGAGAATAAGCAATAACAGAGCAGGAATTTAGAAGACAGAAATTCTAAGAAAGAAGAAAATTTTGAAGCAAACAAAAAGACGGCTGAACCAAACCACCAATATGGCAGGGAGTGCTGGACAATTTCTTCACAAATGAAGAGGAGATCTGAGACATACGAGATATAGTTCATGAGAATCCCGAGTACGGAACACAAGCAACAAAACTGTCTTTAGGAAAAAATTAAACGGACACTTCTACTTGGACGTATAATGAAGAAGCATAGCTAAGGGAATTTGACACTCACAGAATATATCGTAGGCAGAGTGAATATGAACAAGCAAGGGCTACTTACCAAACGAAATTTATGCCTTATGTGGATTGGAGCCCCGGAAAGCACTCGACTCCTTCTGGTATTCTTTGTCTTCGCAGGAGTCAGATTAGACCAAAAATTAAGTATTGCTGCCTGATCTGGGGGGGGGGAGCCCATGAAAGCACTCGACTCCTTCTGGTATTCTTTGCCTTTGCAGGAGTCAGATTAGACCAAAAATTAAGTATTGCTGCCTGATCTGGGCTGGAGCCCCGGAAAGCACTCGACTCCTTCTGGTATTCTTTGTCTTCGCAGGGGTCAGATTAGACCAAAAATTAAGTATTGCTGCCTGATCTGGGGGGGGGGCCATGAAAGCACACGACTCCTTCTGGTATTCTTTGTCTTCGCAGGAGTCAGATTAGACCAAAAATTAAGTATTGCTGCCTGATCTGGGCTGGAGCTCCGGAAAGCACTCGACTCCTTCTGGTATTCTTTGTCTTCGCAGGAGTCAGATTAGACCAAAAATTAAGTATTGCTGCCTGATCTGGGTGGGGGGAAGCCCATGAAAGCACTCGACTCCTTCTGGTATTCTTTGTCTTCGCAGGAGTCAGATTAGACCAAAAATTAAGTATTGCTGCCTGATCTGGCGGGGGGGGGGGAGCCCCGGAAAGCACTCGGCTCCTTCTGGTATTCTTTGTCTTCGCAGGAGTCAGATTAGACCAAAAATGAAGTATTGCTGCCTGATCTGGGCTGGAGCCCCGGAAAGCACTCGACTCCTTCTGGTATTCTTTGCCTTCGCAGGAGTCAGATTAGACCAAAAATTAAGTATTGCTGCCTGATCTGGGCTGGAGCCCCGGAAAGCACTCGACTCCTTCTGGTATTCTTTGTCTTCGCAGGAGTCAGATTAGACCAAAAATTAAGTATTGCTGCCTGATCTGGGGGGGGGGAGCCCCGGAAAGCACTCGACTCCTTCTGGTATTCTTTGTCTTCGCAGGAGTCAGATTAGACCAAAAATTAAGTATTGCTGCCTGATCTGGGTTGGAACCCGTGAAAGAACTCGACTCCTTCTGGTATTCTTTGTCTTCGCAGGAGTCAGATTAGACCAAAAATTAAGTATTGCTGCCTGATCTGGGCTGGAGCCCCGGAAAGCACTCGACTCCTTCTGGTATTCTTTGCCTTCGCAGGAGTCAGATTAGACCAAAAATTAAGTATTGCTGCCTGATCTGGGCTGGAGCCCCGGAAAGCACTCGACTCCTTCTGGTATTCTTTGTCTTCGCAGGAGTCAGATTAGACCAAAAATTAAGTATTGCTGCCTGATCTGGGGGGGGGAGCCCCGGAAAGCACTCGACTCCTTCTGGTATTCTTTGTCTTCGCAGGAGTCAGATTAGACCTAAAATTAAGTATTGCTGCCTGATCTGGGTTGGAACCCGTGAAAGCACTCGACTCCTTCTGGTATTCTTTGTCTTCGCAGGAGTCAGATTAGACCAAAAATTAAGTATTGCTGCCTGATCTGGGCTGGAGCCCCGGAAAGCACTCGACTCCTTCTGGTATTCTTTGTCTTCGCAGGAGTCAGATTAGACCAAAAATTAAGTATTTCTGCCTGATCTGGGCTTGAGCCCCGGAAAGCACTCGACTCCTTCTGGTATTCTTTGTCTTCGCAGGAGTCAGATTAGACCAAAAATTAAGTATTGCTGCCTGATCTGGGTTGGAGCCCCGGAAAGCACTCGACTCCTTCTGGTATTCTTTGTCTTCGCAGGAGTCAGATTAGACCAAAAATTACGTATTGCTGCCTGATCTGGGGGGGGGGAGCCCCGGAAAGCACTCGACTCCTTCTGGTATTCTTTGTCTTCGCAGGAGTCAGATTAGACCAAAAATTAAGTATTGCTCCCTGATATGGGCTGGAGCCCCGGAAAGCACTCGACTCCTTCTGGTATTCTTTGTCTTTGCAGGAGTCAGATTAGACCAAAAATTAGCTATTACTGCCTGATCTAGGCTGGAGCCCCGGAATGCACTCGACTCCTTCTGGTATTCTTTGTCTTCGCAGGAGTCAGATTAGACCAAAAATTAAGTATTGATGCCTGATCTGGGCTGGATCCCATGAAAGCACTCGACTCCTTCTGGTATTCTTTGTCTTTGCAGGAGTCAGATTAGACCAAAAATTAGGTATTGCTGCCTGATCTGGGCAGGAGCCCATGAAAGCACTCTACTGCTTCTGCCATTCGTTATTTTTGCAGGAGTCAGATTAGACCAAAAACCCATCCCTGTTGTCTCAAGTCTTCTCTTCATCTGTGAGATAGATATTGTCCACCATTTTCACTGTCATATATAAGAGGAATGGTATTATATCGCAGTTCAACACCCTTTGCTTTGCATCTAATGTTTATACGTTTGAGTCTGTAACGTTTGCGCCTCTAAAACTTCGTCTACAATCCATGGTATCCTTAGCATCCTTCTGTAGAATCACATTTCTGTTGCCTTAATTCTTCAGTCCATACGTCCTGGGTATAACGCTGAACTATATCAGTCAGCAAGGCCTCCGATCGGGAGGTTTTGAAGAGGTGGAACCACATCTTAATTGCTGTTGTTCGAAGGTCTACCCTGACCCGGGGTGGTAACACCTGTTATGCTCCCAACTATGGACAAATAGTTGCCCCACTGAAAGTGGGGTACAAACACAATGGAATATAAAAATACATTTTCAACATCAGCAATATGATACCAGCAATATGTATTTGAAGAAAAATTACCAGCACCAACTTTTTGTAAATGAAATTACCAATGCTCACAAGAAAATTTACTTTCAGCATTAAATCCCCCATAAGGAGTTGATAAGCCTCTAAACTAACACTTCTCCATTAAATCACCCATAAGGAGTTGATTGGCCGCTAAACAAACACTTCTCCATTAAATCACCCATAAGGAGTTGATAGTCCTCTAAACAAACAGTTCTCCATTAAATCACCCATAAGGAGTTGATATGCCTCTAAACAAACACTTATACATTAAATCACCCATAAGGAGTTGATATGCCATTAAACAAACACTTATACATTAAATCACCCAGAAGGAGTTGATAGGCCTTTAAAGAAAAACACTTCTCCATTAAATCAGCCATAAGGAGTTGATATGCCTCTAAACAAACACTTATACATTAAATCACCCATAAGGAGTTGATATGCCATTAAACAAACACTTATACATTAAATCACCCAGAAGGAGTTGATAGGCCTTTAAAGAAAAACACTTCTCCATTAAATCACCCATAAGGAGTTGAATGCCTTTAAAGAAAGACTTCTCCATTAAATCACCCATAAGGAGTTGATATGCTTCTAAACAAACTCTTCTCCATGAAATCACCCATAAGGAGTTGAAAGGCCTCTAAACAAGCACTTCTCCAATAAATCACCCATAAGGAGTTCATAGGCCTCTAAACCATCATTTCTCCATTAAATCACCCATAAGGAGTTGAAAGGCCTCTAAACAAGCACTTCTCCAATAAATCACCCATAAGGAGTTCATAGGCCTCTAAACCATCATTTCTCCATTAAATCACCCATAAGGAGTTGATAGGCCTCTAAACAAACACTTCTCCATTAAATCACCCATAAGGAGTTGATAGTCCTCTAAACAAACATTTCTCCATTAAATCACCCATAAGGAGTTGATATGACTTTAAACAAACACATCTTCATTAAATCACCCATACGGTGTTCATAGGCCTGTAAACAAACGTTTCTATATTAAATCTCCAAATAAGGAGTTGATAGGCCTCTAAACAAACATTTCTCCATTAAATCACCCATAAGGAGTTGATAGGCATCTAAACAAACACATCGCCATTACAGCACCCATAAGGAGTTCATAGGCCTCTAAACAATCATTTCTCCATTAAATCACCCAAAAGGAGTTGATAGGCCTCTAAACAAACATTTCTCCATTAAATAACCCATAAGGAGTTCATAGGCCTCCAAAAAAACATTTCTCCATTAAATCACCAATAAGGAGTTGATATGCTTCTAAACAAACACTTCTCCATTAAATCACCCATAAGGATTTGATATGCCTCTAAACAAACACTTCTCCATTAAATAACCCATAAGGAGTTGATATGCCTCTAAACAAACACTTCTCCATTAAATCACCCATAAGGAGTTGGTATGCCTCCAAACAAACACTTCTCCATTAAATCACCCATACGGAGTTGATAGGCCTCTAAACAAACATTTCGCCATTAAATCACACATAAGGAGTTGATAGTCCTCTAAACAAACACTTCTCCATTAAATCACCCATAAGGAGTGGATATGCCTCTAAACAAACACTTCTCCATTAAATCACCCATACGAGTGGATATGCCTCTAAACAAACACTTCTCCATTAAATCGACCATACGAAGTTGATAGGCCTCTAAACAAACATTTATCCATTACATCACCCATAAGGAGTTCATAGGCCTCTAAACCATCATTTCTCCATGAAATCACCCAAAAGGAGTTGATAGGCCTCTAAACAAACACTTATCCATTAAATCACCCAAAAGGAGTTGATAGGCCTCTAAAAAAACACTTCTCCATTAAATCTCCCATAAGGAGTTGATAGTCCTCTAAACAAACATTTCTCCATTAAATCACCCATAAGGAGTTGATAGGCCTCTAAACAAACATTTCTCCATTAAATAACCCATAAGGAGTTCATAGGCCTCCAAAAAAACATTTCTCCATTAAATCACCAATAAGGAGTTGATATGCTTCTAAACAAACACTTCTCCATTAAATCACCCATAAGGATTTGATATGCCTCTAAACAAACACTTCTCCATTAAATAACCCATAAGGAGTTGATATGCCTCTAAACAAACACTTCTCCATTAAATCACCCATAAGGAGTTGGTATGCCTCCAAACAAACACTTCTCCATTAAATCACCCATACGGAGTTGATAGGCCTCTAAACAAACATTTCGCCATTAAATCACACATAAGGAGTTGATAGTCCTCTAAACAAACACTTCTCCATTAAATCATCCATAAGGAGTGGATATGCCTCTAAACAAACACTTCTCCATTAAATCACCCATACGAGTGGATATGCCTCTAAACAAACACTTCTCCATTAAATCGACCATACGAAGTTGATAGGCCTCTAAACAAACATTTATCCATTACATCACCCATAAGGAGTTCATAGGCCTCTAAACCATCATTTCTCCATGAAATCACCCAAAAGGAGTTGATAGGCCTCTAAACAAACACTTATCCATTAAATCACCCAAAAGGAGTTGATAGGCCTCTAAAAAAACACTTCTCCATTAAATCTCCCATAAGGAGTTGATAGGCCTCTAAACAAACATTTCTCCATTAAATCACCCATAAGGAGTTGATAGGCCTCTAAACAAACACTTATCCATTAAATCACCCATAAGGAGTCGATATACTTCTAAACAAACATTTCTCCATTAAATCACCCATAAGGATTTTATATGCCTCTAAACAAACACTTCTACATTAAATCACCCATAAGGAGTTGATATGCCTCTAAACAAACACTTCTCCATTAAATCACCGATAAGGAGTGGATATGCCTCTAAAAAAAACACTTCTCCATTAAATCACCCATAAGGAGTTGATGTGCCTCCAAACAAACACTTCTCCATTAAATCACCCATACGGAGTTGATAAACCTCTAAACAAACACTTATCCATTACATCAACCATAAGGAGTTCATAGGCCTCTAAACAAAAAATTCTCCATCAAAGCACCCATAAGGAGTTGATATAGATCTAAGCAAACATTTCTCCATTAAATCAGCCATAAGGAGTTGATATGCCTCTAAACAAACACTTCTCCCTTAAATCACCCATATGGAGTTCATAGGCCTCTAAACAAACATTTCGCCATTAAATCACCCATAAAGAGTTGATATGCCTCTAAACAAACACTTACACATTAAATCACCCATAAGGAGTTGATAGGCATCTAAACAAACACTTCTCCATTAAATCACTCATAAGGAGTTTATAGGGCACTGAACTAACATTTCTCCATTAAATCACCCATAAGGAGTTGATAGGCCTATAAACAAACACCTCTCCATTGAATCACCCATAAGGAGTTGACATGCTTCTAAACAAACACTTCTCCATTAAATCACCCATAAGGAATTGATATGAATCTAAACAAACACTTCTCCATTAAATCACCCATAAGGAGTTGATATGCCTTTAAACAAACACTTCTTCGTTCAATCCCCTATAAGGTGTTGATATGCTTCTAAACAAACTCTTTTCCATTAAATCACCCATAAGGAGTTGAAAGGCCTCTAAACAAGCACTTCTCCATTAAATCGCCCTTAAGAAGTTGATAGGCCTCTAAACAAACACTTCTCCATTAAATCACCCATAAGGAGTTGATATGCCTCTAAACAAACACTTGTCCATTTCATCTGTGAGGAAATTATCTGCCATATAAGAGGATTGATACTGCCTAGAAATTCAGCATTTTGTAATATCCAGATATAACTTTCAACACCCCTTGCCGTTTTTACACATAAACATGGAACATTTTGGAAGTTTTTTCACTCCTTTGCTTTGTTCTTCTTTAAATCTTTAACTCGGATTGTCATTCGTGTTCGTTTGTAAAATAATTGGGAATCTCATTGGCCATGGGCAAATGCATCGGGTCCCCTTTCTTGAGGGATATGGTGTTTACTTTTTATAAATGATGTTGACTTCATTGTCTGCAATGAAGCATCGAAGCGAACAAGGCTTTCATAAAAGATGGCGTTTCTCTGTAATTGGGCCAACGTTGTTGGATTCTGTAAAATGGCGTCGTTTTATTAGTTTTAACTTCACAGTTTAATGATATCTCCAGGCAAATCCTTCTTTTTTCACTTCCTTTTATCCCGAAACAATTCTGTCTTTTCTTTCTTTCATTCTTCTTTCTTTCTTTCTTTCTTTCTTTCTTTCATCTCCTAGCAATCCTGTCATTCTTTCTCTTATCTCCAGGCTATTCTTTCTTTCTTTCTTTCTTTCTTTCTTTCTTTCTTTCTTTCTTTCTTTCTTTTCCAAGCAAACCCGTCTTTCTTTCTTTTATCCCCAGGCTATTCTTTCTTTCTTTCTTTCTTTCTTTCTTTCTTTGATTTTATAGGCCATTAAGTTCTCAGAGGTGGCAAATTCTTGGAGAAATTATATTTTCATTTTTTTAAAAAATATACGTGCGATTGAAATATACATGGACAGATATAGACAGATAGAGAGAGTGGGAGTGAGAGAGAGGAAGAAGAAGAGAGAGAAAGATAGAGAGTACTGAAAACAAACATTCATGTGTCATTTTTTGTTATAGAGTCGTCTTTAATCTTTTCACCATGAATTATATTTTTGTACCTAAATCGATTACAATTTTATTGATTTTCGATTACATTTTTATGGTTAATTATTCCAGAATTTGTAATTGTTTTTTTTATTTTATTTTATGTTGTATATTATTTTTATGTTATTATTTGACGGATTTCTTGGGTTTTGCTTAGTAGTTTATAACTAACGTATCACCGTATATATATATATATATATATATATAAATATAAAAGTGAACATAGAAGTCAACACTTAGAGGCGACAGTCTGTTTCGCCTCTAAGTGTTGACTTCTATGTTCACTTTTATATTTACACACGCTCTATCTCTGATATTGAGCACTTTATTCCATAAATATAGCACACCTTAAGACTATATTTCTTTATATATATATATATATATATATAATATAAAAGGCTCAAACACCAATATTCCCTGGTTATAATTTATTACATTGGAATCGTAATCATGATCCAATTTATCAGATCTACATGTTCAAAAAGATTTATATTGTATTCTTACTCTGTCCTAGACATTAAGTTCTACCTGGATTCTATCCTCCTGGAAATATATATATATATATATATATATATATATATATTGACCACTAATATTATCTATCTATCTATCTATCTATCTATCTATCTGTCTATCTCTCTCTCTCTCTCTCTCCATATATATATATATATATATATATATATATATATATATATATATATATATATATATATATATATACAATTCTGTAGTTCACTGCTACAAAGAAGCTGAATTTTTTTCTCCTGATGATGGCCATGCTGCCCGGAACTAATCTAGGAATCTAACTGAAATAATAAAAATGAAAGAATATTAATATGCAAACCAGTGTGTCTGAAGATTTTAACTTTTTAATATTTTCTAAGGTTCAAAACATATATACATATATATATATATATATATATATATATATATATATATATATATATATATGTATGTATATATATATATATATATATATATGTATATATATATATATATATATATATATATATATATATATATATATATATATATATATATATATATTGAGGCACGGTTGAGTAGTGGACAGCGGCTCGGATTGAAGAATCGGAGAGTCGAGGTCAAATCCATTACATTTACTTACGTTCTAATACTCTTTGGAAAGGTATAGTGTGTTTGTGTGTGTGTGTGTGTATTTGAATAATGTTCACTCAGTACAAGGTATAAAGAGATAGAGGGTTACAGAGTAAGTGGAACAGCTTATGTGAAGATGTGGAGAAGGTAACAGTTAAACTCTAGACTTGAACAAGTTAAGATTCTATTGATCAGGAAAGCATACTCTGGGGATTCCGTTCTAGAAAATTGCGGTTCGTGGGAAAAAAAAACTGTTCAATCGGAACTTACATCTCACCAAGTACCACTATAAATAGCATTTATATATAAAAAAAAAAAATCTGTAGGTTTAATAAATAAAAAATCCATCCTTTTCTTTACAAATTGCTTTGTTTACTTTAGGATAGGAATATGTGCAGATATATCTCTTTCAAGATTCATATAATAGTCTGTGTTTAAAGGCACTTTTGATTGGTCATCGACGTGCTCTGTAGCTGAGATGTCAAAGAATATCCGATCTAATAACGGTTTTCCGAGAGGACGTATTTAGATAGATAGATAGATTCATGAAGAGACTGTGATAGATAGCTAGATAGATAGATAAATGGAATAAACTGAGATAGATATAAAGAAAAAGAGCTAGCTTGATAGAATAAACTTAGATAGACAGATATGAAGAAAAAGAGATAGATAGATAGATAGATAGATAGATAGATAGACTATTTTTATTATTGTAAAATACAATAATTGTGGCACATGGCCTTAAAAGTGCGAAGTGGGGTTGAGGTTGGTCATCCTTACCTATCCTATACCTAGCTAACCCGATTCACGATCCATTCATTCAATACAAATAACCCATTCACCGAAAGAATTCACCCTTCACATTTTACTCCTACATATACCACAATGCCACAACCCCATGATTTAAAAATTTCGTATATACAAATGTTCATAAAATATATTATATATATATATATATATATATATATATATATATATATATAAATCTGACGATGATGTGAAATGGTGGGGAGTGTTCTAAATCCCAATACAAAAATAATTGATGTTAATAGGACCCGTCCATCCCACAAAAAAAAATCAGAGTTGCCGCTGTATTCTGTCACCAGACAGAATCAAGAGGCTCACTCTCTAACGGAATGGGGTAGGTGAAAAATAAATGTAGTGAGTGGGGAAATCAAAGACTGAACTAGTCGAGATGAAAAAAGGGGCCAAAACAAAGTGGGGAGGTTGGAAATCTCAACTTGACTCATAACAGAAATAAGGAGCCGGGAACAGGCCAGGAACGACACTCGCTCACATTAACTAGAAACACAAAAGAGGGTCTACCTTAACCAGGAGGAGGGTTCGCAGGGAACTGCCCCGTTGTGACGAAAGAGGACTTAAATAAGGAACAAGGATAGCCTCTTTCACGCGAACCAAGCTCGCTACTTTTACCTACCCTTCGTTGAAATCTGTCGACACCAAATGCTTTCTATCAGTTCTGATCTTCACAAAACCTGATGAGAATAGCGTTCCCATGGCAAGATCCCCTCCTTTCGCGTCATCCAGATCACCATTCTTGCCACGGCTAGCAACGCTAGAAACACCATTTGTTTCACCTCAGAATACGGGGGCGACACATTGTCGCACGCGTATGCGAGATCGATGAGCACAAGCTGATCGGGAACGATACGAGCCATCATCTCACCGACATAATCCCAGAAAGTGCGTACCTGAGTACAATGGTACAAGGCCCGGAAAGCCGTTTCCTCTAAAATAAGGTCACACCGGTAACAGTTGGGCAAATCCGCCCCGTCCCTTCTGAAGACCATGTCGTTGAGAGATAGCACGTAACGGATCAATCGCCAGGTAAGCGAAAACTCAGGGTTACTGAGGTAATTCGCCGCTGGCGCTTAAGACCAGAAATAGCGCAACTCGTCCACCGACAAGCTGAGCCGATCACAGAGACTGTCCTTCACGACCCCCTCCACTAATTCACGATACAAGACCTTTCGAGGCCGTGAAAGGTCCTCAAGGCCGCTCGACACTCGAAGAAAGTCGACAATTTCCTGGACCTACGACGGCGCTTAGCCCAGGAAATGAGAGGAGTGATAGTAAGGCTAGGGAAGGTGTCCCTAACACTCCCCACCAAAATCGAATCCTCTGTCAAAACGCGGCATAGGAAAGCCAACTTCGAGGCGTGTCGATGACTCACCACGTGCGGCAATCCCTGCCCCTATGACACAAACGTTGGACACAAGCTTCTTTACGGACCTTCTGCTTTCGCCCACCCCACAAGAAGGTGTACAACAAGCGCTCGATCACCTTCCTATGGTTCTTGCAAAGAGGAAGTACATCCAAGCGGTAAAGGACGAGAGAAAAGACGTAAGTGGCACATGCCTCCGCTCTACCCTTCAAGGACAACCTCCTTCGGGGCCAAGTCCGGATCGACGCTCCGACCTTTGCCTGTACTTCTGACCAATTTTTTGTCGAGACCAAACCACACTCCAAGAATGCGGACAGGACCGTCCGTCCAATTGAAGGGCCCCGGAAGAGAGACCCCCGTCCAGGCACCTAACCGCAAGCCGGAAGACTTGATACAGTTAATCTTGGCCCCTCTGACCTTTTCGTACCGTTCAAGCGCCTTCTGTATACCTCAATGTCGCTGCAGCACGATACGAAAATGGATACGTCATCTGCGTACGCGGAAACCCTGGCTCGAGCCCCACCAGAAATAGCGATTCGACGTAGGGCCGGACTACATTCCCCGTCCCTCAGCCGGTGAAGAGGCGTAAAGTAGGGGCGACAGTGGGCAACCCTGACATACCGACCGAGACAGCGCAAAAGCGCACGACCGCTTTCCGCTCACCTGTACCACAGCACTGGGGGAGCTAATCCACTGACAGGTCGGGTTGGAATCCGGCGGCCTGCAGGACAGCAGCCAAATACTAATGGTCCACCCTATCAAATGCCTTGGACTGATCCAAATTGATTAGCGCGACTTGCTCGTCGTCTTTTACACCCTCTAGGATCGTGCGGATCAGATGCAGATTGCTCTGAATTGTTCGGACCTTCACAGCACAAGTCTGATCCGATCCCAACAGACTCTCGGCAACTGACTGCAAACGCTCTGTCAGGATTTTGGCCCAAATCTTTAACTCTGTGTTCAGCTGAGTTATGGGCCGGTAATCGTCTAAATCCCGCCCACCATCCTTGCCCTTTTTCAACAGCGTGATCATACCCCAGGTGATCCGACTGGGGATGGAACTCTGCCGAAACCAGTTGTTGAACACGACAGTCAAAATCCGCACAAAGATGTGCGACAGCCTCAAATACAATTCATAGGGTAAACCATCAAGTCCCGGAGACTTGCCACTGCCGGCCCTTTTCAATGCCAAGTAGATTTCGCCTTCCGTGATTTCACCCTCACAGCTAGCCGCTTCAGTCGGCGAAAGCCAAGGAAAGTCAGCCAAATAGCTGCGAAACTCATCGCCACTGAGTCCAGGCTCCTTGGTAAATCGGCTCTCGAAATGCCACCGAAACGCTTCGCACATATCGTCAGTCGAACTCAGAGTACGCGTCGGGGTTTTCACTTCACGAATGTAACGATCGGAACCTCGATGGATCTCTTCATTGCGCAATTGTGCGCACCTGTTCACGGCTTCGTTAGACATCAGGTAGTTAGACATCTAGACATGTCTAACTACCTGACCCCGGTAGGGCTCGCTAGCCGCGCGCTCCACGGCCTGCTTAGCTAAACCTATCTCTAAGGAGTCCTCCCTCCACAGCCTCTGCCCGGGACAGACTATCTTTAAGTGTCTTCACCTTTTTAGCCTTATCTAGTGCGAGCCGCTGGCTATATTCGGTGAAGGACCCAATCCTATCCTTAAGCCTCTCCCACCACCTATTCCCAATAACTGCCCCCACTAGTTCCCGCTGAACTAGCCTAATTAGCTCTTGCAGGAAGTCCCGGCTGTCCAGTAAGGACAGATTGAACTTCCGGTGTTCAGTCATTCTAGGCCTAGAATCTAACGCTATTCGGGAACAGACAAGTCTATGGTCCGAAGAGCGTAACCAGTGTAACGCTGGACAATCTAGCAGGTCTATATCGGCCCTTCTCACTATCATTCTATCCAGGTAGCTGGTAACCTGAGTAGACGACCACTTACGTGTCCACGTCCACGTCCACGTCCACGTCTCCCGCTCGGGGTGATCGACTCGGTATCTAACGACGAGACCGAACTCGTCGATCAGATCACCCAATGACCTCCCGCTGGCTCTCCGCCCCCTGTCTATCTTGGGGTCCAGGATGGCATTCCTGTCCCCCACTAAGACTAAGCGCAAAGAATCGACCAGGAACGGTCCCAACTGCCGAAAAACGAGACACGATCCCGCCACCACGATCTTTGGGCGCATAAACCGCAACGATCCGAAACGAACTACTGTTCACGGCAATATCAGCCCCGATCAACCGCCACGCACCGCATCGACGTGGACAAGGTCCACCCTCGCATCCAGGGTACGTTTAACCAGCAAGGAAACACCTCCGGCCGGCTGGTCAACGTATGCTGAATAGACAACATAGTCACTAGACAGCACACGTGCATCAACCTCGCAAGCAAAGCGCGTCTACTGGATCGCAGCTACATCTACACCGAACGACAAGAGATCACGAAGCAGGCGGGAGGCCTTACTCCGATCCCATAAGCTCCTCGCATTCAAACTAGCTAACTTGAGTGATTTTTCAAGTTGATTCCCTTACTCACAGACTGGATGGAAATCTGCGGATGAAAGGACCCCGATGGATTGTCCCGGGCACCCTGTCCCCATCTCCGTCGTCATACGACCATCTCAGACAATACCTCCAACGTCCGAGGGGTACGTTAGTTTTAATGTCCTGTATAATGAAGGATGGAGGTTACTGAGACCCTCCCTGCACAATATTTCTGTAACTTTCTCACTTCCGGGGTTTCTATTTCCTCCATACGGATCTCCGGAAAGGCATCCTTCGCCTCGTAAGGTGATCCCACGCTATTAGATTTCGCCCTGTGCTCTTTATCCATGTTATTACGCCATCGGCCTTGAGAAAATTTCGGGGATCATCTGTAGCAAGTTCGTCTACTGACGCCAGATTTAACAAGGGCTTCAACAAACCTGTTTTTTGCTTCGACATGCCCGCTTCTATTGACTGCTTGTCCACACAGCAAGACATTACCCCACTCAGGAATTTCTTCTTACGAGAAGAACTTTGCTGGGAGGTGCTGGGCATTGGGGATTTGGAAAGTGGGGTGTTGGAAGGAGTAGAAATATCATCGGCTGCAGTGGTATTGGGAGCGGGTGTTTGATGAGGAGGTGTATTTTGAATGGGGGGCAGTGGTGCTTTCAGAGGGGAAGGGGGAAGGCGTCTTGTGGTATTTTCTTCAGGCTTCTTGACTGGCGAAGCCGGGGCTGATTGAACCTTGGTTTTGGCAGAGTTTTTGGGGGCTTCAGCTCGCTTGTCTTTTTCTTTATTTTCCCCCCTTTTCTTCTTCTTCTGTTTCCTCTCTCCCTCTTTTCAGTGAAGACGAGCGAGGTGGGGGCATCTGCATTTCTACTTCCCTCACTTGCTGGTCCTCTGGCTCTGGTTGGGGACACTCATTCTGCTGCTGAAGGGAAGTGGTGGTACTTTTGGGTCCCTTCTTGACGACTTCCGTCCACTCTCCAGTTTTCTTGCTTGTCTGTGATGTTGCTGCTTCATACTGGGTGCAGGGATTTTGTCCGAGACTGAGCCTTCGACAACATGCCCAGTAAGCCCAACGAAATGAGAGCTGGACGGAGTCCCGTCAAGCAACGGGACACAGATAAGTCTACCCTCGCAGCATAACGTGTTGGGTATTTCCATAAACAGCTCCGAGTACAGTAAGTGAGGAGTTAGAATATCGCCAGTGCAATGTCCGGTCTTACTTGAAATAGGGCAGACGTCGGAGACGTCCCCATATTTAGAAAAGAAAAACCCAATATGGTCTTCAGATATGTAGAGTGGTACCCTATGTAGAGTCACCTTTGCCTTTCTCGTCCCCATATATTCAGTCTGAAGCCCGACTGTCGAAGTAGTTAGAATACAGCTTGCCAGTGATTTGGCTTTCTCTTCTGCCGGCAATAAGATGTCCCACATTGACTTACTTCTTCTGGCTAGAATTTGGGCTGCAATTTGAAGACTTTTCAGAGTCTTCTCCATCACTTCACTAGTCACGATATTTAGTTTCCGGGTCTTGGGGCCCGTTGTTACTAAAGAGATTGTCCTTGGGTTCACCGTGTCCAATACAGACGGCACCGGTAATAACTCATTTCCATTAACATATCGATTAAATTTCTCTTTTAAATTTTTGAAATATTCTGGCCCTTTTTTGCCTATCCCATGCCCGTACCGAAGGAGTTACTTCTGTAGGAGAAGCAGGAAGAGATTCGGGTTCCGACATGATGTCGGCCTACTTTCGTCACCCCAACACAATTCGAAACAATACACGCAATTCAGACGAATAAGACGACAAAGAAAGACAACAATGGATACATAAGATAATGGTAGGAGGCAAACAAATATTACACTTTCTTCGAAGAATATCCAACGACAATGTCTTGTACAGCTCGCGGTAAACTCGGTAAGACAAAAATTCTCATAGATAGATAGATAGATAGATAGATAGATTCATGAAGAGACTGTGATAGATAGATAGATAGATAGATAGATAGATAGATAGATAGATAGATAGATAGATTTTACCTGTGTGTATGTGTGAGAGAGAGAGCGCGAACCGAAGAGAAAAAGGGACGAAGAGAGAATGTGAGAAAGAAAAAGAGATAAAGAGATATATGTACACCTGTGTGTCATCGCATGTGCAAGCCTTCATACACAAATGCACTATTCTCTGCCAATCATTTGCCTTTCTTGTCTCCAAGACTGTTTTCATGACAATGTGAAAATTCCATTTCCTGTCTTCAAAGTAAATGCACCATTTTATCTTCATTTAATGCCTCCGGGGCTAAGAATAACAAATTCTGACTGAAGACGAGATTAGGAGCAGAAATCTGATTAAAATTTAATTACGCGACTTACTTTAATTAAATAATTACATCTATTTTATCTCATATTAAAGGTAACCCCGAAAAACATTCCAGTAGGTAATCAATAATCGTTTGAGTTATAATATCGAAATAATCAGAAAGAAGTCAAGGAGTGCATATCTCCGCCAATGTCATCGTCGCTAAAAACTGCACAAACATGTTACCGATCCAAGGCGATGTTCTAACACAAACCTGCAACAATTATTTATCAAAAATTCATTATTTTAAATAATTTCACCCCAAGCAAGGCGATAATGCCACTCAGATGTAAGAGGTTTACTGGGAATAAAAGTGAATATGAAGAATTTCATTTGATAAAAGGACAATAAAATGAGGGCCCAGGAAGATAATTGTATTTATTTTTTAAGAATGTATATGGCAGGGAAGCAAGAAATCGGAATAGCGCTCCATTGCGAAAAGAAGAAACTATTAGAATAGAACTTATGGTGGCATTTAGCTTATTCAAAAGTAAAACCTAGTTGCCAAACTGGAAGTATGTTTAAATTCATGCAGTTAAAGCAAACAAAGACGAATATACATCAGATCAAGTGCCATGAAAATAATTATAGAAAAGACAGTGGGAAGCCATATCACGGTGGTGAGAAAAATTGTCCAATTGTTAGATAAAGTTCTGAACCATTGTATCTTAGAAATGATTAAAGATATCTTACTGGAATTCCACGAGGTTTTTATAACACTATTGGACTCTACTTTGAGCAATGAGAATGTATAATTACTCTCCAAGCTTAACAGAAGAATCGTAATGAAATCGATCACGAAAGAAAATGGCATGTTTATCATTAGCTAATCGTAGCTAAGGATCGAAAGCTCAAGTAGGATTGAAATAAAGTTCATATATATATATATATATATATATATATATATATATATATATATATATAGCATTTGATACTCACAGGACAGATCCAATGTAATAGGCCGGAGTAAAGCAACGCCCAAACAACCTCGCGATCTTGTGCGAATTGATAGAGGAGTAGAGATTGGAAAAGATGGCAAAAAGACAAAAGTTATTAAGACCTACAAAGAACAGGAAATTGGGGAGATCCATGGTCGCCAACGTCCTGAAGTGGCAAGACACACACTTGCGACGGTGGTATAAAGAATCTAAATCGGTTAAATACTGGGGTGATGTTTTCAATCCTTCGATTATTTCGTAAAACAATATTCCCAATTTTAGCTGGAAAAAAAGGAAGAGACATGAGGAGTCAAAGGCAAAGCGTGATGATGATTCAATCATTTCCTCTTGTTTCTTCTCTCGGAATTGCCATCAGATTTTGGCAAACATAATGGAGTTGTATCACGTTGGCTTCAACATAGATTTTCGAATACACTACAAGTACATGATAGAGAGATATAAATCGAGTGAGATAGATACATAGATATGAGCAATGGTAGATAGATAGATAGATAGATAGATAGATAGATAGATAGATAGATAGATTATGAGATAGATAGATAGATAGATAGATAGATAGATAGATAGATAACGAGAGAGAGAGAGAGAGAGAGAGACAACGATGACCAGGATGAGATAGATAGATAGATAGATAGATAGATAGATAGATAGATAGATAGATAGATAGATATGAACAGACAGGGATAGAGAGATAGATAAATAGATATGAACAAACTGAGATAGATAAATAGATGGATAGATCAGAACAGTAAGCGATAGATAGATATGAACAAATTGCGATAGATAGATAGATAGATAGATATGAACAGTATGCGATTGATAGATAGATAGATAGATAGATAGATAGATATGAACTAAATGAGATAGATAGATAGATAGATAGATAGATAGATAGATATGAACAGTATGCGATAGATAGATAGATAGATAGATAGATAGATAGATAGATAGATAGCCTTTAAATATATACAAGGTATCACCCGTCCTCATCAATTTTATCAAACAATGTGTATGGAAGACAACACTTCACCTCAGTCATATAAATGGAGTTTATAAGTCTGGTGAAATAAACATCAACAGAGGAATATTTCGGTGTGACACTCTGCCTTCCTTAATATTTTGTTTATTGTTAATAACATTAAGCAGCGAATTTAACAGAATAGAATATGGCTATAAGATATCTTAAAAGATGAATGACTTCATGTTGTGTTCTAGGAATGACAGTAAGCTGGAAAGTCTCCTGAAAACAGTAAAATGTTTCAATGTTGATATTTGGAATGGAATTCGATTTCGATAAATGCACTAAAGGCACAATTTTAAAGATCACTGCAAGAAAGCTCCTCTATTAGCTTAGATCCTGGGATAACAATCAAAGATTTAGAGCAAGAAAGAGCTTAAAAATACGTCTGTGTAAATGAGAGTAAAGAATTCACCACAAATAAATGAAAGAAATAGTGCGAAAAGAAAACAGAATTATGGCCATTCCAGTGGTTCAATATTGTTTCAACATCTTGAACTGAACTCTAAATGATATCAGACGAATAGATTCTAAGACAAGAAAGATTCTTTATAAGTATAACATGCATCATCCAAAGGCTGATGCCGACCATCTATACAGACCCCGTAAAGGAGGTGGAAGAGGTCTTATTCGGCTAGAATTTTCGTACAAGACAACATCTATTGGCTTACTAACATACATGGAAATAACAAAAGACTGGATGATACAATTAGTCAAACAACACAAAAATAGAAATAAAAAATGTTCAGTCGTGAAAGAAGGTTGTAAATACAAACGAGATTGACATTTAGTAGATTCTGTAGAAAATCAAAACAGAACCCAAGAACCAACTGTTGCAGCAAAAATATGGAAAAAGGAAGCCAAAGATAAAGCTCTTGAACAGATGAAACAATGCTGGCAAGACAAACCTCTGCATGGCCAATATCCAGAACGAGGCTAATAAAGCCGATGTTGATAAAGTTAACACTCATCAATGGTACGAGCATCTGGGTTAAAGGCTGTAAGGGAAGACTTTATTCTTGCAGCACAAGACCAAAATCTTTTCACTAGAAACTTTAGACAAATGTCATATGTAATAGTATGGATGCAAAATGCAGGTTCTGTGACAAATATCAGGAAATCATAGACCATCTAATCTCAGGATGTTCTGTACTTGCGTCAGATGAATATAAAATCGTCACTATGGAGTGGGGCAATATTTACACTGAATTTTGAAGAACATCTAATAATGAAACTCTTCCTAATTTATATTTCATGAAAATATCATCAATACATAAAATGTTAGGACCGTTAAAAATGTTTAAATATAAAAGAATTATTAAGTAAATTAGAAACAATGACTAATGGAATTTAATCTCAAAATAATCCACCATCAAATTCCCTTACGTGGATAATATTGATATTAGGTTAATTTTAATCATCTTATCAGTAATTCTAGGGTCCAATTCTGTTCATAAGCGGTTGGTTGAAAAAAAAAAGAAACAAGCCGACAAAATTGTACATAGATAATGACGTGGGAGGGGCGAATAAAGCTGACCAAAATGAGAAGCATCCCAAAATGGAACAAGTGGAGATGATGCCAGTTAAGGGTATACAACCACCGTCATTAATAACAGAAGGAGATACCGCCACCCACCCATACACACAATTAGCAACAAGTGGAAATACAGCTTTGATTTTGAACTTTTTATGAATTTCTTTAAACAAATTCAAATTAAAAAGTAATTATGTTTAAATTTTGATTTTTTGAATTTAAAAGAAAATATGACAGAATTTTAATGTAAAAAATTGAATTTTAAAAAAATCAAACAAAAAAAAACATTTTTGATTAAAAAAGAAAAAAGTAAAAAAAAAAAGGTATTCATTTAAGAAGAATTTATATTTGTCCAATTATGCCGAAATGAGAGGTCAAAGGCAAAGTAAATTTTACCAAATCCCAAAGTATGGATTCAAATTTTCTTTGTAGTAAATATTGAACAAAAAATCGTCAATTGGAAACAAATGAAATTTTGAAAAATTGTGAAGAAGAAAATATTAATGATTTTTGTCTTTGAGAACAAAACATTGATTAATTCTTGTGCATGACTCTTTAAACTGAAGCAATGTTTTGTTGTTTATCTAATTGCTAAAGAAGAAAGGCAAGGCATAACATTATCACTGGTGTCAAAGGTTGACTGGCGTTCTAATTTTTATTTTTAAGGAAGGAAAATATTTTTCATGTTAAAACAATGCGATATCATGAATTTTCAGGTTTGTGTCACTTTTGTAGTATAGTGTGAGTGGTTAAATTGTCAGCAAAGCTACAGTCTTAGATTTGTTGAACTTGACTGTTGTTTTTATTATTAAGATAATAATTAGGACTTATTAGTTCAAATGAATGACACAATATAAATCTTTAAAGGTCAGGTTTGTTTTGATCAGAGATATGACACATTGTCAAATAAAAGTGACGATGACAATCAGGTCAAATGTGGGTGAGATTCCGGAACATACAAAATGTTCCACTGAGCGATACAAGTTCACAATTTTGATTGGTTCGTCAATGAAAGAAGGAGTTGGGTGGAGCTTCTCGTCTCCACCTCCGATACTTACGTCATAGGACCATTATTTTGATTGCTCTACCAATCATATTAGGTTCTTGGGACTTTCCTTCATCCCCTTCGATGAGGATAACACAAGACCATTGGTCAAGCATTATTATTAGCTAGCCAATCAGAGCATTGCAATTGGGGTTTGACCCCCCCCCACCAATAAAAGCAGTCATAGAAATCGCAGTGAGGTAAGATCGAATTGATCTCGCCACTAGTAGACCAACCCCCCTTCCAGATGACCGTGTAGCCTCGTTCAGCTAAAGACCTATTCGCTATGCCGCTTTTTGTACTCCCTAAATCAGCTGCCTCCATTTAAATAGTTGAACGACTCTAATCTGTTTAGCCATAACTGCAACGGTCAGCTAACGTCTTCCTCCCAACTCAAGAATTTCCTTAATACGGGGGAAACTTCTTCAAATTCGTTTTTGTTCATGTATTCATCATCTTTGCTTCCTGACCATAAGACACGGGTTCAAATCTCACCATGGTCGATTTGTCATAAAGACGACATCCTGATGTTATCGGACTGGAACGATGTCGATCCCAACGTGCGACACCTTTGGAAAGTGCCTGAAAAACATACCACGGGTTGATCCAAGCCTTGTGAGTGAAATTGGGTAGACGGAATTCTAGAGGGCCGTCGATAGCTGTGCTAGCACGAAGCCAGAAGTCATTGTGGCCTAGCGATTGAGCGTGCTGGCCTTGTTCAAATTGTTGATCACACTAGGGCGCTGTGGATGTTGAGAAAACACAAATGTGCCTGAGCGAGCTTCTGCAATAAGGATTGGCTAGCCGCTCTAGTAGTCGGGTATCCTCGAACATAAGTGGCCAGCTATTTTATTTAACCAATCATAGTACCATAAATAAAAGTTATTATTTTTACACTTATTAATAAGTGCTGTTGAAGTTTATTAAGTTTACAGGTGACTTCAGTCTTTCGCAAGCATATCCAGAACGGAGAAGAACCAAGCATGACCTTCAACAGTTCTTCATCGATATTCTTTTGGATATTGAAACACAACGTGAGGGCCTAGGATTCGTGCAGAGCGAGCTCGCCGGAGATGAAGCAACGGACACGGACCAAGTGTCACATTCAGCAAAGCCTGTGGCAAAAGGCGCCATAGTAAAAAGTGTAGTATGTGGAGAAATTCAAAACCTTGTAAAAGAAAGTATCGAGGACAAATATAGGAAGAGGTAATTGAAAGAGAAAATAAAAGCAAAAGAGGGAATGGCTGCTTTATGGATACTTTAAGAAGGACACCAAAGCCATTAAGATTTGTGAAATCAGGTTGACGAAGGATGGACTAAAACTTATGACTTAAAGACTCTACTGGTATCGGTCAGAGACCAAACTTTAAATACGAATTCTGTACGGAATAACATTTACCAACGAGGGAATAGTGTGTGGCTTGGAGGTGGAAAATGTCACCCACATCATTAGCTCTTGTAGAAGAAAGAATACAAGCGACGCCATGATAAGCTGACCCCACCCCATCTGTATTGGTTCCTACGTAGGAAATATGAAATTAGGATCAAAGAGAAATGGCACCGCCATAAATCGAGGAGGATTTTATAGGATTTCAACATCGAAACAAACTGTATTCCTGCTGCCATAAAAGTAGACATCAGCGTCGTTGAAAAAAAAAATGAAAACAAAATGCCTCCTCGTCGATGTGACTGTTTTTGGTGACACTAATATGAAGGTCATAGAAATTGAAAAGCTTAAAATGGACACTGATTTCCGGATTAATGTTGTTAGAATGTGGGATGCGCAGGCCACTATTGTCTCAGTTGGCGTTGGGGGTGTGTACCACCGAACCTAAAGACCTACACTCAGAAAACCGAATAAAGCTTATTATCACGTCGCTTCCGAAATCTGCATTGCCTGCAAATATTCTGTGAAAATTTGCCATCTGTTTGAGGTACGACGACTTGATGAAGATCAACCAAAATGCAAGATTCTCTGGTTGAAAAGAAAAACCAACGCCGATGATGATGATGATGTTGATGATGATGATGATGATGATGAGGAGGAGGAGGGTGAAGATGTTGATGAAAAAAACTTTATAAATAACATAGGCAATAATAAAACAATTAAAAGTAAATGAATATTCTTAATTATCAAATTGGTTGGCATCGTTAATGGTAAGAATGCATTTGACAACAGTAGCAATTGTTGAGTTTTAGTCATAAAACACCATAATCTATTTACTGACTCCTTTTACAACCACCCACGCATTTATTGATGCCCTCCCGCCCCGGATAATTTCAGTGATTTCTAAGTGTTGAATACAACCACTTTAGGGACACATGAACGATCGGGGACCCGAATAATTCTTGACCCGGTCCACTTCCCAAAATCACTATTTATTTTGTAACCTAGGGACAGTTACTGAATAATCTCACAAAGGTTGGTAATGAACGATAATATTTAGGGCAAGAACAACACATATAAGATTTGCCAGTGGTGCATAGAAGAAGTAGTCAACTGCTAGAAGTGAGTCAAGTGAATTCCACAATAAATCTCCAACTGCAGACCAACATACAGTATTTACTACTGTATTTACGTGAATGGGGACATACCCATTATCGTCCGTATGTATGCTACAACAATTTCAATGGCCAAACATCAAATTTGGGGTCAGCTATGATAATATCAACAGTTCTGAACATATGCTGAAATCCTGGAACTTTTCATCTGGAGATACGGGGTAATTCTATATTTACTCTAAACCCAATGATGGCTGGGTTATTTTTTTTAAAAAAAAGCCCAAAATGCAAATACCAGTCGAAATGAACCAACAAGTAATTATACTAGTTCATCAGACAAACACTAGTAACATCAAGTAAAAAAAAAAAGACTTCAAAGTGTGACAATGAGTATTCTTTTAAAATACAAAGAATTCACCATTTTTAAGAAATATTTTTGTGTAACAAACAAAGAAAGGAAAACATCTAAAAAAAAAAAGCAACTAAAATAAAATAAAATAGTCCCTAAAAAACAAAACATCTGCCCGAAACCTTCGAACACAATCCCAATATTTGTTAAAGTAAATGATAATTATTTTATTGTTGTCGCACATCCAGTAAGCATCACATTATACGTTCCAATAATTAGGGTTTGACAATAAACGTAAACCGTAGAGAAAAGAAAGAACTCGTTTAGAATGGTGATAAAAATAAACTTCAATACACACAGCACAGTTAATTCAGTACGTTCGTATAATGGCTGTCGGGAAGGGTCTATAGTCAATGTTTCTTGTTTTGTATTTTTTCTTTTCGTTTTCTTTCTAAGAACAAAATCAATATGGCGGCGATGTTAGTGACTCCCCCGCTGTTAACAATTTCGTTAAAAATGCCTTTTTCTGTAGTGATGGATAATGTGTACGTGACAGTAGAAATCGTGATTGTTCTCACGAAATCGCAAACGAAGGAGGTTGATGGCGGTGACGGCGAGAGTAAAGGCATGTAAAATAGGCTTCTTTTTTGTCATTTGAAATTAAGTTATCATATTACGTAGAAATTGTTTTTATCTTCTCGTGCTTTTCAGATGATGGAAAAGGTAAGGGTATTGTTTGAAATGAAAGACAGAGGTACATACGGTAAATTTTGATAACAAAAGGCAGGAAACAGTGGAGAGACATGATCGTTATGTCTAGAAGGGATCTAACATAGGGAGAGAGAGAGAGAGGAGAGAGCAAAAATAATAAAATAACATCAGCTATGAAATTTGTGTTTAACATTATTAACTTTATTATTTTTCCAAGTTAAATTCAGTTATTTTTATTGCAAATATTCAGGTCATATCTCTAAAATGCGCCAAGCGAACTCAAGCACGAACCCCCTTTGCCTTTAAAAAAACCGTAAAACAACTGTTCTGTTGTTTGAGTTGCTACAGTCAATAATTTCTGTTGTTTGTCGCTATTAAATGTTCTAATATTATCGTGACTTGTATCGTTACTATTGTGGGGCTCGCCCCTCGTACACAAGATGGACTCGTCCAAAGGATACTTATACTACGAAGAGAAAGCGTAACAAAAAAGGTCGACACAGGGTGTTCACACAGAGTTACGAGAGTCCAGAAAGAGAGATAATTACGGCTTCAATTACAGAGACTTGTATATATACTTTTCTACTAACCCGCATTCCTGGACTACTAATCTTCATTTCACTTTGTATTCTTACGTTTAATACACATATTTTTCTATCTCAATTACTGGCGTTGTTTATTTATTTGTGTCGGATTCCATCCCCGGAATCCACAACAGTTACTAAATTAAGTATAAAAATCATTATTATTTCGATAAAAAATACATGCGAGATTCTAGTCAAAAATTAATAATGGCTGACAATGCTTAATCTAATCATAAAATTATAGGATGATATTATTACTAAGTGAAATTAAGATGAAAGAAATCCTAGATAATAATTAATAATGGTTGACAAAGCTTTATCTAATAAAAAAATTATGGTAATATTATTTTTTTAATCATTTCACCCCAAGCAAAGCAATAAAGTCACTAAGCCGCAAGAGGTTACTGAATATGATAGACATTTCCAGTGACATTTCCAGATCCAAATAACCTTTTGAACTAGAAATCCGAAAGTCTTGAGTTCTTACACATACATTTAAAAAAATCCTCTTAAGCACAAATGAGGCTGGATTTTAAAACAAATGTACATTTCAATTAATTTCTCACCGATATATTTAGAATACCTTTGCTTTTCTTTTCTTCCCCCTTGTTGTTGTTGGTCTTCTTCTGCTGCTTCTTCTTCTACGCACACAAACACGTGAGATTCTCACTATCAGACATGCAGTTTACACGGGCAGATCGTTAGCACGCGCATCAACGAAAATTTAATCTCCTTTTTTTTTCTTTTTCAAACCATAATAGTAACATTTATCTTTTAGTACTCAATAAAAAATCGAGATAAGAAAATCCCAAACACTTCATCTATTTTTCTAACTAAATTATCTGGACATTCATTACAGATATCTATTAAAAAACCTATGAGAAAGACTGCATACACTTTATTTATTCTTTGTCTTATCCTTCTGTCAGATTTCGATCCATGTTTGATCGACATTTGACGCCAAATTTATGATTTTATTCTTTATTCCTGTCTCTCGTTTCTCCAACACAACATAAAGTCAAATGCATTTCATGTAACTGCTTTTCTTAAATAAGAAATTACGACGTAATGCTTGTGATAATAACATCCCTGTGACAAAATACATGAGTTTCATATTCAATTATACTTCACGTATATTATAAATTGAATTAATATTTAATTTTACATCTATAAATGTTGCTTGTTTGTTAGATATTATGGGATATCTGCCCCACTTGGATTATTTAAATCTGTTTTTTTTTTCTTTTTTTTTTTTTTGAGTGTAGGTAAAGAACAATGGCATTTATACTTGAGCCTCTAAGCAGATGTTTTTCTTGTTTGTACTTGAGTCTATAGACGTTATTTTAATGAGTTTACAGTCGAGGGCATAGGCAGATATTTGCTGTATTTATACTCGAGTCTCTAAGCAGATGTTTGTCGTGTTTGTACTTGAGTCTATAAGCGTTTATACCTGAGTCTTTCCGCAAACATTTGTCGTGTTTACGCTTGAGTCTATAGTTACATTTTAACCGGACGATAGGCGAATCTATCTACTTTTGAGGAAAAATATAAATAGTAACTAAAATTTCAAACTTTAGATGGAGAGATTAGTAGTATAGTGATGAAGTAAACTTTAGAATGGGTAACTTCACTTTTTCGTTGAAAAAAGAGCATAGCATGATGGAAAAGACCCCATTTTTCATCAAAATGTTTATATTATTATACCAAAGTATTTTCTTAGGGTTTTATTGAACTTTTTTAATCTTTTCTGACACGTTCGGAATTATGCTTAAAAATCTTGTTTTTTTGCGTCAGTGGGTGGACCAAATGAGAAAATTAGCGTCTTTTTACGATGAAAAACACATTGTTTTGTAAATTCTTGCAAAAATCAAGTAATTGTCAGATTTTAGTGAAATTTTCAGGACATGTTCACAAATGAATGAAATTATTTTTGAAATGTGTTTAGAAAATCTTGGTAATTTTTTTCACAACTACTTAATTTCATGAAATTTCGAGAAATTAAAATTTCAAGAATTTATATTAGTTAAAAGCAGGATGCCTTGGAGAATTTAAAACAGCTATTTGTTTTTGTCAAACAGAAACACCATTTACTGAAAATCTGCTTTGAATCGTAAAAAAATGCAATAAAAATATGACATTATTTCATTAGAAAAGCTTTTAATTGCTTTTTATAAATAAGATTAATTAAGGACACTATTGATTAAGAAAAAAATTTATAAGAATTGTAGTCATTTTTTTAAAATTTTTATTAGAAAAATTTAAGGTTTAAATCTTTTAAATTTCTGTATTAATTTAGTCATTTAAATGATATTATTATTAAGGGAAAAATCTATTTACTAATCATAAGTGGAAAAGCTTAATACAAATCATCAGGCATCAATATTTTAAAAATAATTTTGAATTTATTTTTGTATGTGTATAAACGTACAGATTTTTTGGTAATTACGGGCGATCATACACGACATTATCAAAAAATGAGCCATGACTATAGTAAATTTAAAGTCAACATTTCTAAAATTTAATGAAACATTAGATTACAGAGAATATTTCCCTAATTTTTTAAGATTGATCAGAACTTAGAAATTATGTAAAAAAGGCACTCACGCAGTTTTCTTAAATTATATTTTACAGATAAAGTCTCCGTAGAATAACATTAGCTTTGTCATAAGGTTATCAACACGTCAAATCAGTTACTATCGGGTTAAAAACACAGTTACTCTCGAGTTAAAATGGTTTCTGCGACATTTTAAACTTAAAGTAAATAATATTTGTTTCAAATCAGATTAATTATACTTTAAACCAACTAATATCCTACAAATAAAATTTCAGAATAGTATATTATATTTTTGCAATATTTTTAAAACCTAGAACTAACCTATGTTTATGTCTAAAAAATGGACGACTTTGACGATGTTACTGAAAAATAAGAGAATCGATTCTAATCAATATAATTTGTTTGAATTACTTTTGAATTTTGCTTACTGGAAACCAGGGATTGTTGTCAGACGAAAAGGGAAATTAACCTTCACAGTACATGTATTCATTTAAATTTCATTGATATTGTGTGTGTAGGTATTTTAGAGTGTGTCCATATATATTTTAATTCAAGAAGTAGATAGGCTCACCTATCGCCCGGTTCACACTCCTCCTATGTCTTTTGCTCAAGAGTAGACATTTATCACTTAATTCCTGTTTAAAGTCTTCTCCTTGTCTTTCACTTTCAGTAGCTTCTTGCATCTTAGTGGCGTTATCGCCTTTCTTGGCTTAATAGATTTTTTAAAACAGTCAAATTGTGTGTACGCATTTTCCTATTTCTCTTATCCTTTTTCCGAGCCTTCCTTCTTCATTATGTGTCCAAGGAATTTCAGCTATATATATATATATATATATATATATATATATATATATGTGTGTGTGTGTGTGTGTATTTATTTATTGATAAAATCCAAGGAAGAATTTGCAATGTTATTGGTCCTGACCTGGCATCTCGGCGTCAATCACATTCCCACCGCCGTAACGTAGCTTCCCTCTGCCTTTTCTATAAATACTTTCATGGTAATTCTGCTGATGAACTTTCCGCTATGGTATCTAGACTTTATGAATTAAGCGCAGTACTAGATTGGCGGAGAGGTCTCATCATTTTACACTTGAAATGGCTAAATGCTTCTTCTTTCACTCTTTTCACTCGTAGAACTCCCTTCCGATTTCTTGCTTCCCAGTCAACTTTGATCTCACAAACTTCAAATTCCATCTCAATGGTTAACTTCTATCTTCTTAATTCTTGTTCTTTTATTCTTCTCTCTCAATAAAAGTGATGTTTGTTCTTGTATTCTCTAACACTCAGTAACCCATTGCGTCTTAGTGAATTTATTGCCTTTCTAAAAACTAAAATAAAATTTCAAATAAAAGTAAATTATTTTTTTTTATTCGGGCTTCCCCCATTTCAGTGACTAATTGATTTGTTTTTTACGGATTATCAACCATTTGCAGGCTATTTAAGGCCAGCAGTTATTTTTAGATTGTAAGAATATTTTTGGTGATAAAAATTAATTACTAATACAAGTTCAATAATTAGCTCATAACAGGGGGGGAGGTGAACTTGAATTTTCCAAGCGAATATAACGAATCCAAATTTAATTAGAATTTATCTCTTTAAATTAATGCAAGACATTGTAACACTAACAAACACACTTCTTTTATTGTCCTCTTTACTTAATAGTAGTTTTTCTCATATTCTATAACACTCGGCAACACTATGCATCCGAGTGGCTTTATTGCCTTGATTGGCCTGAAATGATTTACACACACACACACACACACGCACATATATATATGTATATATATATCAGATAGTAAGAATATAAAATAAAATGAGGGCTCAATCACAAAATCGTCAGAGCATATATATATATATATATATATATATATATATATATATATATATCCAGGTAAGATATTTGATTGGTTGATCAGAGTAAAGCCCACAAACCTTATAACCGCGATTTTTTTTACGAGATTGTATTTTGCTTTTAAAGCTAAATAAATCGTACACTCGCCAGTAATTTATAATCGCCTGATAAGATGCATTGATATGTATCGTAACACGACTGCTATTTTGTAGCGATTTTGACATGTTTTCAGTGTAATATCCTAACACACACACACACACACACACACACACACACACACACACACACACACACACACACACACACATATATATATATATATATATATATAATATCAATTGGTAATCATTAGGGATAATTCGAAAGAGGACATTAGTCCAAAGAGAGCTCAATGTAAGTAACAGAGCAATCCTTAAAAATCCATTCGGTTATAATTTATTTAATGAATATACAAATATTTATCGCTTCAGAACGAAATTTTTTTTAATAAAAAATCTTCACTCTTAGGAGATGAAGATTTTATATATTAATGAAATAAATTATAACTGAATGGAATTTTAAGGATAGTCTGTACTCATTATATATATATATATATATATATATATATATATATATATATATATATATATATATATATATATAACTTAACTTAAGCTCTCAGGATTTCATCCTCCTTGGGATTATCCATAACGATTAAGAAGATTTTCGTTAGTTATATATATATATATATATATATATATATATATATATATATATAGTGTGTGTGTGTGTGTGTGTCTTTAATGCATAGATAGCGGGGCATAACCAGCGGTCTTAAGTGACATGCGATCTCCCCTGAGTCTAACTGTTCATCACTTTTTGGATTATTCTTGCCGTTCCAAAGAGGATTCCTTTCTGTAACAGTTCCAAGAGGCAATCAATACCAATTTTCCTTTATCCATGTTTCTATTCTCTTAGTCACCCTACCAAGTGCGCCAATGGCAACTAGTATGATTGTAACCTTCTTCAACTTCCAAAGTCTAGAGAGTTCAAACTTTCAAGGGGTCGTAATTGATTATTTTCTCTTCTTTCTCTTTTTTTTTTCTTTCTCTTTTTTTTTTTTTTTTTCTTTCTCTATTCTTTCATCAAAAGGATTAACCCTTCCTTTGCTATTCAATCTTTCATCAATATGGCCGGTATATTATTATTATTATTATTATTATTATTATTATTATTATTATTATTATTATTATTCGTAAAAGACAAAATTTTCCAAATCATCGAGTAGCACTTCGTATATGTAAACTTTCTCTGTGTGTGCGCGTGAGATTTTTTCTTTTCCTTTTTCTTTTTTTTTTTTTTTTTTTTTTTTTTGCTGTACAATTCTTATTTTATTATTTCCATCGTATTTTGGTTTGAAATGTCGCGCATGCACGTCTGCAAGAAATCGTTAGCATTCTTAGTTAACTT